>JAGDYQ010000022.1:519449-537470 GCA_021962125.1 Bulinus truncatus | reverse complement strand
CCCAGCTCAATACATGTATATAGCCCAAAATGAAAATTATTTTTAGATTTAACAATACCTTTCCAGACAGATGCTCGTGAGTTCCCACAAAATCACCTTCGTACAATGTATTTTGTCATCAGAGATCCTCGCTCCGACCCTGAAAAACGGACAGAATATTGGAAGTGGTCAGAATATTAGCACATTGTAATTAATATGGGAGGAGGCAGGAATAACCTACATGTAAACTATTTTCCTTGAGTAAATTACTGTTATGAAATGTGTATTAATGGAAATTTTTAAAATGGCTTACAGTAAGTTTGTTCTGTACAAAAGTTCCATTCAAAACCACATGCCGTCAGAGTGACCAGCACACCACTGCCGTGTCCCGATATCCTTCCACCCACATGCCCATGTACTTATACACCTGAAAAAAGTGAAATTTTAAACAGCACTCAAACTAACACATACACAGGTGACAGTTGTGAACTCACAAAATGGTTATCATCTCATAGTACAAACCAGTACACTTTGTTGTCTGCTGTTAGAGATGCAGTCATGATGCATTTATAATCTACTGTTCACTCTGGGGTGCTCCAATTTATTTTTATTAAAATGCGTTTACTAAGTGCACATTAAAGTAACAATTAATGAACTATTCCCACATAATGTACGTTGCAATATAGGTTCCAACAATAACACTGTCTGCCTTATTTATATCAAACATGACTTGATTTCCACTTCTGTAACAGTGACATTATAAAACAATAGAAACATAGGGGAGAATTTCCACAGCAACAGTTCAAGATCAAATATCAGAAGCACATTAGCAATAAATGTCACAGTAAGGCCAGAAATGATGGGATTCGGAAAATACTAATATGACATTAATTGTGGTACACTAGTAGGGGTATTACATGGGGAAGGGTGTCACATCCTGACACATATCAGGGACACACTAGTAGGGCTATTACATGGAGAAGGGTGTCACATCCTGACACATATCAGGGACACACTAGTAGGGCTATTACACATGGGGAAGAGGGTGTCACACATCCTGACACACATATCAGGGACACACTAGTAGGGCTATTACATGGGGAAGGGTGTCACATCCTGACACATATCAGGGACACACTAGTAGGGCTATTACATGGGGAAGGGTGTCACATCCTGACACATATCAGGGACACACTAGTAGGGCTATTACATGGGGAAGGGTGTCACATCCTGACACATATCAGGGACACACTAGTAGGGCTATTACATGGGGAAGGGTGTCACACATATAATGGGCCCCCACCCCATTGGAGACTTTAATTTGCTATAGAATGAATCAGCAATGGTGGGTGTGCGCTTCAACTTCAATGTCAACAACATTGTTAATAGCCTGTCAATATTGGATAAATATAACATTACCCACAATATCATGGCGATGTTCACTACTTTCAATAAACCAATCTCCTCTCGTTGAATCAACGTTGAAGACTAAATAATCTCTCTCTCTTGGTTTACCTTTCAGGATGTCATCTTGAACACCATAGCCTTCCTTCATGTTATTCAACCACTCCCCGATGTAAACTGATGAACAGTTGGACCTCTGACGTCCAGTCTGAAGCATGCCATGACCAAACCTATGGCCGTCTTGGAAATATCCTTCATACAAATCTCCATTGGCATAGCTGCTCCACACATTTATTGAAAAGAAGAAAAAAATTATTGAAACACAAATTTTTAAAGAAAAAAACAAAAAAAAATTTTTTTTTTTAAAATAAGCTTTCGTTAAAAGTAAAAAAAAATAATTCACGACATCATTCAAATATGTCTGTAAAAATATCCTTACTAAATATATAACCTGGGTTCCCATAGAGATGTACAGGTCATTTATTTATAATTTATTGCTATCATTTATTTATAATTTATTGCTATCATTTATTTATAATTTATTGCTATCATTTATTTATAATTTATTGCTACTTATTGGCTTACGTAAAGACGAATTTACTTCAGTATATTGCATTCTAACTAAATGAGAACTGATCCAAAAAAGAGTTGCAAGATTTGGGGACACCCAAAACCCACACACAGAAGGTGAAACTAATTAAAAATGCGTGCAGTTGTCTTAAATAAAATAAAACGGAATCAAAACAAAAAAGTTACATGAAATACGACAGCAATCTATAATGTAGAAATAAACAGAAGAAAAAAATACTATGAAGCTTCAAAATATTTTTTAAAAAAATGGCTTGGACAAGTTATTCGATAGAGTAAATCGTTGAAAAATAAATGAAAACAATGAAAACTGGCTTAAAAAATCATTTAGAAAAGTATTGTGCTTGAATAATACAGAGATAGAACGATTAAGATTAACCTTGACTACTAAAAGTGAAAAATCTAAATTTAAGAGAATTCCATTCTAGGCTGATGTGACTAGACTTGTTAGAACACATTTCTGACTGTTGTGACTGTATGCAGTCAAGATACATGTAAATACATGGGTATTTAGAAAGTCTAGAGTTAACATCTCATGGTACTAACCAGATTGAACCTTTACCGTTGAGTTTCCCATCTTTCCATTGTCCCTTCTGGACTTCCTGTCCGGATGATTTGACTAGAGTGAACACACCCGAACTGAAAATAACAAAAAATATAAATATTATGATCATTTACAAACAAATCTTCAACATTTTTATGAAATTTAGGAGATAAAATGTATTGGTTAAATAATAAGATTTCCTGAAACTGGAAATGACATCTGTTGATGAAAAGTCAATGAAAAAAATTGTCAACACCTAAAAATACTCAGCTGCTGAAATAATCTTTCAATGACACAGATGTGAACTATGGACTCATGAATGGATATGACACATTTATACATGTTTTGTTTTTCAATCTGTTTACTAAATAAATGTTGGGGCAAACCACTCCTTATTAGATCACCCGCCTTAAGGTGCTGGTTCAAAAAATAAAAAAAAAAACTTACCCATGCAACAAGCCTTTTTTAAAGTCTCCTTCAAAAACAGAGCCATCTTGCCACTTCATCACACCACTGAAATAGTCAAACACAATACATCAGTGCATTCAATAGACACACATCAACAGTCTATTTCAATTAGCGATGGGACGATTCATCGGAATTGGAATCGAGAATACAAAGAATTGGTCAGTTTTGCTGGTATGGGATGACATGAAATGACATAAGTGCACAGCGTGATGACAAGAAATGACATCAGTACTATTGTTATTCTGTGCTGAGCACTATGTGAAGGACTAATTTTTAATATTATTATCACATTACCATGGGCTATGTAATACAATAATTATTAGAGCCCAAAACTTGTAGAACATCACTCTCGCTCAACACTTTAAACATGGTGATTTCAAGAGACAATTTTTTTATCCTTCAATTAACCAGCTTTGCGGGACAGGAAGTCAGTGCACTTTCTACACCCCAAAACTATTTTTTTTTTTAAAAAGAGCCATAATGATATTCTACTTCCGGCTCAGTAGCTAACATGAATAGCTCATTTGCACTGTAACAATTTTACTTAAATTCATGGATGATTCCTTGGACAAAGAATTATTTAATTTTTTTTTTAGACAAGGGTGGTCAGTAATTAGCCCATGTTCTAGCAGTCCTAATGGGTGGTCAGTAATTAGCCCATGTTCTAGCAGTCCTAATGGGTGGTCAGTACTTAGCCCATGTTCAACCAGTCCTAATGGGTGGTCAGTAATTAGCCCATGTTCAACCAGTCCTAATGGGTGATCAGTAATTAGCCCATATTCTAGCAGTCCTAATGGGTGGTCAGTACTTAGCCCATGTTCATGACCAGTCCTAATGGGTAGTCAGTAATTAGCCCATGTTCAACCAGTCCTAATGGGTGGTCAGTAATTAGCCCATGTTCAACCAGTCCTAATGGGTGGTCAGTAATTAGCCCATGTTCAACCAGTCCTAATGGGTGGTCAGTAATTAGCCCATGTTCAACCAGTCCTAATGGGTGGTCAGTAATTAGCCCATGTTCTAGCAGTCCTAGCTGATTTTTATTTTCGTTCTGACAACCGACATCACCTGCCATGCACTTTGCCTGACAGCCAGCTGCCCTCGTAACTCGCATCCTTGTAGATACCAGGCTTGACAAACTTGTGGGAGGCTGTGCGTATGAGAGGGGGTGTGAACCTCTCCCCGCTGCTGTTTCTTTTGGTCATGGGCTTATGTGTGGAAAGCGCCTTGCTGATGGCGGAATTGAAAGCTATCAACCACTCGGCCTGTGGTAGTAAAAAAATGTTCACAATATTTTAAAGAAACCTGTGAGACTTGTACAATAGATGTTTTACATTGAAATTGGATGACAGGCCAAAATAAATATTTCTTGTACAATAGATGTTTTACATTAAATTGGATGAGAGCCCAAAATAAATATTTCTTTAAGTAAAATTGAAATTTTAAAAAATTCCCCACTGGAGAAATTTAAGAATATTTGACCAGTAATGAATCACAAATGGAAAGTGAAAAAAAATATTACATTAGAGTCTTAGGGGGGTTTAAGAAATGTTTTTTATTTACATGTGATGTTGATAGAAGTGTTTTGTTACAAAGAAAACATGATTGTGTTCTCTTTAACAAGGATGTGTTCTCTTCGACATGAGTGTGTTGTCAATCAAATGTAGTTAGTGTTAAATTTCACTAACAATCCTGCTCAGTTTATACTCAAAGAACATACACCAGAAAGAAAGGAAGCAATTACAATAGGTATGAACTGAAAGGCAATTTTGACGATTAAGATGGGCAATTCAAATATTTCAGTCCTATGTTCCATGCTTTGGAGATCTACCTGCTGTGTTTTCTTAACAATTTCCTTGTGATTTATATAAAACCATTTTCCTTCACAATAAAACCTATTACTTAGGTTTCATTCAGTAAACAATTCAATTTTAAACATTTAAAATGATGGATATGTTACATAGCTACAATATTTAGAGAGGCTTAAGTGGGGACTAGAAGAAACAAGTTTGGGAATCAATGAACTACAGTGAGAGAAAAATATGTTCTGTAAAAAAAAAATTTTTTTTAAGGAGTCAGCCATCAATGCTGTCAGGGAAGTCATATGTTAGGGAGGTGGACTTTTTGAAATCTGGACTGACCTTCTGGGCAGGTGTGGACACTTGAAGTTCAAATCTGTCTTCTGGACCAATGACTGTGATGGTATTGCTGTTGAATTAATATTAAAAAAAACTGTCAAAGCCACAAAAATCATTCTGGAAATTTGTTTTTAAAATTAACAGACGAAAAATAAATTCCAACCATTTTATAAATAATACAAGTGGTGATTGTGTGTATTTTTTCAATAGGGCTGATTCATTTGAGAGATTGCAGCAAAATGTATATCATGTTTCATTACTGATGAAGTGTATCAATGGGTCAGTCCCACAACAGATGATATCATTGTAAGTGTTAAGTCACTTAGGAAGTCAAATTTTGTAAAGTTGTATTTAGAAACCATTTAACAAAAAAAAATTTTTTTATTTCAATTCAAGGTTTAAAATAAAATGTCAGAAAATTCATTTTTGTCTAATTTAAGGCATTGACCTGTTATTAATTTATTCCATAAAATCTGGAAATATTTTGAAAAACAAAAAGTAAACATATAATGGTTAACCTGATCATTTTGTTTTATTACCAAGTGACTTGAGAGGGTTAAACATCACAGGTTGTTAAACATCACAGGTTGTTAAACATCACAGGTTGTTAAACAACACAGGTTGTTAAACAACACAGGTTGTTAAACATCACAGGTTGTTAAACAACACAGGTTGTTATACAACACAGGTTATTATACAACACAGGTTGTTAAACAACACAGGTTGTTAAACATCACTGGTTGTTAAACAACGGGTTAGCAATTTGTGTGTGCTTGAATTATTTTTTCTTTCTATCTGAGAGACTTAGTTCTAGTTCCACCAGCTCCGTAATGGGTGAGTTACTTTGGTTAAGTTCTAGTTCCACCAGCTCCGTAATGGGTGAGTTACTTTGGTTAAGTTCTAGTTCCACCAGCTCCGTAATGGGTGAGTTACTTTGGTTAAGTTCTAGTTCCACCAGCTCCGTAATGGGTGAGTTACTTTGGTTAAGTTCTAGTTCCGCCAGCTTCGTAATGGGTGAGTTACTTTGGTTAAGTTCTAGTTCCACCAGCTCCGTAATGGGTGAGTTACTTTGGTTAAGTCAAGTAATGGGTGAGTTACTTTGGTTAAGTTCTAGTTCCACCAGTTCCGTAATGGGTGAGTTACTTTGGTTAAGTCAAGTAATGGGTGAGTTACTTTGGTTAAGTTCTAGTTCCACCAGCTCCGTAATGGGTGAGTTACTTTGGTAAAGTTCTAGTTCCACCAGCTCCGTAATGGGTGAGTTACTTTGGTTAAGTTCTAGTTCCACCAGCTCCGTAATGGGTGAGTTACTTTGGTTGGGTAAAGTAAAGGTAGCCAGTCATTACACTAGCCATTTTTCAGTCCTATCTGGTACGCCAGGAAATCGCTCGACACAAGTAAACTCTACAGAACATGTTCTTGAAATCAAGCCTCGGGCATCTAATTTTTTTGTTTGTTTGAGAGAAACATTTAACTATGTATCTTAAGATTTCAAAATCTGCTTACACCATCTCAGCATCAGAGGTGCCAGACTCTACCCAAAGTGTTTTGAGAGGCATCAAAACTTGACCAGTGTTCTATACAAAACAAAAAAATAATATTGCTTTTAGTACAATGAAGTCACTCTTAGTTGCGGAGTGACAATTAATTAAATTATTCCAATTTTTCTAAAATAATGGTTCCATTAATTAAATTATTCCCATTTTTCTAAAATAATAACTATTTCCATTAATTAAATTAGTTCCCATTTTTCTAAAATAATGTTTCCATTAATTTATTCCCATTTTTCTAAAATAGTGGTTTCCATTAATTAAATTATTCCCATTTTTCTAAAATAATGGTTCCAAATTTCTTAAAACTCAAAAAGCCCATAGTAGAATCCCATCACTATAATGGAGCTCTTCAGGTTTAGCTCAGATAGGGGCAAACTACAACCAGCTGGCCAAATACAAGTATGTTTGATCCAGTTTGAGTCCGTTCTTTATGGGGGATGTCGGCCAGTTGACGGAGGTAACGGACATCACTGGGATCCCAAAAACCGCCCAACTGACAACCATAATTCATCCTGTAAAAATACCAAAGCTATGGAACTAATGAAATATTCACAAAGTTTTGATAGCAACATTGTTGAGTCTACCTGAGCGTGAAGGAAGCCATCACTGAACAGTACAAATAACCGCATACGCAAATCGTCCACCAGCTGGCCAGGTCAGAGGGTGTGTCCTGCTGTCTCTAAGCACTCTACGGTTTGGAGTTTTAAAGGTATCCTACAAATTGTTTTTAGTCAGGAAAAAAAAAAGGAACAAGCATAAATGAATTCAGTAGTACAACACTCAAGATTTTAAATAAATTTTGGAAAGAAAAATATCAAACTTACTAGAACCTTTGGACTGGAAATTCCAGAATACTGGGAAAGGCTTCAGCCAGTTTGTGTTCGAAGCTGAAAAAATTCTTTTTTTTACAGTGCATCCCAGTCTAAAATAACATTTTGTATCTGATCTTTCATTTCTTTCTTCTGAAATTATTATAATTCAGCAAATGAAACATATTTATCCTGAAACTAAACTTCAACCTATTATGTTATTTTTTAAATAGACCTTATTAAGATAAGTCAAAAGATAAGTGGTAAGAAGAGAAACCAATAAGCCACGTGCCTCTATCATAGACGCTATCTTATGAAAAAACTTGCTGTATTCAGCCAAACGGAAAAATGGATAGCGCATTGCTCTCATAAACAAAGTGCAAGCACTGACGTTCTTGTCAGTCTCACTGGACAGATCTTTGATGGAATCCTGTTGAATCTTTTCAAAGAATTCACTGCAATAGAATGATGGAAAACAGATTAGAAAATGTTCATCTTAAATATTTTAATCAGTATTTTCAATTTTTAAGTCAGTCTGTCGGAATGAGTTTCATGGTAGGGTGTGAGTTTAAATAAATTTTTTTTTAATTTTGTATTTGGGAAAAAAAGTTAACCTTCCTAGCCCTGGAGAGGTAATCAAAGCCTTTAACAGCTAAGGAAATCTGGCTTCTAAAGTAAAAACCTGAAAGGCCTCGACAAACTGCACATGTCCAGATAACATCTGGCACTGGTCAATGGGTTTGCTGGACATGATGCACCGTGTCAAATCTGTTATGCATACAATCTACATAAGCAAAAATGGTTTGAATATTTAAATTTTAAATAAAGGTGCATTTAAATTACAAATAATTGTTGTATCAGTCAAACAAGTCGGTTCAAGCAACAGCCATAGTCAAATAAAAAAATTTTAGAATTTCAAATAACAATTATTGACATAATAGTAGTGTACATAGCCAAATGAAAAAAAAACTTGCACAACACATTTATAAAATCTAAAAAGATTAAATGTTTTAAAAAAATTTCAAACATAACTGCTGATTCCTAAAAGCCTATCTATTTATTCAGAGATAAAAAGAAAGCGTGAAAGATTTACTCCACATTTCTGTTTATTTAGCCCATCTTTAACATTTTGTTTTTCATGCAGATGATGGCACAAGGTAATAAATAGTTTGAGCATTTTACTACATGCTGAATTTCGCCCCAATGTACAAATGTCCCCTCAAACTATGAAGTGGCGTAGAATACCTCTTTGGTTAGGTTCCAGATGAGGAAACCATATTCTGCAGTAAAGATTTATATGGATCACGTCCAATCTGAGTATAGAATGCTATGAAAATAAAAATAACTCGTATTTCAGAAAAAAATAAATGAATGTTGTTTAATGAAATTGGTACAGACAGATGATGAGTTAGGATAATGAGATGTTCTAAAAATAATTTACAGAAAAATGTTTTAAGTAAAAGTACAGCATACAAAAACATAAAATTTCTACAAGTATTTTTTTTAAAATAAAATTAATGATACTGTCGGGTGTTCGATGTACATAAAACGATTCAAAAGCTCCTAAGTATTCCGGCAGCGATTGTGCCGAATGAGATGTTTATGAAAGTATTACAATTAATACACCATTACCTATAATTCCTCGGTTGTGCAATTAATTATATGAACATCAAAGTAATTTATAATTCCGTCAATGAATGTCATCAAGAATCACTGGGTATAATTATTTTGCCGGAACAGGTTTGTACGATTAATTTGAAGATCTTTCCACCTATATAATTCAAAAAGTCTGATCTTCGCATGTTATTTGCAAGTGAAATGTTCTCATGCCCCGATTAAAAGCTAATTAAAGTCCATCGGTGTCCACTCAGATTTACCCAAGCACCTGACTTACCATTTTAATGTGTGGTTGGTAGTTAGGCATTGTCCTGACCACATGATTCATTAATAAGTCATAATTACAGAAACAGACCAGATCAATTTCTATACTTCCTGTGTCATTCAGTTCTACGTATTTAATCTCTTAAAATACTAAAGACAAATGGACTTGATTGTTAAAAAGGTAGACTCGATTAAGTTGCATATTTAGACTTGATTGTTAAAATTTTATCCTTGATTGTTAAAAAATTTTAGATCTGATTACAGTTAAATTTGTAGACTCGATTGTTAAAAATAGACCTGATTGTTAAAAATCATTCTGTTTATTTCTATTTGTTTGCAGTATTTGATAGAGGGATTTTTCATCACAAAGTATCACATTTACAGGGTCACATTGTAATTCCCCCCCGATTTCATACTTTTGTTCATACTGTAAATTGATGATTTGGTACATGAATAATAAGCAAATCTTTAAAAATACACACTGCCGCAGTGAACCCCCCCGCCCATAAAAAATAGGGGGTTTTATTACGAGAAATACAAAATATCCCATACATGAAAAAACAAAATTTCACAAGACTTCTGGCAGAGGTCTCAACAACAGATTTGTTGCCTAATCAACTGGAGTAAATGGATCTTTCTCATGCTGCCAGCTCAAAGGATTGTCTCAAAACAAGGAAGGCTCCGTATTCAGATTTATATAAATAAGCGCGCCTTCAAGTTATATTTTAGATTGTTATAAGCGGGGGGGGGGGGTGGATGGTCATAATAACTGATACTTAATTTAGTGAATGCTCAAGTTAGATTTGTTATAAAAATTCGATATTTCACAACAAAAAAAAAAATTTTTTGACATTAAATAACATTTTTAAAAAAAGGCTCGATATATAAATTGAAATACGAGCTTTACTTGCAAAGTCACAAAATTCATTTGTAATAATAATTTTTTTTTATGTCAGGTGCATTTTTACTGCATTGGTCTTCTTAATGTACTTGTGTTGTTCCCTGCCGATATAAGCCTGTATGGAGACATACACTATTTATTTTCAATATTTAAATGAAATTCCAAAATATTTTGCTTAATTTTCAGTCAGTAATAACATTTTATTTGGCAATTAATTTTTCAATTCGTAATTTGTTACTTACTACTGAGTACATATACATTAGCAATTTCATTAATAAGCACATACATTTTATCAAATATTAACTTAAGCATCACAATTTTGTTTAAGAGAAATTAATACTGTTTCAAGAGCACCCGTTTGTCTAGCATGAAAAAAATGTTCACCCTCGCCAAAATCAAATGCCAACTACGTTAATTGCTTCCCTGCTATATATTTATTATTCACGCTTAGGCCGCCACTGACGGCCCCGACAGTCCCTGCAGGAAAATGGAATATTCTTTATTAAATGCTATAGCCCAAGGTGGAAAGTCTTTCACATTCCAAGATTATTAATGAAATATTTCATAAAATAAAGGTGATTTTTATTTATACATTGTTACTTTGTTTGTTTGCCGTAGTTTTTATACAGATTTCTGTTTTCTGCCCAAAACACATGGAAAATAAAACACCTCTCCAAATTTTATTTTCCGGACAGTGCTCACAGCTTATTTCAGGCTGCGGGGACCTTGGTGTCCGCAGTTGTAGTCACAGTAAGCAGGAGGCGCACCACACCCGTTGGTAAAGGCACTTTTATTTTTCTACTTTTTTCCTCTTCTTTCTTCTTATTTCGTTTCTGTAGCAAGGGGGACGCCCCCAGCACTCCCTATTACGGCTGCGGGGACCGAGAACACTATTTCAATACTCAATGAATAAATGGGCAATTGGGTCGGTTCTATTCCGACAGGAAGTGCCAGCTTTATCGTTTATGATCTCTTACGTTTGTTAGCTTTCAGTAAATATTTGTAAATTTTGGAAATGTTTATAAATTCAATTGTGTAATGCATTATCTGTCAAAAATCATTATAAAAGACGTTTTTTCTTTTATATTTGAAAAAAAAATATTCTACTTAAATCTAATTCACAAGTGGTTTGAGTAGTCACTGAAATAGGACTCACAATTTTCGAAAAAACATTCAAAATTGTAGTCATTTAATCGTCCGAAAACTCCGTCAATTGTTGCATAGCTCTGATACTTTCAACTAAACTCTGTGAACACAAGCTCACTGTTGTTTTACGGATGAGTTTCTTAATATAAATGTTGTGAAATTACGTGCTGCAGTATTTCACACTAAATGAATGGGTTGTTGAACGTACAGAAGGTGATAAAATATATATATAATACCATTGTCTCCTTAGAGCCCGGCCCTCAGAGGTCCTATCGCAAAGCAGAACGTCCGATGATACCTTTACGTGGCAGGTCAAGACCTACAAAATGATATATACATCATGGTCTTAGGACTTATGGTTGCTGAGATTTAGTTTCGTTTTTTAATATAGAATTTATATAGTAAATAACTGCCTTAAGCCCCTTTTACGGCCTTTATAGGTCGATCGCCAAATGAAATTTTGCTGCACACATGGCAGGCCAAGACCTACAAAGATGAATATATACATCATGGGTCTAGGACTTATGGTTGTTGAGATCTAGGGTATTAATGAGCAGACAGACAGACAAACAGACAAAACGGGGACAATAGAGCATTTTTTTCTAGTAATGCTCTAATAATCCCGGTACAGATTTAAACTACAGAACTCAAACTTAGGCACAACATAAAAACATTTCACCCATTTGCGATTTCTTCAAGTCGTAAATACATGCAGTTACTGGATTAAATTACTGATTATTATACAGATTACTTTTTTTTTTAATCATTAACAAACTGTATAAAAAATTAAACTCTACCTCATATATATATATATATATGCATGTCTAAAATATTTGGATACTTTCTCTGTTTCCACAACTCTTTTGTTAATTATGTATCAGAAGATGAAACTATATAAAGTGCTTAGGATGCTCTCAGAAATTCTATTTAATTAAATATTTTCTAAAATCTTTGAAAGGAAGAGATATTTCCTCTTAGATTCTATAATAAACCAATTAATGGGACAGTTTCTCGTAGTGCTTTTATTTCTTACTCACTATAGCCAAGGGCATCGCGGAAGATATGATTGGAACTTCACAGAAAGCTGATAAATCCAGTGGTTATCACCAAAGAATGAACATGGGACCCTACGGTCAACCGCTTATGTAATTTACACTACTTTAAATTATCCTCTCTTATATGATAATCCTTTAGTAATCTCCTTCAGTGGACTAGAACAGTATGATTAAGTTTTTTTATATAATATCATCATGTATAAATAAATAGTGTCAACACTATTTAAATACGCAATTTACCTTCACTTTAGTGGGTCCATAGAACAGCCTCAGTATTTAACCTAGCAGCTCATAACTGCTTGACTTCAGGAATAAACTTGAGAGTTAGAGGTCACTGCTAAAATGTGGGCCTCCCCAGTTGCCAGTGCTTTATACCGCTCGTGCCTGAAAAAAAAAATTGCAAGTACCACTTACGTATCATCCTATAATAACCATCACCAATACGACCAACCAAGATGCTTTCATAAAAAAGAAATGTATCCAAATAAAATGAGACAAAAAATAGAGAGGACAATTTTAATCACAGACATCTCAAGACTTTAGTCTTTTCGTGGGTCTAGATCCATAGTAATTTTTGAGTTAAAAAGATAACGATCGGTATCATATTATTGATAAATGCCGGGCCTAACTCGTAGATAAAAATTCGATGTGATGAAGTTATTATAGCTATATACAAGGGGGGAATGGAACAAAGATCTATATATTTAGTATGTAAATTGTCGAACTAATAATATATACCATTTATATATAACTGATGTTATATATATTTAACCTTGTAGTCATTATTAATATGAATGATTATTAATTATATTCATTAATATTATAAGACTATTTTATATTTATATATTTATCCTGGGGGAAATGAATATAATTATTTTAATCATTCACAATAAATGATTACTTGTTTCAAATATATATAAAATTTATTTATATAATTTATATATATACTTAAAATAACTAATATTTTTTATACAAATATATAGATCTGGTTCCGCTTGTGTTTATATATATTTATAATAACATCAATCAATTTTTTCTGGTTAGAGTTAGACCGGCAACATTCACGCCTGGCCCCTGGATAACATGTCTGTTTTTAGTTATGCATAAATATACAATATGTCATTTAAAAAGTACAAATAGCTCTAGTCACTTATATCTAGAAAATAAAATATTCATGAATGCACATTGCTTCGGATATTTTCATCCAATGAACAGGATTTAAAATTCATAATCTGTTCCTAGGGGTAAGATCAAATATTTCACCCCACTTAAAAAAGTACCAATGCAACTGTGATTCAAACAATGAACAGGACTATTTTTGTTTGCATAGAATATATTCAATATCATACAGAATGGCCTTTTATCTGATAAAATCATATCAAGAAGATGAAAAAATTTATTCGCATTTTTATTTCTAATGTTCAATAGTGGCCAAAGCTAACCTTGCTCGGGAATTACAGTATATAATGAAGTCTCTAAAAGGCATAGTCCAAGCTCTTTTATAGGAAATAATAACTACAAACTAGTTCATCAAATATTTAAGGGTTCCCACACCAAATCGGGCACAATAATTTAAATATACACCAAACAAATTTTAAAATGTTAAAAGGAAAGAGGATAATAAAAACACAATCCAACAGTCAAATTGATATGAAACAATATAGATGTAACACTAAAGAGTAAGAAGAGATAATAATGGGCCTTTTTTCCAATCCAGTGATTTTTCTGGAGGAAACAGTATGTTGGCTAATGGTCTTGAAAAAAAGTTGAACAAGTGACTAATAAGTTTATGAATAAATATTATTAATGTATTCTTACAAAAAAATTAAAAATAAATAAATTCTCAGGCACAAAATATCACTAACTAAAAAATATTTGATCTAGGCAGGTGCTGACCTTTCTATTGATCTCCTAATCTAACTGTCCTAGTCATTTGCACCCCAGGACCAAGACATCTGTGGCTTTGTTATAATTCTGGCTTGCAGCAAGATTTCTACAATGAAAAGATGAAATCATGAAAATACAAAAGATCAAAATAAACTAATTATCTCTAAGAATAATGCTAACCAATGTATTTTAGACAAATCTTTTATTTAGTTTCCTTTCTATCTGATTTGTCAATTGGTTGTGGTCCCATCAAACTCAAAAATCAATGTGAAAAGCTCAAAGTTAAAATATCTATCATATAATATAATACAAAACAACAGATTAAACATATTTATTCTTTTATAAAAAATATAATTATGTGGGAACTTATAATTATGCTTAATTTCACATAATATATATTATATTAATATGTAAAATTCACATATTAGTGAGACTTACATAGGAAAAATATTTCCATAAAGTTTGCCACATATTACCATAAGCTCCTAATATTCCCATAAGCTCCCATACATATTCCCCTTATAAGCTCTTAATATTCCACATAAGCTCCCACATATTCCCATAAGTCCTAATATTTCCATTAGCTTTTTTATATTTCCATAAGTTCCCACATATTTCCATAAGCTCCATATATTCCCATAAGCTATTAATAACTTCCGTAAGCTATTAATATTTCCATAAGCTCCAAGAAGGTCTTCCTATAAGCTCCTTATATTCCCTTAAGTCTTTAAATATTCCATAAGTTCTACATATTCCTATAAAGTTCCCACTATAATTCCCATAAGTCCAAATGTTCCCATAGCATAACATATCCCATAAGCTCCTCATATTCCCATAAGCTCCTACTTATTCCCATAAGCCCACATATTCCTCAGACGAATTTACATATTCCACTAAGCTCCTACATATTCCCATAGCCCATTACATATTTCCATAAAGCTCCTCACATATTCTCATAAGCCCCTACATATTCCCATGTGCTCCTTTATATTCCCATAAGCTCCTTCATATTCCCATGCTTTTTAGTAATTAACTACTTACATATTCCCATAATCTCCCACATGTTCCCATAAAACTCCTATATATTTCCCAGATGTAAATCCACATATTCATATGTCCTAATTATTCTGTAAGCTACCACATATTCCCTGCAAGCTTCCACATATTCCCATAAGCTCCCTACATATTCCAATAAGACTTTCCACATATTCCCCATAAGTTCATAATATTTTCATAAGACTCCCTACATATTCCCATTAGCTCTATAATTAATTTTAATATTCCCATAATCTCCCACATGTTCCCATAAACTCCTACATATTCCCATAAGCTCCCACAATGTTCCCATAATATTCCCATAAGTTTAGCTGGCTAGAGGTTAGTTTTCTATCTCAAACCATGGGGGATTTCATATAATTCAGTGTGATTTCTAGAATGTTAAAGAACTCATTCATGGCAAAGAAGTAAAACATGATGCTTCTTCACCTGACGAACTTAAAGTTCTGCTTAGAATCCTTCTGCTGCATTTCGATGAGTGCGCAGTGACTTCCTGCTGCTAGTCACGGGTCAGACTGCATGGATCATCATCGACTGCGGCCATCTCTCTGGACCACTCCATAAATGTTCCTGACTTTTTAACTGTTTGGTCAGGGTCTGCGATCTGAGAAACCAACAATATAAAACATATCATTTCATTTACAATGATATTATAAATACCACAAAAAGACAAGACACCTATAAAATACACTATTTGTTTGGACCTGATTGTCTTTAGATGATTTCAATGTTTGTCCAAATGATCACATGCCATAGTAAACCTACCCTCTGGCTAATCACAACTTTGACGGCCGCCACTTATAACCATTACTTTTATAACTTCCATTCATGGCTGCATGTGGCCAGCTTCTGTTACAGATTTAGCTTCTTCTGCAAGTGCTTCCTTCTGAAGGTTGGTTGCTCTAGCTTCAGTCGGGCCAAATCCAGAGAAAGTTTGATACTGGTGAAGGCCTTGCTGGTCATAGATTTCACCTGGTGTTGTTGTTTGTTTTTTTATTAAACAATCAAAAAAATACACTTAGTCATAAACATTCATGATTAAACCTTATGAAATTTTAGAACTGTTTTTATTAGCCTAGATGACACTGACAGGCTAATAAGTAATCACCAGTAATAGTGTTACATTCCCGTAATGTGAGATGACTTACTTTTACATTGTACCTCACACTTACACTACGGACCTTAGTACTTACATAATTAAGTTCTAGCAGGTTAATTTTAAAATTGACTTGATGCTGTCCAGAAAAAATATATATATATAAATTTGCTTTTTATTTATAAAGTGTTGAAATTTGTTATAACTTTACAATAGGTAAATAATAGTGTAATAACTCAGTACCTAAGTTGTCAGCCCAAAAATCCTACTTTAGGTTTATACTCTGGCCTTCTAGTTGGTTAGAGAAAGTCCAATTTGCCGTAAATAAATACCTGACTTTAGTTGGGGAAATAACAGGGGGGGGGGGCTGGATTTTTGTGCTAACAAATATAATCCCTATATAAGCCCTCTGGAAATGTAGAAACAGATGAATTTGCACTTCATCTAGCCCCAATTGCCCTTTACTGCATAATGTAGAAACATTTAAACATTGCAAGAAGACGATAAATATAATTCTAGGTCTATCATTTCTAAAAACTGAAGTAAATCATCAAATCAAAGCTACTGCTATCGCAACCACCAACATGCAATCAAATAATCACGCAATAAAGATACATGCAAAGCAAATGATATCGCTACATATATAAAATATACCTTTTCAGCCCAGTACTTTTTTATTCTAAGCTTTATTATTTTTT
The DNA here is from genome assembly GCA_021962125.1 of Bulinus truncatus. Taxonomy (NCBI): domain Eukaryota; kingdom Metazoa; phylum Mollusca; class Gastropoda; family Planorbidae; genus Bulinus; species Bulinus truncatus. Next base: position 520,273 of record JAGDYQ010000022.1, on the reverse strand, counting down.
TAATATTCCTACCAAAATTTGCATATCAAAATTTTGTATGAATATTTCAAACGCTTACGTGCACAAGTTTGATAAGCGGAATATGAATTATAATATTAAGTCCATTTCACTGCAAACTGTAACAATCTTGGTACACTTTTGCAATTTTGTAACTTTAATATAGTCTATAGCTTTAATCCTTTGTACACTAACCAGACTTTCATGGCCATATTTCAAAATACTCTACCCCTTTAAAATTTTCGGAGGATAAACTTTTACTTTTAATTTCTAAACATTTCATCTCCATTTGCATGTGCTCTTGATCGGTGTGTGGCTGATGAAATTTTATTAGTCAATAATGGTGCTCTAATTAATTACCTATCGTTAATAAGGGATAAAGAAGAAGAAGAGAAATCTTTGATTTTTAATTGGGGGAAAAAAAGAAAAAAGAAACGATAGAAAGGGACTACATGATTTATTTATCATATCAAACATATTTCCAAAGATGTCTAAAATTTATCAGTCTTAGGAAACAGCCGCAGCAGTCACTACTTTAGTCCATTTTTAAGAAATGATAACTCGACATAATCATTTTCAAATCGACGCTGCAAGTACTCTATTTTTTTAGACTGTTTCTCTGTTCAGTGACCTGATCTTGTGGTGATGCAGACCGGATTCTACGGTTTGCCGTACAGGTCGTTCAATGAAAAAAGACAAAAAAATACAAATTTTAAAATAACAAAATGGTTTACTACTAAAAAGGAAAACAGTGTGCTCACGAGCACAATGTTTTTCCCCGTTATGACAAAGTTTTCTTTTATACTCTATAATGAAAGCATCTGCTT
>JAGDYQ010000022.1:329876-518949 GCA_021962125.1 Bulinus truncatus | reverse complement strand
AACTCACGTAATGATGTCAAAATGTGAGCAGATTCGCCAAGTTTCATAGTTAACCAATGTGTACTGACAGTCAATGCGAGGTATAGACAGTCACTGCATATACACAGCACTACATAGATATGTATTGATCTGCATACATGCCAAGTGGCTTTGGAACGATGTCGGAAACGTCTCCCAACTAAAATCTGCGCCGATGTCAACAAACCCAAACAGAGGGAACGCCTTTAGAGTAGAATTATTGGAGCGAGGCGAGATTGTGTGCGTGTGCGCCGAGTCGGCCGTGACCAAATGTTGTGGGGTGACAAGTGACGGGAGGCACGTAGACCACCCGTTCCGGGCCACCGGTCCTAACAGCAACATTGGGCTCACCTGGTATTTAGAGTGACCTCGATAGACAACAATGGGCAGTGCCACCAAATCCTGACCTCTATCCCCCTCCCCCACCATACTAGAACAGAAAAGCGCATGTCTGTTTATCTTGACAGTAGCACAGAAAACACCCAGCCGATTGACATACATGTGGACATGTCAACAAACATTCCAATTCTAAAATGTTTTATATCAGCGATGGATGCACTGTTTCGTCTTTACAAATATCAGAATAGTTGGCGCATTCATACTACAGAAACAATGTCAGCAGATAAATGAATGTCAAGCTGACAAATTCTACAATATTTATATTAACCACACGTGCAATATGTCATTCTAAAAAATATTTTCCTGTTCGGATGATACAACAAATTCATACAATAGTGACTCGGGATTATTGTGTATGTGAACGCAACAGACTAACAATGACGATCTGGGTGCACAAACATGAAGACATGTAAACAACAATCCATCTTCATGTGGGGGGAGAATTCAAAAGTAGATTATTAAAATAACAACAACAGATACGTATTTGTATTATGACATCGCATCATGCCACAAATCCCACCCGGCCATGGGATTCCACTTGCTGCTGCCTAAACTGATACCTACAACCTGGGCATGACCTGGGGTGGTGACACGTGACCAAAGGTAGACAAACAACAGCAGCCCACCCCCAGCTATAAATACATATTCTGGCAGGTAAAACAAGTCAGTATTTAAGACATTCAATTAAGTCGTGTGCAATGGGCGTCATAAAATTATATGACTCACGATGCTGTTTGTCTATTTCCATGACCCCCCCCCACCCTCTCCAGGGGCGGGGGGGATCTAAAACATCCGACTTTATGTTAATTCAGGTGAAAGTGCACTCTCTGATGTCAGAAATTAAAAAAAAGGAACATTTTAACAGCTATATATAAAACGAAACGAAAAACAACAACAGTTCCATGTACATTTTGAGGGCTACTTCAGGATACTTCAGGTCATGGTCAAAGTCCACCCTACATCAACCGTGGTGCCTCCATGCTCATTGCACTATCGGCTATGGTGGGGCACTACAAAAAAAAAAGTTCCATTAGTGGTTTTCCAGGATCTAAAAGATTTCATCTCATCATTATCAATGAAGTCAAATCATGGTATAGTAAATAGTAAACAACAGCTTTAACAACAACAACAATAATAACAACAGCACGCAAGGCGACCTCTACCCCACACAGGGCCGTTAACAAGGGTAGGCTTACCGGGAAACTGCCTTGACCCCCCTACCAAGCCATAGCACCTTCCAGTGCTAATTTCTATAAAATTTGATGCCATCAGGGCCCCGCCAGGTGGTTCAGCAACAGGGCCCACCTGTATCTAATTTAAGTCTCTGCACAATGTCCCCAAAGCCTCATGATGTCACCCGATAAGACTGGCTGCCTTTATATAGAGCCATTATAGACATCCGCCATTCCAACAGATCGTACCACATCGACAATCATGCAAACATCCGGGTGAAGGGGGTGGTGGTTACCACACGACCAACTCAAGGTCAATTACACAAAATTCAACGGAGAAATGGGCGGAGAAGGGGGGGACGCACCACCCATTGGAAGCCCATCATGTTCAGGGATCAGACCGGTCCGACAGTGTCAAGTTGTCACGTAGGCCACCATCTATAGCTCAAACTTTTTACCGAGGCAAAGTGCACAAAATATTTTTTTTATAATCAATCTGCATAATTTTACTTAAACTGTGTGTTACATCCTGTTCCTTCTCGACCGGTACCGAAGGTTCCTAAAGTTGTAACAACTTACATGCAAAACAAACAAACAAACAATAACAACGACAAAAACATGAGCTTCAGGCAGACATGTTATATTTCAAGTCGCCCAACACACACTGGGGATGATGCCTAGGAGGTCAAGGTCTAGATGGAACTCTGTTACGTCTGTCTAGATGGAACTCTGTTACGTCTAGATGGAACTCTGTTACGTCCGTCTAGATGGAACTCTGTTACGTCCGTCTAGATGGAACTCTGTTACGCTCACGATTCTTTTCATTTATACACACGTCACTATTTTTTTTCAAAGCAGATTTGGATTTTCTCTTCTTTTATTCAAAATTTAAGATAGGATCAAAGTATCCGAGTGGTTTTGGGTATTGGGGAGTTCGAATCAGGGGGTGTCACTCTAAAGTAATGCAAAAAAATATCCTCCAATGGTTTGAGAATCCATTGACTCGTCATCAGACACATCACAGTGTTAGTTTCTAAACATACACATATATACGAACACTATGTCCGGTTTAACATACTGACCTGTCTTATTACTATGTACCAGGTTCGTTTTTATAGAGAGGAAAACAATGACCTCCCAATGCCGATGGAACATTTTTCAGTGTTAGTTACTATTAAATCTACAACTTAAAGGGCCCCCATGTGGCCCTAGTCCCCAGATATTTCTGGAAGTCTCTGACAAGGGCCCCCATGTGGCCCTAGTTCCCCAAATATTTCTGGAAGTCTCTGACAAGGGCCCCCAAAGACCTAAGAATGGCTCACCCACTCACCACCCCATCCCTTAACAAAACACGTTCAATAAAAATAAATTTTAAAAAAAAATCTTAAAATGTGTGTAATAATAATAATAATAGAACAATGACCATTACCTTTAACACTTATTTACAGAAGGTCACAGAACCGTGTGCAGCTCAGAGTTATCACATAGGTCATTCGATCCGCAATGAGGTTCATAGAAATAGGTCAAGTCTAGTTTGTTTTTTTAATGGGAGCCAAATTATTTCCAAAGAAATATAACACACGGGTGATTCGTATCTGTGAAATGTACACAAACGAACGAACGCATACGTATCGAAACTTCAAAAATCAGGTATGCTAAAAAAAAAAAAAACTGTTTTAATCCCGTGTTAGTCCTTACAGGGATTTACTTTCACGTTGCTCAATCCTTCAGTGAGACGGTCGAACAAAACGTCAGACACATTATTCATATCTCCCAAAGCCCCTAACTTTATTAATGCACTATTTGAGATGATCGACACTTCAAAGGAATGTTTGCTAGCATCTCTCATATGGAAGGTGTATGAGAATGTGTGTGCGCGCGTGTGTGTGTCAATGCACCCCTTCCCCACTTTAAAAAAAAAATTTACTTGAATCGACCCGGTATCCGACACGGATATGTCAATAAGACACACACACAAAAAGTTGATTTCTATTTATAGCACTTGAGCAGTGACGATTAGAAAGAGAGCTGATCTAGAAATAGAAACGGAACAAGGTAAGAAAAAGGTGAAAGAAGGCGCCACAATGAGGCTTCTTGGTAAAAAAAAAAAAGGACCGACTAAAGAACCTGGTGTCCCACATTACACATCGTAAAGAAAATCTGTCTAAACGACAGCCCATTGTTATTATTACTTATAAGTGTCTGGGATTCATATTTTCTTGAGGACACATTTGTGTGTGTTGCGCCATGTGACCCCCCGCCTCCACCTATCCTGACGTAGGCATGTACAAGCGTTGAAAAATAGTTTAAGAATCAAACCCTACCCCCCCCACCCCACCAACGACCCACTATCTTCCAGTCTCCACAACACAACAACCACCCGGTGGTACACAAGATAAAGGTGTCGTGTAGTAGTGTGTGTGTGTGTAGTGTGAGTGAGTGTGTGTGTGTGTAATGTGTGTGAAGGGGAAGGTCGGCGGCCTATCAACAGTGAAGGGAAATTTCCAAAGAACCCCGACCCCCCCCCCCCACTAATTAAAGACTAATTCAACTGAAAACAAAGGGAGTTACCCAACTTGGTAGTGTAATCTGCAGTGATTAAAATAAACATCCAACACTATCCAAGGTCATCTAGTTACTGAGTAACACGTCTCAACTTTAAAAAAAAGTATGTCAGTTCCAAGAAATCCGCTACTGGTGCTGTTAGCAATGAGGGAAAGATCTCCAAAAACAACACTTTTTGTCATGGGGGTGAGGGGAGCTCTCCTCCTGTGCCCCATATAACGACGCCACTGCCTTGGCATATGACATTATCACAACAACAGAATGTTACTTCTTGTCACCATCAGCACCTCTCAGAGCCCCTATAATACACGAACACTGCCCACCGCCTCCAACAGAGACGGCCTTGAGCTGACACTGGGCACAATGATGACGACGGTCAGTTTATATAAATTCTAATCTCTACCCCACCCCAAGGACTTGCTAGAATTTGAACCATCGCAGCTAGGAAAAGAAAATCACATTTCGAGATGGGAAAGACCCGCATGTTCTCCCCCCCCCCCCTCTCTCTCCCTGTGTGTGTGTGGGGTTCAGTCCAAATGAAAGTTAACTCCATCTTGTATGTAGCATACCAGTCCCACTATGACACACAACACAGTAAATATCACATAGTAAATAAATGCATACATTCATGTTGTATAGACGTCACGTGTCTTAAGGTTAATGGTCACAGTGACGTCAGAGTGTATTGATCATGCACATTTCATTTTTTTTTAAATAAAAGGTGAAAACTAAAATACAAATATATATCACCCGTTGCAACTAAAGTGTTAGTGTGTGGGGGTCTCAGGAAGGTGACAGTTCGTAACAGGTGTGTGTGTGTGTGAAGTCCCTGTAAGGATGAGATGAAATCTCTTAGATCCTATAAACCACTAATGGGATGGTTTTTATGGTGCCCTTCTTTCATCCGCACCACAGCCGGGAGTGTAATGGAAATGGAGGCACGACGGAAGACATAATGGGGGCTTTAGCCATGATCTGAAATATCCATTGGTTTCTGACCGGACATCGAACCAGGGACCCTCAGGTCGACAGTCGAGCGCTTTACCGCACGACCATCCGCCCCTCTTGGTAACAGGTAGCACACCTATCAGATATAATTGCTCCGCCTCCTCCAGCACACGTGACAAACTCACACAAGTACTTTGAGTGATGAACATTGAAAATGGTTACATCGATCATAGTTAATTGACAAGCTGCACACATTACACTACTGCACGCTTTATGAAAACAAGTGCAGTACTATATACAATACTATAGTAAAACTAAATCAACCAATACCATCCATCAGTCCGCACATTCATCTGCCCGCCAGCCAAGAACGGTTCGTTCTGTCGTTTGATCCTGCCAAGAACGGTTCGTTCTGTCGTTTGATCCTGCCAAGGAGTTAATTAATTATACTCAGATTTAACTTGTGGTCACATACACACTCTACCCATCTACTGAAGCTCCCCCCCCGGCCCTTCTGGCCCGCGATTCAAAACATTTGCCCACCCGTGGCCTATCTATCCAGTCATGGTGGTGGAGCTCACGATCTGGCTAGCGAAACTATGGGATGTAATGTTAGCCGAGTGCCCGTGTATGCACACACAGAGACTGCAGCCAGGCATGAATAAATTAACTAACCCTGTCCGACAAGGTATTGTTTTCAATTCATCTTCACGTGCAAGGAATCGATTACCCCTATCCTACCATTACAAAAAAAAGGGGGTATCGATTTGAAATAAGATACTTCATCGAGTGGCCAGGAAAGCCAAAAAAATAAATAAATAAATAATCAACACCAACAAACAAACCCGCGGGGGGGGGGCGGAAGAGGTCAGTAGGTAACAAGATGTACAATCATTGCAAGTGGAGATTTATTTGTTTACATCGGGAGACGGGGAAACTATTGACAGTAAAACTACAAGATACATCGGCCCCGTTACACTCGAGATGATAAGAAAGAAAAAAAAAAGTTCAAGGACATCCAGCCCCCCCCCCCATATCCTAATTCCCCCCCCCCTTTCGCCATAAAAAGAAAATACCCCCCCCCCCCCCATTGAACAACTATCCGTCACAAAAAGACTTGCCGGCACTATCAACCAGCCCATTAACCTATTTTATTTTTTTTTTAAATGTATTCAACCTAATCAGTTCTGGAATTCTCCATATTTAACAATGCAAACAAAAGATAACACGAGTTTTTTTTTATATTTTACGGAACAGCTAAAAATGGTATACAAGTATTTTGAAGTGTGTGTGTACTTCATTTGTTTATGTTTATGGTGAAGCCAATGAACTGTGCTGGCCTATGTCGAAGAGATTGTCTTTATTATGTATCGTTTGAGTTGCGCTTTAACCCTTAGGCAAGAATTGAGCACACAATTTTGCCGGGAAGGTGGAGCAAAAAATAACATTTAACAGCGCTCTTTCGGCACCCCTTCCTAGTCTGTGTGCGGCCGCACAACCCGCAGTACCCTTCCTAGTTTGTGTGCGGGCGCACAACCCGCAGTACCCTTCCTTCGCCGCTGAGTGGCACACATTGTGAAGACGTTATTATCATATACATATTACGGCCGCGCTGATCAAACTGTTCCCCAACCCGTTAAAACATCAAATACTTTCAGGTAACAAGGCCGGCAATGCAGTGGAGCATCTCCCCAGGGTCAGAGAACGTCAGGGTTGTTAACAATACTCTTAAATTGTATCGTCAATACCGATACCAATACTTCATTGAAATAGTATCGCCAATACCAATAAAAATACTCAAGTAAAAATGTATTGCCAAAATCGATACCAATACAATACCAATACTTTTCAGAACAACAAAGTATTTTAATTTTCAAAAAAGTTAAAACTATAAAATACAATGTCAAAGCACAATTTGTAGGCCAATCACTTCACCACTTGGCAGCACGTAAGAAGACCATCATTTCAAAATGATCATTGGTTAGCCTTGAACGTAATGGCATAAAAACACGCCCACCCAAAGAAAACAGGCGTTCAACTGCAGCACTAGCCGGAAGTCCAGTGTTCAGTTGCAGGTATAGTTTCTTAATACTTGGGTAGGCTGCTAATGACAGCACTTCTGGTGATTTATCTTCAAGATATCTGTCTACTTCAGCAGAACTGTTGCTATTAAGCAACTCGTCCTGCTCCATCCGCCGCGCAGTAAAACAAGCGAAAAAATCTAATAGATTCGGATATCGGTACTGCTGACTGTACTGAAGCTGCACCATCCTGCCGAGTAAGTTGAATTGGAACTGCACTCAGTGCACTGCACGAACGCTTTAATGTTTGTACAACTTCAGCCTTGTGATCCAAGCTGTCAATCCAGTCGGTCTTAAATTTTGGATTGACAACTGCTGCCAGTTTTGCCTCTGGGTCAGAAAATATATAATCGAATCGCGCATTAATTCCATCAATGACAGCTCTGGCAAGGGGTTCACACACACCGTGAGCGGGTGTTTATGTCGCACAATCATCTCCTGTAGTTGGCCTTTTATAACGGTTAGTGTGGGCAGCAAATAGCCAAATCCAATATTTTTCTCCTTGCAAAATGTCCAGTCCACGACACAATGGAGCAAAAACTTCAATGTATTTTCCTATAAATGTATTCTGCTGCGGTCAGTCTCTTGATGTCAAGGTCATCAAACAACATATCAAGTTTAACTTCTAATTCTGGATTGGATAATAAGCAATGTATTTTTACAACAGTATCGTAAGTGGAATTCCACCGAGTGTCACCGGGAGTAACGAGATACGTGCCTATTGCCGCTTTGATTGCATCTGCAGCCAAAGGTGAGCGATTTGGTTTGTTCCAGATAGCTACTAACTTTGCAAATGTTGACACTGACAACCGTTTGGTTACTTCTTGTAGTACTTTAGCATCACGCGTAACAACAAGATTTAACAAGTAGCATGCACATTTGTTTCTAGTTGTTTTAGGTTTTAAAACCTTATTTATATTATTCATTTATTTAAAATTTACCTCTATATGCTTCTTCAAATTTTGTCTTGACTGGTTATGGCACGATAAAGACTTGTTAGTCAATCCGGGCGGGCAGTGTAAGCATTTATACAGTGAATTGCCCCTTTTTTCAGCTGGTCCCAGGTATTTGAAAAAATCGGTAGGAATATTAATTGTCTCTTCTGCCATGACTACTTACAGATGACTGAGTGCAACGACTAGTGCGTACTTCAATGTTTTAAATGCGATAAAAATATACAACTAGGGAGCGACCGATATGCCTTTTTACCAATAGTCCGATACCGATATTTTCTTTTTAATCAACAAAAATGCCAAACACGTGCTATTCTCGTGCTGTATAGTTCCCAATATAATGACGTATGTCAACCCATGTTCACCCCTTCTCTGTCATATTTTTGTAACACTTCGCCCACACATAAGTCTTGTTTACCCCTCCCCCCCCCGCCCCCAACTTCCCATCCCAAAAAAAAAATACAGATGGTCACTAATTGTTTCATTCAAGGTCATACATTAGAATTAAGAAACGCCAATTCTATTGTTTCAATGTCATATCGCTGATGTTATGTTATGTAGACGTGGCAATTTCTGTGTACGGTTTTTTTTTTTCCTTTTTTTAAAATCTTGTCTGATCTGGTTATAGAATTGTGTTATTTACTGATTTTTTTTTTTTTGCAACTCTGTAAAAACTGTTACTATAACCAAATATAATTCAAAGAAAGAATGTATAATGTTGACACATGAAAGAACAACAGAAGATGAAACAATGAAAAATGAAAGCCGACCGATCAATAAAATAATTTTACTTTGAACGTTTGAAAATTGCCATGCGGTTGCATCAAAGAGTTTCATTTTACAAGATATTTTTTTATTAATTTGTTAATTTTCATGTATTTATATTCAATTAATTGTTATTAACCACCCATAATTTTATTGTTTGTTGAACTCAGCATATAATTTAATAATATAATATGTGTTAATTAAATGATATTGTTTTATTACACAGTTTTCAATTTTAATTACATTATGCAGTTTTAGAATTTAATACTATTCAATTAATTATTTTTAATGAAATGTAGTAAACACTAAAATAATGAATTAATAAATAAAAACAATATATAAATATAAATAAATTACTGATAGATCGATAAAAAAGAAATAAAGTTTTATTTTCTGTCGTTCATTGAAACATTGAACAAATAGTTGATAGAAAGAAAGTAAATGAATGAAAGAGTATAAGAATAACATTTATAGACATAGGCCAGCAAAGCAAGAACTTCAAAAGAAAATTTATTTTTCCTTCAACTCGCTGACCGTGGTTGTATTGGTGGGGAGGTGGGTGGTGTTAGTATTGGTGGGGGTTGTTGGCTATGATGACTAGTAGTGAGTTAATGTATGTAGCCTAGATTACTCTTAAAACAAGGCATTAAAATCGCTATTGTTTTTCTGCAAATAGCTAATAGTGGCAATAGAAAAGTATTGGTATTGAGTATCGAAAATTTTTCGTTTAAAATGTATCGGCGATACACAAATCAATACATGTTACAAAAAGGATCGGCAATACAGCAACCAATACTAAAAAAGTATCGCCGATACTGTATTGGCCGATACCGATACTTCGATACTAACAACCCTGGAGAACGTGAAGGTCAGGGTCTCTCGAGGAAGAAATGAGACAGATGAGCCGGATATGGAAGGGGGAGAGAGAGGGAGAGAGAGAGAGAGAGAGAGGGAGGAGAGAGGGAGTAAGAGAGAGAGAGAGAGAGAGAGAGAGCAGGGGGAGAGGGAGGGAGATTGGTATTAAACAAACTATCTCCACCTGATCATTTGTTGTCTGTCTGTTTTGTTGGTCAACACACAGGTTACCCCCTCCCCTTAAAGTGGGCGTGGCAATACACAAACAGACTATCACTTATTACCCCCCCCCCGGTCACAGGTGCCACCCAACATTTCATCCAGCCTTGAACTACTAAATTATATATTTTTTTATCTTATGGTGGAACTATATTGACAAAAAAAAATTCCTCTTCAATGTACACAAATCAACACACATACACGACTTACAGGAACACGTGATCTAGCACTTCAACACACATACACACACACACACACACACAGCATACACTAACGCACCTCCTATCTCGATCAGTAAACATGCAAATTAAGGCAAGTCTTTTTTTTTATTCTATTATATTTTTATATACAACTGCAAGAAACGGATACCAAGTTCCGAGGATATGCATTTCAAGGACCAAAAGCCAAATAGGCAAAAATCAAAGTGGCCAGATAAATGGAGAAGATTTAGACTAAAAACTCACGACCAGAAAAAAAATCCCCCATTTTTTAAGGTAGTATTTACCTACACACTATTTATACATTTGGTTATTTTAAATATACTGTTATCACAAGCAGTTGTTCTCAAAGTGTGGGATGCCTACATATTTGGAAGAAAAAAAAAGTTAAGTTCACTTAAGCCCCAAAAGGCTCATCGGGGCAGATGAAGTGTAGAAATCATCTTCTTCAGTAACATTGGCATACAAATGGACTGTATGGTTAGCACCAAGCCCAGACATCTTGACTCCCTCAACTTATAGTCAGGTACCCATTTAAAGCTGGGTGGAGTTGACACTTTCACCAGGACCTGAAAAAAATCCCAAGGTTCTCACTGAGATTCGAGCCCGGGACCATCCGGTCGACAGTCGAGAACCCGTAGCCCTAAATTTGAAATGGGTCGCAAACAACTGTTCTCAATACGGTATTTATTTCATTTTAAGAAGGAGTTTACATATATTTTGTGCATGTTACATTTTTGTTTTAATCTCACGGTGCCACTAGATTGACACCGCAAGCATTCCTCTTCAATGTACATAAATCAACAGAGAGAACATACACACACAAAAAACTTTCAAGAACACGTGTTATGGCACTTCAACACACACACAAAACACGAACGCACCTAAGGATTTGAACCTGATTTCCACCTGATGTGAGGAGGGATAAAAAGATCACACCATCACTGAACCACATAAAAAACAACAGTTCGCGCTAATAAATGTAATGCCATCTGCTTACAATAAGTCAGGATTAGAAGATTATTACTATTGAAATGCTAAATATGACATCATCAGCTCGTCACTGTAAAAAGAAAAAGTATAAAACATACAAAGCCATGTAACCCAGATATAAAGCCCTTTTTAAAATACGCCAATTTTTTTTTTAACAAAAAGCCAAATTTGGCCAAAAAATAAAAACGACAACATTGGCAAATCAATCTTGCAGATTCAAGTTCTGTAACTCCAGATCGGAGATTTTATCACCCCCCCCCCTCCCACGTTAGTGTTACGGGCGGTGTCAGGTATCCATTCAGCCACAGATCTTAAAAAAGTCATAAATAAACTATAAATCAACTGAAAGGGGTTGCAAGCTACTCTAGATAAGGGACACTTAAGGAGTCGTTCTCTTGTTACGAAGATTGAAACGCAATGATAGAGAATGGTAAAAAAATAAAAAGCTGTTCTAAACCAAGGAAAAAAAAGCGTCACGTAATACGTGAATGGTCCATAAACACAATGGTGTTGCGGGCTGCTTACTGTGGCAGTACACACACATGTACCAATGGTGGCTAAACACGTCCCTTAGAGCTGCAAGCGATGAGCTTTGTGTGGCTCTCGATGAGTCATTTTAATATGTAATATTTTATAACTTCTGTGAATTAAATCTCAATACACTGGCTACGGTGTGGGCTTTTTGTCTATATTTAATATACAATCCCCCCCTGGTGTATACAATCTTCAAACTATACAAATATAAAGACATATGGTACCAAAATAATTCAATATAACACATTCGTATGTCAAGCTTTCAGAATATATTTGCGATAAAACTGTATGGAGTAAAATGTAACAAACAAACAAACAAACAAGAGGAGAGAGAGAAACTGTACATACATGCCATCTTAATAGATCTTTACTCCAAACGTATTTCACACATACACACACAAAGATCTTAGCCAATGTATGTGTTATCAGTCCATTTCTTTTACACAACTGTCTTAATCTTACAACTACACAGTTTCAAGAATGTGTGTGTGTGTGTACTAGTTAGATAATAATTATGTAACACACACACACACACAAAGTCACCCAGTACGTAGTCTAGCAAGTCCACTTGTGATAGTTCAGCAAAAAAAAAATGTTTTCAGTGTTTAAGAATCTCAAAAGAAATCGTAACATAGTCTATACAAATAAAGTATTACAGAAAAAAAAGCGACAACATCACAAACACACAGCAAGTACCCGGCGGCACAGCAAGGAGGGGTGGGTGGGGGGGTCCCAAAGATCACCGACAGACAAGTCAGTAAACAACAACAACAACAACGACATCAGACACAATCAGCTTCCAGGACGCGGGGGGGGGGGACCCGCCTGTTGATCTGAAGATTATCATCCCCATGAGTTTGGGGGGGGGGCACTGTATCGATTATCAGCCCAGCCACATCAGCAATGTTTGTACCCGGGGCACATTTGACAGGTTAAAAAAAAAAAAAACAACAGTTTGTGCAAAATGCATATTTCATGTCATTGATTGATTCTATTTAAAAACTCAAATTAATAGTGTGTGTGTGTGGGGGGGGGTTAGGGCGTGGCCCCGGGGGGGGGGAGGGAATCATCAGAGACAATGTGTACGTTTGATCTTTGAGACAGTTTCATGAACTAAATACAAATACAGACACAGACAACGATTGCGTAATGAATTACAGAAAAATAAAAATATTCACTAAGATTTAAAAAAAAATAAACAAAATAATTATTAATACAATCGGTGTTACTGTATATATATATAAAGTGCCGAAGTGAAACCTAAACGATAGTTTGATGCCAGTGTCAAACTGGCAGTAGGAGAACGTGAAGATGTGATTGATGTAAGGTGCACCACACAGACCTAGTTCCACTTGTTAAACTAACAAGTCCACATATGAAGATGTTTCGTTATTACAAATGATTCACCAGTGTGCACAAGGATAAAGAGACAGGTATCAGACAGACATAAGCTTAAAGACAGACTAAATGGGCGAATTTTTTTCTCTCCTGAAATAATGTAAGCTGGAGGAAAAAAAAAGTCATATCGATGTAGGCTGTCAGTGTCAATGAAAACATTTCCTGGGTCAATGATGCCCCCCCCCCACCTTCCCTGGACTGTCAACGTCACATTCTCTGGTCGAGTGCAGGCAGGTGAGAAATAATGACGCCACATAATTGCCCGCGTTATGACGTCAAAACACGCAAAGCACAAAACTTTCAGGTATACTGGATATAAATAGTAAAAAAACAACCCTCACACATCACTCAGACATAGCTGACTGCAAACAAAGCCCATGTTATTATAGTTCTTCATATTGTTACTATGGCAACGGACGCAAATTGGCCGTATTGTGGATAGGCAAAGTAAGAAGCTGCTTAGTGCTCACTGTCAAAGCCCCCCCCCCCTATCTAATCTATCTGATGCTATCAAAGCCCCCGACATGCAATAGTAATTTTGCCTATTTCCCCCAAATAACACTGACCATCTGTGCTTCGGGACCCCAAAAAACCCAAGAACGGTTCTGCGGCCACGCCCCTGAAAATTAACGGAATAATACTGTTTCTCGTGTGTGTGTGTGTGTGTGTGTGTGTGTGTGACGACGACACATATAAAACTTACGGAGACAGAGTTATGACCTCGCTTATCTACAAACTGGTAACAGAGCTAACACAGAGGGGGAGCATAGAAGAAAAAAAAATCCTGCAACAGTAGACTTCCGCTTCAATTTCAACTCCACTGCAAAAACCTTGAAGTATTGATCTATGTAGGTGCAGGGAGTGTGGTGTTTGTGGGTTGAAGCCTGGAGGGCGTGGTGAATGGCGTGGGTTCAAACCTTAGCAACGCTCTTTCTCAAAATTTTCATACAGAGTCATGAAGATATGAACCAAACAAACCCAACCCCTTCCGTTGTCGTCTGTTTCAAGTACTGTAGAATTGCACGTGGGGGGGGGGGAAGAGGTGCAGAGGCGAGGCCCGAGGAATTAAGGGAGGGAGGGAGGGGGGAGGGAGGGAGGAAGGGAGAGAGAGGGGGAGGGAGGGAGGGAGAGAGAGAGAGAGAGAGAGGAAACAACACCTCAACCTTAATGTCTCATCTAGTTCCGTCACCCTCCCCTCCCCCTGTTACACAGTTCAGTAGGCGAGAATTACCCCCCCTCCCCCCACACACTATTAAAAAAAAGAAATAAATTCGGCGACTTTATCTCATTTTCAACAATGCGAACATGCATGTATATACCAGTGTGCGGCTTGACCTGTTGTCAATCATGACTAATAATATAAATGTCTGCAATGGGGGGGCAGGGAGGGGGAGGGAGAGAGAGGTGCAGACATGTGTTAGTCCCACAGCGCGACGTGTCGAGTGGCACTAAGTGTTCTGGCACCAAGTGTTCGAAACTGAATGACCCTTCAAAGGTGACGCTAAACAGACCTTGCAAGATGAGATTGTATATTACACAGACCTATATACTAGTAAATTATTGTATATTACACAGACCTATATACTAGTAAATTACATAGACCTATATACTTGTATATTACACAGACCTGTATACTAGTATATTAATTACACAGACCTGTATACTTGTATATTACAGACATATATACTTGTATATTACACAGACCTGTATACTTGTATATTAATTACACAGACCTATATACTTGTATATTACAGAGACCTGTATACTTGTATCTTACACAGACCTATATACTTTACAGGGATTCGTTACGCAGAACGCGACAGGCCGAATATAAACAATTTAGAATGACGACTGAAAATGGTGATGCCTATTCTAATATCTAATTTAAAACTTCAAAATATATTCATGACTTTGTATATCTCCAAGCTAGGTTTATTTATTATATGAACTAAGTATACTAAAACATGTCCTTAAAAAATGCCAAAATAAAGGATTTAAGCTGTTATTCGATATTGGCATCGACACTTTTATATATATATATATATATATATATATATATATATATAGTCAAGTGGCGACCCACGTACATATTCTATCATCGAACGGGACATGTCCGGCCACCGAGAAGCATTTGAGTGCCAACCCGGAGGCAATCAAAGTGGCATGCATGTCACAAAGAATGAGGAGTTAATTATTTATGGAGACAAATAAAACAAACAAAAAGAGTTTTTCTGTCGTTTTGGACACAACCTTTGACAACCTCAGTTTGATACAATTGAGGGGGTGGGTGGGGGGGCTTAACAATTGAGCCAAAACAGGATGTCACCTCCCCCCCCCCTTTCACACGCACACTTCTACCTGGAATAATGACATGAGGTAAACAAACCGAGAGGACATAATGAAAGAAAAAAAAAACCCATCAAGGATAGAACAACTGTTCTGGAAGCCGAGCTCATTGTTGAAATACAAACATTTTATTAAAGTCCTTATTTCCAAATATAAATAGACATGCGAAGGGGGGGGGGGAGGAGTGGCTGTGTCAAGCTGGCAAGTATCACATGCTAGCACACACGTAGCCTCATGCATGATTAAGTAGCCGTGTTTAAGTAGATGCTAGGTAGATAGACCCCGTTTGTATGGGGTAGCCACACTTAACGAAGTAGCCGTGTTTAAGTAGATGCTAGGTCAATATGACCCCGTTATGAGGTAGCCGCACTTTACGGAAGCCCTTCTGTGAATACGTCCCGATAAAATATCGTCCATTAAAAATAACTCTCAGATTGACACGTCACCAGGTAAAAACAAACTTTCAGGCGCGACCTGCGTTCTGGTTTGGCGAATGTATCAGTTCTAGGTAATGTGTGTCAGTATTTTAAAACTATTTGTATAAACGTTCGATTGATCGCCTTGCTCCATGACTGACAAGACCAGAGACTCACAGCCTCGGTGACAAACTGACCCGGTGGGGAGGGGAGGGGGTGGGCGGACACATATAATCGATAGTTTAAAAAACAACAACAACAACGACAGTTCCAATAAAACCATTAGGAAATACTGAAATCAATCAGGCGGTGTGTGTTGACAACAGTTTACGGTAGACTTAAAAAAAAAGTTTGTAAACACTGCTGCCAGAGAAATAAAAAAAAATGTTGGCAACACAAACATGCAATGAACTAAACAAACAAACAAACACAAACCTCATGCAGTTTACATAATATATATATATATATATATATATATATATATATATATATATATATATATATATATATATATATATAAACGATATGGGCTCTGCGTTAAATCGAAAGTATAAAATTAATACAACAGTATTCCAGTTTAAAATACAATCATTGAAAAAATCGGATCTGCCCGAAACCAAAAATAACCTAGCCTACCGATCAAGCCTAAGGGGATATAACTCTATGCAAAGGTTTTGCAGGGTGCAGCTAGTATTTAAATATTTATCGTAAAAAATAATAAGTTTCTTGGTTCCGATCCAGACATTTCAGTTATCGGTACGCTTTGTACCTGACATTTAGCAGCTAAAACGTTTTTCTATGCAGCAACCACCATGCTACATTCTTTACAACGGAAACTTAATTTATATAACATGTTTTTTTTTTATGCCCAGGCCATGCGGGGTGGGGTCAAAGGATGGAGACACAATGACATGTCAATCAAAAGACGCTGACCCAGTTTTAACATGAACTAGGATATTTTGAGCCAGCGGTTGGCAACGTCACGGACCACTGAATTCGTGTGTCCTATACTCGCTGACCACCGGATTCACACGTTTCTATCCAGCGCACCATGGATTCATTGATTTATTTCCGCGGACAACTAAATGTATCATTTTTATTTGCGTGTATCCCCGTTACAAATGAGTGTTTGATTATGAGTCTGTATCTTGTATCCCCGTTACAAATGAGTGTTTGATTATGAGTCTGTATCTTGTATCCCCGTTACAAATGAGTGTTTGATTATGAGTCTGTATCTTGTATCCCCGTTACAAATGAGTCTTTGATTATGAGTCTGTATCTTGTATCCCCTTTACAAATGAGTGTTTGATTATGAGTCTATATCTTGTATCCCCTTTACAAATGAGTGTTTGATTATGAGTCTGTATCTTGTATCCCCTTTACACATGAGTGTTTGATTATGAGTCTGTATCTTGTATCCCCTTTACAAATGAGTGTTTGATTATGAGTCTGTATCTTGTATCCCCGTTACAAATGAGTCTTTGATTATGAGTCTGTATCTTTAACTATAAAAATCACCGTCAAGGACTCCAGTTCAATAATCGGTTTCTTCTATCTTTATTTTCTAACGGACACTAATGACTCACGGGCCACCGGTTGCCGACCGCTGTTTTTAAGGTACTCCACGCCCCGTGTTTTAAATTGGTGCTATGCTATAGCACCCATTTCGCTATACACTGGTACACTATTGGCGTTAAAGTTACTCTTGTCTCTGCATAAGAAAATCTTTGTGACCCTGGCTAATGTGGATCTATCTAATCTAACATACCTTTCTATCTAATCTGATCTATCTAATCTAACATACCTTTCTATCTAATCTGATATATCTGATCTAACATACCTTTCTATCTAATCTGATCTATCTAGACCCACAGAAAACGCCCTAATGATACTTCTACAACACACAACGGTTATTATATCATCGAGTGGTCAAAAGTTTTGTGCAGTTCCATGGTAGAATATGTCAAAACATAATGACAGAGAGAAATAGATAGATAGATAGATAGATAGAGAGAGAGAGAGAGAGAAAGAGAGAGAGAGAGAGAGAGAGAGAGAGAGAGAGAGAGAGAGAGAGAGAGAGAGAGAGTGGACAATGTAAAGTCATTCCAACAATGATGTAACGAGATGAAATCATCAATTATTAGTTGAGGCTCCACACAAACACAGCACTGCAATCAGCAAGCAATATATATATATATATATATATATATATATATATATATATATATATAGGATTATACAATCCAGTCGCCAGTTTAGTCAAATCGAGAACTCGTTTTATACAAGCGAAAACGATTTACACAAATAGCAGATACATGAATAATAAATATGTAAAGTAAATGTGAACAGTTGGCAACTCACACGCTACTTACCGTTCAGCCAGTCTCCCGTGGGGGGGACAGAAGATTTAAAAATAAAATGATTCAATAAATGTATAGCTGAGTTGTTGATAAATGTATGTGTGTGTCATTATATTATCGCAGCGGAAAGATCTCAAATGGTGCATACATAGATGACCCATGCCAATGAGAACAACAATAACAACAACACAATGATGCAAGAAGCATTCACGTTGTAACGCACAATGATATGACAGAATAAAGTGTGACATACACTTGAGATTATCTATCTATCTATCTCATTATATACATATTTAGGGTTAGCCTACAAATTGATGTAGTTGGAAAAAAAAAGGGGGGGGGGGGTTAAAGAGAGATAAACATTCATAAACCCTAACCGAAACAATACATGCTGGTCATAAATCATCAGGGTGGAGAACAGAGTAAAACGATGGAATAAATCTAAACAACTATCACAGACATAAATCTATGACGACTACGTAGAATAAAAAAAATAAAAGGGTTTCTTAAAACAAACAATACCAAATGTAAACAGTGGTGGAACTAAATAATATAAAACGATGGACAATGTACCAGAGAGAGGACGTCACCCACCCAGGTGATGTACTAGAGAGAGAGGACGTCACCCACCCAGGTGATGTACTAGAGAGAGAGGACGTCACCCACCCAGGTGATGTACTAGAGAGAGAGGACGTCACCCACCCAGGTGAAAAATTCTCTACGGGTTTCAGGGATGAAAAGAATACTTGCCACTGTATCACAGAGTTGATCTCAATGCTTATCTCGCTACAAACACCGAGACTAACGAAAGGCGTTGGTACATTGCGATTAGCCTGACGTCATCCCCCCACCCCCTTTCCTTGCTATAATCATTAAGCCTCAAAACTTTTTTGAACCCCCTCCCTTTCCTTTTTTTGTTAAGCTTGCTATAATCATTGAGCCTCAAAACTTTTTTGAAACCCCTCCCTTTCCTTTTTTTGTTAAGCTTGCTATAATCATTGAGCCTCAAAACTTTTTTGAACCCCCCCCCCCATTAATAAATAAATAAATTTAAACAAGTAGAGTGGAAAAATCATAACGTAACATTGGATTGTTATTCTAATAAAACTCTTGACTGCATCAACAGATTTAAAACAAACAACAAAGAAGAAGTTGTTACACACAGTTGAAATAATTTATATTTCCAACAGTGATTCTCGAAACACTAAGAGATCCAACTCAATTGTCAAGGCAAAGAAAGAATAAAGATTAAGAAATAAGAAGAATATATTCTTATTTCGTGAATTTTTTTTCACATTTTTAGTGACCAAACACAATATAGCTCGCGACACACTTTCAGACCAGCTGACTAATTACATGTACTATGTGCGCTGTTTAGTAAATAAACTAATACACACTATGCTCACTTTAAAGTCAACAGAGAAAGAGGTCAACATAGCTTGTAGTTTAAAATAACTTTACTGGACGAACTACGTCAGGGCCGTCTTCAAACATGGGCCAGGCGGGCCCCAGCACCCTAGTTTGCCGGGAGGGCGGGGCATTGCCCCCCCCACGCAAGAAAGCTCTAGTTAATGTGTATATATATAATATGAAGTTAGAGCGCAACTAGGTGAGATTAAAACAACAAGGTACACAAAGCGTTTGTCCGAGTGACACTAAAGCAACTACTGAGTACAGACTAAGCAATATAGATGTATTGCACAGTAAATAATGGGTACACACCCCCTTTTGGAAAACAAAAACAACAATAACAAGGGGACTGCACTCTTACCTGTTATTTCTTTCATTGTGGTTATCCCATCATGGTCGTATGGAGGCGGGGCGGCCATCCTAAAGTATAAATCCCAGGTTACATGGCGGCGGCAATACTGAGGCATGCAATGGACAAAATTCGTTGGCCAAAAGAAATTATGCTTGTTTGTTTTTTAATTTCTTGTCTTCTCTCTCTCTCCGTATTATTAATAACACTACCAACAACAAATCACCACAACTAAATAGCGAAACAAATAGCAATAATAATCACAGGATCTTCGTTGAAGGAAGTATCCACGGTTCAGTCTGTAATGAAATCGACAAGCCCAACTACAAGTACTGTTTCCATTTCTATTTTTTTTTTCTTTCTTTTTAAAAAATCCACCTTGACAAAAATT
The DNA here is from genome assembly GCA_021962125.1 of Bulinus truncatus. Lineage (NCBI taxonomy): Eukaryota > Metazoa > Mollusca > Gastropoda > Planorbidae > Bulinus > Bulinus truncatus. Next base: position 498,559 of record JAGDYQ010000022.1, on the reverse strand, counting down.
TCGACTTACTACCGCAGTAAGTGAAGAATTCGATGCCAACTAGAAAACCGAATGTGTAAAAAAAATAACAAGACCCCGCCCACCTTCAAGTTCCGATGCACTACTTGACTGTAATTCAGCACAATGGGGGCACCTCTGTGCGTGTATGTGTCTCTAACCCGGGTGTCCACAAGTCTATCAGAAAAACCTCCCCACCCCCTGATCCCCTCCCTTATCACAGCACAGACCAGTTGTGATATAATTCAGACCTAACCTACAGAGGTATATGTCTCTATATCTACCTACCCCCGTGTGTGTATATCAACCACAGCACACGGCACCGAGACAGAGCGCAGTCACCTGTAGAACCGACATAACAGGTTGGTTGACGTCACACCCACCCCAGCACCGCGCCAGCCGTGTGTGACAACAGATCGAGGAATAAAAAAAAGAAAACACTGCCCGCTGATCTGCCGATGCCACAGGCGGAAAAATCAATCAAAATAATCAATCACCCCCTCCCCCCCCCCATTTCTGCTTTATTCATACATTTGTTAACTCCAGTACAGAAAATGTAGGTCAACTACAAAGGGAATGGGCGGGTATATATATATATAAACCAGACATAGGAATATTGCTGACTGGCATTTATGAGTCGTGGGGTGGGACTGAGGCGTACCTAGGGTGGGGGAGGGGGTACTAATTGCCCCATGGGCCCCATCTTGAGGAGGGGGGGTCCCAAAAATGTATTTTTACATTAAATATTAAGTACATTATCTCATGTCATGGTGTCGAATGTTAAAGTGAAGGGGCCCCCAAAGAGGCCGAGCCCCCGGGCCCCAAAATCCCTAGGTTCGACACTGGAGTGGGGGGGCACAGATTGCTATACAGCTGAGACGCCTCCACCCCTTCCTGCCACTTCTAACGGTCATATTCCTTCTCTTCCGAAGTTCAATACAGGCGACTGAACGTTACATGACTTACATCAAACACGATTTGGGAGAACGGGGGGGGGGGGGTAGTGTACTGTTGTGTACTGGCTCAAGGTGGGCTAACTCTAGAACGGTGTGTGATGCAGTCGGTCATTTCCGTAAACAGCCGACCTATAAATAAAAGCATTGAGCTGGCTTCACGCTTTTTCTAAACTATCCCATTTCAACCCAAGTAGATTACTGGATTACCGGAGTTATTAAACGATTAAAAAAAAATAGCTATTCCAACAATTTCGTGTGTTGAAAGAAACCAACATTAAAAAATTAATTGGGAAATCGATGTGGGACCAAGGACTCACATTCCGAGAACCACTTGCGGGCTGCCAATCAAAACAACAACAAATACCCCCCCCAACACAACTCGCACGTCTAGACAAAACAAAACCTCCTGACATCCCCCTCCCCCCACACACACACCCAGCGTAACGTCAGTTGCCATCACGGGTGATACCAGCGGTCATCCACGCTCTCGTCCGGCTGCAATCAACGAGTGACCAGCACGGAGACGAGTGACCTGGAGTGGTCCGGCCATGGCGCCTCTCATTCATATGAACCTTAATCGATGCACTCGGACTCCTTTTTTTAATTATTTCAAAAGTCCGGCTGGGGTTAGGGAGTTCAACAGTCCGCCCACGCAAGTGTTCCCCGATTCATGCAAAAGTAGGTCATTGTCATCATGTCCAACGCCACTTGCACTCATGCACATCTATAAAAACAAAGCGACGTTTCCGTACAACTTGAACAGCTCCGAGAACTACCACCATAAACCACCTCAAACCTAGTGTTTCTTGTTATATTTAACTTCTATCCAGAACTGCCCATTTTTATATATATATAACCTCAAACCTAGTGTTTCTTGTTATATTTAACTTCTATCCAGAACTGCCCATTTATATATATATATATATATATATAAACCTCAAACCTAGTGTTTCTTGTTATATTTAACTTCTCCAGAACTGCCCATTTATATATATATATATAACCTCAAACCTAGTGTTTCTTGTTATATTTAACTTCTATCCAGAACTGCCCATTTATATATATATATATATATATATATATATATAACCTCAAACCTAGTGTTTCTTGTTATATTTAACTTCTATCTAGAACTGCCCATTTATATATATATATATATATATATATATATATATATATATATATATATATATATATATATATATGCTCGATTTAAGAAAAACCAGTGCCGGGGATGAAAAAATATTTCTGCAAAGCCGGGGAAAAATGTCTATGGCTTCATCCCCGGCTAAGATATATTAACAAAAGCAGAGCCGAGTGTGACTGTTCTCAGTGCTGGGGATATCCCCGACCGTAAATATATATATATATATATATATATATATATATATATATATATATATATATATATATATATATATATATGTGTGTGTGTGTTATTTTGTTAAAGTGAAATCACTTTAAGTAAGAACTTTTAATTAAATACTCATTCCCCCAACCAAACAACACCCACAAATCCACCAACTGATGTATAGCGAGTGGTGATGGTGGTGGGAGAGAAAGTTCGATGCATTGCAAATCAACCAAATTCAGATTGTTATTTTTTGTATAAGTAAGTACACTTATGTTGAAATACTTAGAATGGGTTTACAAATAACTGCAAAACTCGACTGTAAAAAAAACAAACATGTCCACAAACTGAACCACCTAAGTACTTGTCAGAAGAGTACAAAACACTAACTTCTAAAAACACGAGAAAAAGCTAAAATTAAAATGAAAAAAAAAAAAGGACTAAGTATTATGAAGAAAGGAGGGAACACTAAAAAAATACAAATGCTGAAAAAAAAACAAAAACACTGAGAGCGGAAAAAAAAGAGAAACATACACATAAATATGTAAAAATCATATATATACACTAAGTATAGATATACATGTATATACAGAATACACGTAACAAACTATAAAAACTGCGCAGAAATGTAAAAGAACTAAACGACAAGTTAACATAGGGAAGATTCAGTTCAGAGCATGAGATGTGGTATCACGGTCTTTCCACACGGAAAACAAATCAGTTATCATTTATAGCCGACACTCATAGGGGAAGTAATTCAAAAAATACCACCGATGAGTTCATGTTTTAATTTATAGACTTACCACCCCTTCCAAGGACAATATGTGTAAAAGTTAGCAATGCATTTTTTTAAAACAAGTAGATGTACAAACAATTAAAGTAAACATGTAATAATACATTTAGAGAGTAGTCGGGGGTGGGGGAAAGCCCATTTGGCCCCACCCACAAAAATATTTTTTTTAAAATCGTGTGCATCCACTTTTGTCAAAGGAAAAAAAAAAGATGTTTTGATAAAGTGAGCATGCGAATAATGCATCTGACTCAGGCACTAGTTGGGGAAAAAGAAAACAACACAAAATACAACACCGATAAAGACAACATAAACATACGACTTTAAATAGAAGTTGAAATAATGAAAGGAAAATTAAAGCATCAAACATGCGACAGTCAAGAAATGGGCTTGGAATTAAAAAATAAATACATTTATGCGAAAAATCTTTTTATTAAACATCCAAAGTTAATTCATGGAAAAGCAATTTCAGAAGTGAAAAGAATATAAAATAACAATACAAAAAAAATAAAAAAACTCAAAGAAATTAAACACAAGTCTCAAGGAGCCTGTTGAAAACAAACAAACAAAAGAAAAGCAACATCTCTTTATTTTTTTTTTGAAATAAATATTAAAATTAGAAAATAAAGAACATGGAGGACAAAAGCATGCCCATTGGTCAGTTACTCACCAGAGAAGGCGTCCATGTGGCCAGCAGCGGCCAACTCACAGGCAGCTTGAAGAAGAGAGAGAAGAGGGGGAAGGAGTAGAGGCTGAAAATGTTCTGACTTACACAATTACACACATCAGCTATCTAGATGGGAGAGAAGAAAAACATAACCAAACAAAAGGAACAAAACACAAAAATATGGATTCAGCCCCCTTTTCTATAACAAAAGTTGACAACTTTACAGAATACACTCCATGGTATCTCTATACTATTGGAAACATAAAATACAAAAATCTGCATTATTGCTAATTTGGAACCTAGTTTGTCAGTTGTTTTTTTTTTTTAATATTTAACATGCGCTGTGAAAGGCCCAAAAGGAATAAACAGACCCTAAGAAAGTTCAATAGCTCTTTGAAGATTTTTTGGAAAGAACAGTATTTCAGAATTCTGGCACACCCAACAACACAAAGGCTATTTAAATTGTGCAAGTCCACTGTGTAACATATACAACTAGATCACAGTGGAAGGTTGGTTTTGAAATTTTGGATCAAGTATTTTTAAATTGTCCCCATTGAGCCCTGACCCTAAATAACCAATTCTCCCCCAATGGGCTGTGGGCCTCATGTTCTGGAAACATTTAGCTAGAGTCTTAGAATTGACAAACCTAATACATAATGCAGTTTGAAAATTAAGAAAAGCACTTTATTTAAAAAATAAGGTAGGAAAGATTCATAGAAAAAAAAGCTTATCACAAATACTGCTAAACGAGAGTGAAGGTAAATCATTCAGAAGTGTACAGTGATAAGACTTTTATATGGGCTACGATTCGTTTTATTAAAATTTTTTAAACTATATATTTGTGAAAGCTGGTATATCACTGATGCAGCCACCAAAATGCATCAACAATGCTTTTTTTTTTTAAATTTAGTCATGTAAACTAGCCACAGAAAAGTATTCTATGCTAATAACATAAGGCAGATATGAATAACAATTGAAAAAAAAAATCCACACCTAACCATAAACAAAGGAACAGTTGCTATTGCCAGTGCTTCAAAATATACTTTTTAGCTCTATATATTTTATTTCAACCACATCGATTACAGAAATTTTCATCTTTCAATTGTATTTCATACATCAAAAAAAACCCCATTGAAATGAAATCAATACAAATTCACTCCCAAAAACAGACATAAACATAAAACCCATTGAAATGAAATTAATACAAATTTACTCCCAAAAACAGATTTAAACATAAAACTCATTGAAATGAAATCAATACAAATTCACTCACAAAAACAGATTTAAACATAAAACTCATTGAAATGAAATCAATACAAATTCACTCACAAAAACAGATTTAAACATAAAACACATTGAAATGAAATCAATACAAATTCACTCCCAAAAACAGACTTAAACATAAAACCCATTGAAATGAAATTAATACAAATTCACTCACAAAAACAGATTTAAACATAAAACCCATTGAAATGAAATCAATACAAATTCACTCACAAAAACAGATTTAAACATGAAACCCATTGAAATGAAATTAATACATTTTTCACTCACAAAAACAGATTTAAACATAAAACTCATTGAAATGAAATCAATACAAATTCACTCCCAAAAACAGACTTAAACATAAAACCCTTTGAAATGAAATCAATACAAATTCACTCACAAAAACAGATTTAAACACAAAAAAACCCAACAAAAAACAACTACAACTACAAAAGTAGCAGATTCGTGACAATCACTTCCTTTTGGAAATGTTCGTCATCTGGCTATGACTTCCAAGGCTCGGCTAAACCGGCCCTAAATCCCTTCGGTCAACAGAGTTTGTTTACTGCGGCCACTCTAAAGGATAAAGTAGCCGCACAGGACAGTGTGGGGGGTTAATGCTATTTAAATAGAGCAGGCTGACTTGGATGACCCTCAACACCAACAGATTAAAAAAAAAACCACAAGTAAAAAAAAAAAATTTATTTACAAACAAAACATAAAAAAAAAAGAGGCTAAAAAAGGGTGGGAAGGGAAACTAATGAATTTAATTAATGTCTTGAGTCACGAGATAAAGATTTTTGTATGAAAAAAAAATTGTTTATCACCGACTACCATATGAGTGTGTGCCTGTGTGCACATGTACACCTGTTGCATCTTAGTTGTTTTTTTTTATTTATATACATGAAACTTTTGAGAGGATTTAACATGAACTCTTAAATAAAAAAAAACCAGGGCAAGATCTAGTTCAAGGGGAATGACTCTTCCTTGTATTTTTGTACTTTATATTTTAAATCAAACTTTGAATCTCTACCTTTGCTTTTGTTTTTCCTTAAATGAGTAAATAAAAAAGAAACACTTTTAAAACTCTAGATCATATTTAGTAATATGGGTTAATCATGTGACCTTAAACAATAACAATAAATAGCACAATGCAAAAACAGTAATCATCTGAAAACAGTCTTTACTAAATGGTGCATTTAAATCTCTGAAGTAGTTTTAAGTCACTTGATACACCGCATCTTTACATTTGTTATGTCTATGTATGATACCACTTGTAATTCACATTTGTTATGTCTATGCATGATACCACTTTTAATTCACATTTGTTATGTCTATGTATGATACCACTTGTAATTCACATTTATTATGTCTATGTATAATACCATTGTAATTCACATTTGTCCTTATATTGTTTCAAAACCAAAGATTTAAAGAAGCCTGACCAGATATACAGTAGGCACCAGCCTTATTTATTAAAAAAAAAAAAGAGACATTTCTAATTTCATGTTATTATACATCGTAAAAATATTTCTTGTCATATCCCACAGAATATAGCTGTTGTGATGAAAAACTAAAAAGGATCTCATTTCTGAGAAATTTCATCTAGGTAAAAAAAAAAAAGGGGGGGGGGGGGCAACAATGATCAAAGCTTTTTTTTTTCTTTTTTTTTCCTTCAATATATCCAGAAATTATAAGCAGGATCAAGGTTTGGAATATGCTGTAACAGTGCACTAGGTTTAAATGAATGCGGAACTTGAAAGGAAAATGCATGCATTAAAAATAAATAATAAAAAAATGAATTGTTTCCGGTTAGAGTGAACTATTAAAAAAAAAACAAAAAAAACCACGAAATTTAAAATTTGTCAAAATCAAAATAAAAGTGGACCCGAAAATCTATTCAACTGCAAGCAAAAATATAACTCTGTCATTTTTGTAGAAAAACAAAACAGAAAACAACATTAAGGCAAAAAAAAGTGTTATAGATAAACTGTCCCTTAGAAACCATTAAGATTAACTAACATTTAATCATTCCAAACTTTTTTAAATGCTCAGCTTTAAATGATGATATATAACCTAAATTTGCTGACATTAATATTTTAAGCTTAAAATTGTTCACTTAGTTCATAAAAACTAGACTCAATATAACCGCTTGAAAGAAAAGTAAAAATACAAATAGACTTACCGAAATACTTGAGAGTTTCACCTATTTGTTCTGGGGTGAGATCTGTGTCGTCATCAACCGGAACTGTGTTGGTATGGATAAAATCGGTATGACTGTAACCGGTGAAATCTGTGATAGAATCAGCTCGCAGGCGATACCGAGGAATCTGCTCTCTCACCAAACTTAAAATTAACACCTCATCAGGATCAGCAGTGTTGCAAACCTCTGGTAAAAAAAAATGTTCAAACAGAAGAAAAAAAATAAAACATAAATTTCTCCCAATCAATAACATTTTTACAACCAATTTTGAAAGAAAAAACAAAATTCAAATAAACAGACACCAAAGAGTAGATTGGTAGTAGATAGATTGTGTCCCTGAACAGAAAAATGCTGGTTCAATTCTCAATGACAATGACTGCAGTCTTGACTGGTGACACCAAGCCACCAATGCATTCTCGATAGCATGGAAGATCTACAGTGCACTAAAGAAAGTACCAAGAGAATAGAAGCTAAAAGTTCTATATCAGATAAGTATTGGATTATCAGACCAATTGAATCTATGATCAACAGCATAAAGAGCTATAAAAAGTCTTTATTGTAATGTTTTACCTCTTACAGAAATGAAAAAAGTGAAAACAAAAATATTATCACCTGTAATAGTTCCCACATCACGTTTATTGAGATTCTGATTTCCTCCAAATATTATGTCAGACAGGTGGTGGCTAGTTTCATCAGCACTTAAACCACCGCTCACAACAACCACAGTCTCACAGGATGCCAGCTTGATTTGTAGAGTTCCACCCCAAGAATTAGTCAGGCACCATCACTAAAATCGACATCTGTCAGCATACACAAAGAAAAAAGATACTGTTAATTTGTGTTACCAATGGAACAAAACTTTAAGTTAGTAAGTTAAAAACGTACATTATTATTAAACGAAGAAAACTTAAATGAATGATTAGCATGTTCAAGGTCGACACTAATGTTTATGTGTGTGTATAATGTGAACAGTTTCTTGCCATTAACAAATTTTTGGCTGACTGACTGATTTTTAAAACAAGAAAAATCATTGCTTAACAAAATACAGATGTGTTAAGCTTTCTTTAGTAATAACACCCTTCCTCCAAATGCCTTGCGGTTAAATTTAAGTGATTGCTAGGGTCAAGCATTTTAAATTGTTCTAAGTAAAGGACTCAAATAACAATGGGCAGGTATTCAATATTTTTTTCCAACTTCTTTTGTGTGTGTTAAATACTAGTTGTATAAAAAGAAATTGTACTGTTTATGGATCATAAATAAACCTGAAACTCAAGTAACTGATAAACTAAATTACTAGGAAGCTAACACCTTATAATACCATTTTAACAGAAATAGCTGTTTGTTAAGTAAGTTTTTTTTCACCAAAGTAGCACTGTTGAAGTAAAATAGTACATGAAGGTGTAAACAAATACATGTGTTAGCTATATAAGGTGTTCTGTATACTACAGTTTGAGACATTATTAAAAGCCTTATATGAGGTCAAAGCTTTTGTTAAAATGTAAATCAACTTAGACAGAAGGGACTTGTCAGTAGCCATCCAGTAGGTTGATGGCCGCTGCATATAAAATACTATCAACAGGTACACTATAGTTATTTAACATGATTTCTAGAGGGTGGCCAGACAATTCCCCACATCAGTCAATTCCCCACATTCCCAACTCCCCACAATTACAATTCCCCACATTGCAATTCCCCAAATTCACAATTCCCCACGTCCACAACTCCCCACATTGGGATAATATTTATTATAACCATAGACTAGGGATTAGCTCTAATCCATTTTTCACATAATTCCACATTGTTTAATGGATACGAATGAAAAGAAACTCCTTTACTTTCCGCTTTTTCAACACTGTCATATCCACTTTTGCATCCGTATGCAGAACACTTATTGACCATTTTCTTAGTTATTTATTATATTTAAAATGAGATTTATAAACCAAAACAATTATTATAAGTAAATTTTAATGACTTGATAGCAGAGTTCCCTGATGAAGACAATTACAATGACCTTCTTGCCTACTTTGAATCAACCTACATTACTGGAGTAAGAGGCAGAGATGCAGTGTTTCCCATTAGAATCTGGAATCACTTTGAAGCTGCTGCTACTGGCCTACCAAGAACAACAAACTGCTGTGAAGGATACCACAATTCACTGAGAGCCCTGTTTCACTGCAGTTATCCAGGTGTGTGGGATCTTCTGGAAGGTCTGAAGAAGGACATGGCCATCCACAGCAAGACATTGGCTGATGCAGATGATGGCAGACCACAGCCAAAAAGGAAGAAGTATGAGACCCTAAATAGCAAAGTAATTGAGGCTGTCCAAGGGTATGCCAATCAACAGGATAAGATTAAGTATTTGAGAAAATTGGCCAACATGCAGTTTCCAAAGTAACCTTTGTGTTTAGTAGTTTCTGTGTACTTTAGTCATTCTTGTCAATTATTAATAGTTTTTGTACTGTACATTTAGTTTAATGATTTTTCTTTTATTAGATAAACCTGTACAGTGGAATTATTAGCAAATGGAATAGGACCTTATCTAATTCATTATTTTTTACCAAGCATATTTTGTATTAAACTCATTTGTTCATTTGTGTATATCAGTTACTTGTATTTTGTAATCAGTAATGCATTTCAATAAATTGTCTTGAAATAAAACTTTTGGAGATTAATTACTACTATTTGCATTTCAGAATTCCTTCATTATATTATTAATTCAGTGCACTCCATATTATCCCAATGTGGGGAGTTGTGGACGTGGGGAATTGTGAATTTGGGGAATTGCAATGTGGGGAATTGTGATGTGGGGAATTGTAATTGTGGGGAGTTGGGAATGTGGGGAATTGACTGATGTGGGGAATTGTCATGGAACCGATTTAGAGTATGGGGGTGGGGGAGTACTGAAATAATAACATAATTACTTTTTGTAAACAATTTCATTATTTTGTGATATCATCTAGATTAACTCAAGAGAAGTCCTGTGTAAATAAAAAAGTATTTTTTTTTTAAATTAATGAAAGAGGATTAAAGGTATTTTGAGAAACATAAAGTATTATTATTAGTCTTTTTCACCCTCATACACATTAGCAAAAGAATTGTTTCATTTCACAAACTTATGCATTAAATTCCAGTAATCACTATGGTTAGTTTTGGTTTCCGAATTCACCATTAATTTTTTTTTATTTTCACCACCCAACTGTAAAAAAAAAGTAAGATAAAAAGACTAATTTGCAGTTTCCAGTCCTTGGAAACTTATGTAATTGACTTAAGTCATAGCCAAAAAATGTGAAATTATCACTTACTTTGTCTTAATGGGGTTAAATAAACTAAAAATATTAGAATCATATTTATGTGACTCTAAATTTTATTTGCTGTAAATAAAAAAAAAAAGTTTCAGAAAGGAAGTGAAAAAGTGATTAAAAAGTCCTGATCTCCATTACTACATGCACATTAGACATTAGTTTACTGAGTCAGACTTTATTTGGTCAGTAGATAGCACAAATATGGAAATACTTTTTATCCCAAAATCTATGTTGCGCTATACACGTAACATACTACATAGGTCCAGAATAAAATAACCACCTTAACTTTTAACTGCTAGCCTAATCAACGCTATAGGCTATAGCCTAGTATAGCTCTCAGTATGTTGAATTTAAACGGCGGCTTTATGATATAAACATTTGTTTAGGGAGGCAAGGTAAAGTTTTGTAATAGTGTAACTATTTACTATTAACCATTGTCATTGTAAATCATGCCATAAGTTAAGTTCTAGACCAGTAACATTCATTGAATGGTTGATTCTTTAGATTGATACACAATTACTCCTCGTACGTCAAAGACGTACGATGTATTTTTTTTTTACCGCGTACGTCAATTTTTTCTAATTATACATTAAAATAAGGTGTTAGTTTTTGTGGCGCGCTAGTGATGTTGGTTGTTCGCTTGGCCGTGACCCAGTTAGGCAAGCTATGTGCGGGTTCGATTTCTATGAGAGACATAAATTTTTTTGTTCAGATTTTATTTTTCAGGATCAGGGATAGGGGGTTAGGGATAGGGTGTGGAGCAATATCTATTGATGGTCATTTTTAAATAAATCATAAATTATTTTTTTCAGATTTTTTTTTCAGGATTAGGGGTAGGGATAGGGTTAGGGATAGGAATAGGGTTAGGGATAGGGTGTGGAGCAATATCTACTGCATTTATAACTTTACATCATAAGAGTTCCTCAAAGTTTTGCTTGACGTACGAGGTAAAAAAAAAATACATCGTACGTCTTTGACGTACGAGGAGCCAGAGCGTTACTTGATTGAATTAGTCATACTACTCATACATTACAACCAATCGACGGTATACCTTAATCAACTTCTTCCTATACCAAACCACATTTCCAATACTAACACTAAATTTTTTAACATCAATCGATTTATAATTATACAAGAGATAAAAGAATAAAAGAAATTACTAACCTGAGATCAATATCCAGTAATGGATGTTACTATGACCCCTAAGTCATCAACGAAACGTCCATTTTGATTAATGTTGCCAAATCCAGATCGTAATTTAGGCAAAAAGCTTTTCTTGTGGTAAAAAAAAAATATTTTTCTAAATACATAGCTTGCAGATTGATATACTTTCACACAGCTTTAATAATTATTAAAAATTAATCTGATTATAGTGATTATAGTATTCTAAAAAGATAATAAACAAAAAGGCTAACAAGAATGACAGCAGAGGCGACCTTACACCTACAATAGTCAATAGGCTTGAAATAGCCTACATAACATAGGTTAGCTTGTTATTTTTTATTATAACTTTAATACAAGAGAACCATAATTGACATTGTAGTTTATATAAAACGACGTCATTATTCTGCGTTATTAACGCATCAAAACTCTCATTTCGTGGCGCCCACCACAATTTTTTTGCAGTATTTTCAAATGAGCATATGAAAATATACACAATTGGCACCTCTTATTTAGATAAACAGCAGACGTGGGGGATTGGAAGAAAATACATCCAGTTGCATATATAGTTCAGTGATTGCATACACAATAAACACAAATGTATTTAAAGATCAATGGAAGTTAAATAAATATTCCGTTGTATTTTTTTTTTCATTTATTCGCAATGGCAGCATTAATTGATGTTGAAAAAGAAAACAGTCAAGATAGTAACGTTGTGTATGAATATTTGTGTTTGTTTTTATTATTTTGAGTAAATATCTGTTATCAAATAGAATATGATATGCAATGAATTGATTGTTAGTAATGTTAGAGTTGGATATTTACCTTTAAGTATTTATTTTTTGCAAGGACCAGGATATTGTTTCATAAGACACTTTATGAATTCATTTTCGTTATGACCCTTTCGAACATTAAAAAAAAATTCTTTAAAACTATTTACTAGTATTTACCCTTCAAGAATCAAGTCATTGGTCTCATTCGCCTCCATACTGACCATACATACCATTATTAGCTCACACCAGTACTACAGTAGTGACCTAGTCTCACTGTTTATATTAATAATATTATTTATCATTTTTAGAAATAGAGAGTTTTAATTTATATCAAGTCATTCAGATCACAGTAATTAAATTAACAGTGTTTGGTGTCTCTTAAGACTCTAAAGACTCTAAAATTGTTTGATGCTTAACAAAAGTGTCAAAAGCATCTTTACAAAAAATGCTTGTGCTATAAATTATAGTGTAATAATTTTTATAATTAATTAATAATAGCTTTATTTCGTTTGTCTTAAATATTTAGGATTGAACAGAAAAGAGCTTCTGCCTATTTATGGCGAGGCTACTGTGATAACCTGAATATAACAGCTTATAACCTATTTAGCAGAGTCAATATCACACAGATCGCCTTAGGTAGTAGTCACAGTCTTTTCTTATCTGAGGATGATGGCGTCTTCGTCAATGGTGAAAATAACCTGGGCCAGCTTGGACTGGGGTCAGCAAATAACATGGTGGCTGAAGAACCCATAAGAGTTGAAAAGTTGCTGGGTAATTACTAGACTGTTATAAAATTATTTAATTACCTGCAAATATCTTTGTTGATCTCATTTTCTTTTAATTAAAAAAATGATACAATTTAAATATATAAAAATGTGTCAACCATTGAATAGAAGGATAATTAAGTACTGTAAATCTATTTTTAGAAAATCTGTAAGATGGACAATTTAAATTACAATGAACACAATGTGTATTAACTATTGACAAACTTTCCAAAGTAAATTTCATAGGGATTAAAAAAAAAGTTAACATATTTGCAGCAGTGGTCATTTACATTTACTATTCTTTTTCATTCCAGTCTGTTTTATCTCTGATGGATTTTCTCTTTCATTTTTTACTTCACTCCCAATGAAAAACTTTTTGACTGTCTGGATTTTTGTTTTTCACTATGTCTATATACTTCACTTTCAATTTAAAACTCCTCCTCTTTTTAAGATTTAAATTTTTATGTAATTTTCACAATTTTAACCAGGGAGTACCACTGTATTGCCACATTTATTACATTTCAAAAATTGGGTAAAAAAAAGTATTAATGCACAGAATTATTGCTTTGGTCTTGTTATTCATCCACTTAACATAGTTAAGTTGCAGAATAATTAAATTCTTGATGTAATAAAAAAAAACAATGTAGAGGAAGTATTATTTAAATTACTGTTGCAGCCAAATGTTTAAATTTTTATTTTAATTTAAAGGCTTCTCCACTATACTATCAATCCTGAAAAATTAAGCTAATAATCAAGATCAAATATAATATGTATACATTACTAATGTTACTTATTTGATGAGTCTATTACTATTGTAAATTTTATTTCAATAAATTATATTATAGTGGTACTTTTTGGTTTGTTGTGCTGTAATTGAATTCTATTATAGTAGAACTCTTTGGTTTGTGGTGCTGTAATTGAATTCTATTATAGTAGAACTCATTGGTTTGTGGTGCTGTAATTGAATTCTATTGTAGTAGAACTCATTGGTTTGTGTTGTTGTAATAATTAACTTTATATAATTTTCAGTCAAAAATGTTTATCTTTTTAGCACCATGCATTTATATATCTTGTGGGAGCTTTCACAATGCTGTAGTTACAAACTCTGGACATGTTTTCTGTTGGGGATCCTCCAAAGATGGTCAATGCGGAACTGGAAGTTTAGACATAGTGCCTATCCCAACACTGGTGCAAGTTGAAATCAATGAAGGCTTTTGTCAGCATGGAGTACCAAAACCTGCAACCTCTGTTGCCGTCAGTACTGTGGCTTGTGGAGCCAGCCACACTTTGGCTGTTTCTTATGGTAAATTATCATTTTTTTTTAAATCGGACGTAGCATTTATATTTCCTTTGACAATCAAATTAATTTTTTTTGTAAATTGAGTTGGTAAGCAGGGATATTGGAAGATGATTGTGCTCACTAAGACAGTGGGCTATGCTAGCACTTATGTAAATATGAATTTGGAAATTTTGTGTGGTCATATAAGAAAGTTGGCTTATTCAAGCTAAGTAATGGAATATTTTAGCATTCTAGACATACATCCAATGATATTGGACTTTCTCTAAAGGTAAACTAGCTTTAAGTCCATCAAGCAGCCTGGTAAGGACTACCCATCTTTAATTTGCAATAATTTTGGTACATAATGTCTTCTATGGCATAGGATTTCTGTCACATAATGGTAATAAATGTATTTCTCATAATGCACAGAGTATCTGTCTTATGTCATATTGTCTCATATTGTACCAACACAACTGAGTGTTTCATTTTTTTTATTATTAGTTTAAATAATGCTAACTTCAATCTTTACATCATACATTATATTTTATATTCAGTTCTGATGATTATTTCTCTTGCTTAAAATTTTTTATTTATTTAAAAATTGTGATTACATTTTTTTATCTCATTTTCAGAGGGTGAAGTTTGGGCTTGGGGAGCCGGGCCACAGTTGGGGCTGGGTGAATTAAAACATGCGCCCATCCCTAGAAGAGTGGACAGTTTACAAGGTCAGGTGGCCATTGCCGTCACCTGCGGCGGGAGACACAGCATGGCTCTTGTCCTCCGGCAAGAAAAGTCACCCTCTAGGACAGCATCACCCCGGACATCACCCCTCAAGGGTAAGGCTGAGGCCAGCGATGTGCGGGAGGATAAACTGTACCCTTCTCGTTGCAGCACGTGCAATAAAGAAATATACACCTACACAGATACAAATGACATGTGCATCATTGACGAGCTACACAGCTGTACTGTCAGTGACACCGCCATGAGCATAGACTCAACATTGGTGGAAGAAGTGTCCATGTCTAGCTCCACCAATGAGGTTTTGAAAAAATCTCCCTCACCCGAGAATGAAGGTCCAAAAGATGTAACCACTCTTGGTGACTCAGGCAGAACAAACGGAGATAGCCAACATAAGGTCCAGGAAGAAACTCAAGGTAGTCTGCAGCACAGAGGCGATAGCATTACTGATGCTCAGGAAGGTTTAGTTGAGGAGGCAAGCTTTTCTGACATGTCACTTTTAGATTCAAGTGTCCTGGTTGTATCTGGAGATAATCCATTTGACGACACCAGCAGTACTCCTTCAAAGCTGACACCTATTCAAGAAAGTGATCTAACAAGTTCTTCTGAGGTGGGCACTACTGACATTCGGGATTCAAAGATCATGAGGGGATGGTCAGATGCTTCTACAAATTCTGGCAGTGTTAGAATGGAAAGAGATGACACATCAAAGTCAGAGGGCTCTGATGAGGAGATCTGGAAAAGACATTCGGAAACTGATGATGGCGATGAAGGTAACTAACTGATTCTTCTTTTTTACATTTTTGTAAAATTAGGTCCTTTGTGGTGTAATTTTTTAAATAACTGTGTGCATTGGAAATTGTTATAAAATTGTTATATGGATCTTTTGATGTGATAGTTACTTCCCCTAGTTGAAATGTAGTTAAGGACAGTTAAGTTAGAGAAGCTAATTTATTAAAAAATAAATAAATTAAGGGAAGCCTGGTTTGAAAGATGGCTCTGAGAAGTAAATCTCAACATCAAACAATTTAATTTTGGTTAGAGTAGTTTTTAATTTTGGTTAGAGCAGTTTTTAATTTTGGTTAGAGTAGTTTTTAATTTTGGTTAGAGCAGTTTTTAATTTTGGTTAGAGCAGTTTTTAATTTTGGTTAGAGTAGTTTTTAATTTTGGTTAGAGCAGTTTTTAATTTTGGTTAGAGCAGTTTTTAATTTTGGTTAGAGCAGTTTATTTCTTGTAGCTAAAGTAGAACACATGAAATTGTTATTTTCACGTTGCATGGACTGACTTATAATTCAGGGGCTTTGATCTGTAGAGTTTAAAGCAGATACTATCATTATAGGTATAAAAGATAACTTTGTCACTAGCAGGAAAAACATTGTGCTCGTGAAAACTTACTGTTTCCTTTTAGTAAGTAAACTTCCATTTTAACCTCAAATTTGTATTTTTTTAATATTTTTTTTTTTAAAGAGCTGAAAGGCCTGTACAACAAACAGCGAATACGGTCCCCATCAACCACAAGTGTCAGGTCACTGAACCTTGCGAAGCAGTCTGAAGCTCTAGATTACTTGCAGCGTCAGTTTGAAGATGACAATGTCAGTTCTCATCCACCAAAAATGGACCCAGTGGCAACTGCAGCTGTTCCTAAGGCTGACAAGTCCCAGACATCTTTTGGAAATATGTTTGATATGATGGCTCAAGTATGCTGGTCACTTTCTATCGTTTATTTTTTTCTTTTTTTTTTTTTTTCAATTCAAAATCAAAAGTTTTTTCTTCTTCTTCTTTATCCCTTAACCCGTGGGTGGGTCGTTGGGGCACCGTTGTTGACTGAAAACCAGTTCCCGCCATTTTTTCCGGTCCTGAGCTGCCTTTTGGAGATGAGATGTTTTAAATTCAAAATCAAAAGTTTATCCTCAGTTTTTTGAAAGGGTTAGGTATTTTGAGTATGGCCATGAAAGACTAGTTGGTGTACATATGATTGAAGCTGTAGACCATATTGGATTTAAAAATTAAAAAATTATGCCCAGATATTTTTGGTCTGGCATTAAAATACACTTAATATTACCACATATACCACATATATCTAAATTTTGCAAATAAACGTTTGAAATATTCATTCAAGTTTTTGATATGATACAAATTTTGCTAGGAATATTTAACCAATAAGAAAGCTTAGAATAAAAAATTTTCGAATGAAAATTTATATTTTTATATGTAACGCTCTCATTGCTTTTAATGTATCTTTATTATCGGAATAATTAAATACTTGTTGGTGTCTATGATAGCAGTGGATTTGATTTGATGATTTTCTTCAGGTTTAAGAAATGATGGGCCTATTACTACATTTATACATCTCCTTACAATGTTTAAATGTTTCTACATTGTACAGTAAAGGGCCATTGGGGCAGATGAAGTGTAGAATTCATCTGTTTCTATAACCAGGGCTTATAAAGGGATTATGTGGTTAGCACAAAAAATCTAGCCCCCCCCCCCCCCCCATTGTTATTTCCTCAACTAAAGTCAGGTACACATTTACAGCTTGGTGGACTTTTTCTAACCAACTAGAGAGCCAGGTATAAACTACAGTAGAATTTTTGAGCTGACAACTTAGGTACTGAATTATTACACTACTACAAACCCATCGCAAAGTTATAACAAATTTCAGCACACATAAATAAAAGGCAAATTTATATGTATTTTTTCTGGATAGCATCAAGTCAATTTTAAAATTAACCAGCTAGAGCTTAGTGCAAGTGTAAGGTCAGTGAAAGTGTGAGGTCAGTGTAAGTGTAAGGTCATCTCACATTACGGGGAAGTAACACTGTTACTGCTTGATTGCTTATCAGCCTGTCAGTGTCATCTAGGCTAATAAAAACAGTTAAAATTTCATAAGGTTTAATCATGAATGTTTATGTACTGAGCTTATTTTTTTTTTTTGTTTAATAAAAAAACACAACAACATCAGGTGAAATCTATGACCAGCAAGGCCTTCACCAACATCCAAACTTTCTCTGGATTTGGCCCCGGCTTAGCTGAGCAACCAACTGAAGAAAACACTGCAGAAGAAGCAAAATCTGAAACAGAGCTGGCCACATGCAGCCATGAAAGGAAATTACAAAGTGAGGACAAAGTGGCAGCCATCAAAGCTGACCAGCCAGAGGGTAGGTTTATATGGCATGTGATCATTTGGACAAACATTGAAATCATCATTATGGTAGGTTTATATGGCATGTGATCATTTGGACAAACATTGAAATCATCATTATGGTAGGTTTATATGGCATGTTCTTCATTTGGACAAACATTGAAATCATCATTATGGTAGGTTTATATGGCA
Source organism: Bulinus truncatus (assembly GCA_021962125.1). Classification (NCBI taxonomy): domain Eukaryota; kingdom Metazoa; phylum Mollusca; class Gastropoda; family Planorbidae; genus Bulinus; species Bulinus truncatus. Next base: position 479,978 of record JAGDYQ010000022.1, on the reverse strand, counting down.
TGTGATCATTTGGACAAACATTGAAATCATCATTATGGTAGGTTTATATGGCATGTGATCATTTGGACAAACATTGAAATCATCATTATGGTAGGTTTATATGGCATGTGATCATTTGGACAAACATTGAAATCATCATTATGGTAGGTTTATATGACATGTGATCATTTGGACAAACATTGAAATCATCATTATGGTAGGTTTATATGGCATGTGATCATTTGGACAAACATTGAAATCATCAAAGACAATCAGGTCCGACAAATAGTGTATTTATAGGTGTCTTTTCTTTTTGTGGTAATTTTTCTCTCATTGTAAATTAAATGATTTGTTTTATATTCTTGGTTCTCAGATGGCAGACCTGAACAAACAGTTAAAAAGTCAGGAACATTTATGGAGTGGTCCAGAGAGATGGCCGCAGTCGATGATGATCCATGCAGTCTGACCCGTGACTTGAGCAGGAAGTCACTGCGCACCATCGAAATGCAGCAGAAGAATCTAAGCAGAACTTTAAGTTCGTCAGGTGAAGCATGATGTTTTACTTTCTTTGCCATTAATGAGTTCTTTGACATTCTAGAAATCACACTGAATTATATAAATCCCCCTGGTTTGAGATAGAAAACTTACCTCTAGACAGCTAAACTTATGGAAATATTATGGGAACATGTGGGAGCTTATGGGAATATGTGGGAGCTTATGGGAACATGTGGGAGCTTATAGGAATATGTGGGAGCTTATAGGAATATGTGGGAGCTTTTGGGAATATTTGGGAGTTTATGGGAATGTGGGAGCTAAGGGAATATTAGGAGCTTATGGGAATATGTGGGAGTTTATGGGAACATGTGGGAGCTTATGGGAATATTATAATTAATTATAAAAAGCTAATGGGAATATGTTGGAGCTTATGAAAATATTATGAACTTATGGGAATATGTGGAAGCTTATGGGAATATTAGGAGCTTATGGGAATATTTGGATTCATCTGGGAATATGTGGGAGCTTATGGGAATATGTGGAAGCTTATGGGAATATTAGGAGCTTATGGGAATATGTAGATTCATCTGGGAATATGTGGGAGCTTATGGGAATATGTGGATTCAGCTGGGAATATGTGGATTCATCTGGGAATATGTGGGAGCTTATGGAAATATGTGGATTCAACTGGGAATATGTGGGAGCTTATGGGAATATGCGGGAGCTTATGGGAATATGTGGATTCATCTGGGAATATGTGGGAGCTTATGGGAATATGTGGATTCATCTGGGAATATGTGGGAGCTTATGGGAATATGTGGATTCATCTGGGAATATGTGGGAGCTTATGGGAATATGTGGGAGCTTATGGGAATATAAGGAGCTTATAGGAATATGTGGGAGCTTATGGGAACATTAATAGCTTACGGGAATATTAATAGCTTATGGGAATATTAATAGCTTATGGGAATATTTGGAACTTATGGGAATATGTGGGAACTTATGGAAATATAAAAAGCTAATGGAAATATTAAGAGCTTATGGGAATATGTGGAAGCTTATGGGAATATTTGGGAATATGTGGGAGCTTATGGGAATATGTGGGAGCTTATGGGAATATGTTGGAACTTAAGGGAATATATGGGAGCTTGTGGGATTATGTGGGAGCTTTAGGAAATATTAGGAGCTTATGGGAATATTAATAGCTTACTGGAATATGTGGGAGCTTATGGGAATATTAGGTGCTTATGGGAATATGTGGGAAATTATGAGAATATTAGGAGCTTATGGGAATATTAGGAGCTTAAGGGAATGTGTAGGTGCTTATGGGAATATGTGGGAGCTTATGGGAATATTAGGAGCTTATGGGAATATGTGGCAACTTATGGGACTATTCTTTTCCCATAAGCTACCACATAATATGTGAATTTATATATTAATATAAGAGATATTATTTGAAAATAAGCGTAATTATAAATTCCCACATAATTTTATTATATAAAAGAATAACATTTTCAATCTATTGTATTAATTACAATGATAGATATTTTCTTTTGAGCTTTTCAAATTGAGTTACAATTTGATAGGACGAAGCAACGAATCATGCACAGACAGGGAAACTAAATAAAAAGATTTAACAAAATACATTTGTTAGCAGTAATCTCGAGAGATAATTCGACATTTTGATCTTTGTATTTTCATGATTTACTTTTCATTGTAGAAATCTTGCCACAAGCCAGAATTATAACAGCTACAGATGTCTGGTCCTGGGGTGCAAATGACCAGGGACAGCTAGGATTAGGAGATCAGTTGGAAAGGTCAACACCTGCCTTAATCAAATATTTTTTAGGTGCGTGATTAAGTCTGGTTTTTTTTGCCTGAGAATTTATTTATTTTTAATTATTTGTAAGAATACATTAACAATATTTATTCATAAACTTATTAGTCACTTGTTTAACTTTTTCAAGACCATTAGCCAATATACCGGTTCTCAGAAAAATCAGATTGGACCAAAGGCCTATTATTATCTCTTCTTACTTTAGTGTTACATTTATATTGTTTCATATCAACCTGACTGTTGTATTATATTTTATTATCCCTTCCTTTTAACATTTTAAAATTTGTTTGGTCTATATTTAAATTATTGTGCTTGATTTGGTGTGGGAACCATAAATATTTGATGAACAGTTTTGTAGTTATTATTTTCCTATAAAAAGTTGACTATGCTTCTTTTAGAGACTTCATTTATTTAGTTTATATTACTTCAGTCATTAGATCATGAGCAAAATTTTATTACATTTAAATCTAATTACGGTAACCTTGAAAGCAATGTATGATTCTTTAAGTTTGCCTACATTATATACTGTAATTGAGCAAGGTTATTTTTGCCAATTGAACATTAGAAATAAAAATGCTAATAATTTTTTTCCATTTCCGATATGATTTTATCAAATAAAATGCATTCTAAAGGATATTGAATATATTTTATGTAAACAAAAATAGTTTTGTCCATTGTCTGAATCACAGTTACATTGGTACATTTTTTAAGTGCGATGAAATAAATGATCTACCCTGGAACAGATTATGTAATTTAAATCCTGTTCATTCTGAAAATATAGAAACAATGTACATTCATGTATATTTTATTGCCAGATATGTATGACTAGAACCATTGTCCTTTTAAAATGACATACTGTATATTTATGCAGAACTAAAAAGCAAACATGTTATCCAGGGGCGAGGTGTGAGTGTTGCCGGTCTAACTCTTAGAGTAAAATTGATTGATGTTATTATAGCTATATACAAAGCACAAATGAACAAAGATCTATATATTTGTATAAAGTATTGGACTAACAACATATACAATTTATATAAATAAATTTTATGTATATTTAAACTTGTAATCATTTTATTATGAATGATTATGCTAACTGTATTCAATGCACACAGGACCATTATATAGCTATAAAATGGTCTTGTGTGTATTGAATATAGTTAGCATAATCATTCATAATAAAATGACTACAAGTTTAAATATATATAACATCAGTTATATATAAATCGTATATATTATTAGTCCAATACTTTATACAAATATATAGATCTTTGTTCGTTTGTGCTTTATATATAGCTATAATAACATCAATAAATTTTTCTCTAAGAGTTAGACCGGCAACACTCACGCCTTGTCCCTGATGTTATCTTTTTTAACTCCAAAAATTATTATGGTCCAAACCCAAAAAAAAAAAGACCAGTCCTGAATGTCTATGAAAAAAATCGTCTCATGTTTTTTGTCTCATTTTATTTGCATCCAATTCTTTTGTAAAACGCATCTTGGTTGGTCTATTGGTGATGGTTGTTATGGATGACACATAAGTTTTTCTTGAATTTTTTTTTTCAGGCAGGCATGTTATAAAGCTGGCAGCTGGGGAGGCCCACAGTTTAGCAGTGACCACCAACTCTCAAGTTTATTCCTGGGGGTCAAACAGTTATGGGCAACTAGGTCAGCCTGATGCTGTTTATGGACCCACTAAAGTGAAGGTATGGTAAGGGTAGTAAATAGTATTGACGCTGTTTATTTATGCATGATGATGTTATATAAAAAAGCAAGCATACTTTTGGCTAGTCCACTGAAGGAAGTTACTAAAGGATTCTCATATGAGAGGGATGGTTGTGCAGTGTAAATTGCATGACGGTTGACCGGAGGGTCCCATGTTCATTCTTCGGTGATAACCACAGGATTTATCAGCTTTCTGTGAAAGTTCCAACTATCTCTTCCATGGTGCCTCGGCTTTAGTGGGTTAGAATTAAAGGCACTACAAGAAACTGTCCCATTAGTGGTTTATTACAGAATCTAAAAGATAAATATCTCTTCCTTTCAGGGATTTTTAGAAAATGTTTAATTAAATAGAACTGGAGCATCAAGCTCTTTATTGAGTTTCATCATCAGACCCCATATTAACAAAAAGATTTGTGGAAACAAAAATTATCCAAATATTTTAGACATGCATATATATATATATGAGGTAAAGTTTAGTTTTTTATTCAGTTTGACAATGATTAAAAAAAAGTAATCTGTACAATAATCAGTAATTTAATCAGTAGCTGCCTGTGTTTAAGACTGAAAAAATCATGGATCGGGTGTTTTTTTTGTGTGTGCTCAAGTTTGAGTTCTCTGGTTCAAAGTCTGTGCAGGATTTTTTATTCCTGAGTGTTAAAATAGTGTTCATGGGTCCACCCAACCTGAAATAAGCCGTGAGCCTGTCAAAAAAAAATTTGAAGGTGTTTTATTTTCCTTGTGTTTAAGGCAGAAAAAAAACAAATCGGTTTAAAAGCTGCAAACAAACAAATTTATCACATATAAAAAAAAAATCTACTTTATTTGCTAGAATATTTCATTCTTAATCTTAGTTTGTGAAAGGCTTCACACCTTGGGACATAGCAGCTGGCCAGGCTCATTCTGTTTTCCTTGGCGACAGTCAGGACATCAGTGGCAGCTCGCAGCTGAATGTCATGTATAGCGGGAAACAACCAAGGTAGTTAGCATTCGAGTTTGGCGGGTGAACATTTTTTTTTTCATGCTAGACAAACAGGTGCTCTTAAAACAGTATTAATTTCTCTTAAACCAAGTTGTGATGCTTCAGTTAATATTTGATAATTAATGAGTATGTGCTAATTAGTAAGTGCTAATGTGTATGTGCTAATTAGTAAGTGCTAATGTGTATTTGCTAATTAGTAAGTGCTAATTTTTGGATTGAAAAATGATTTACTTAGATAGATATTGTACTGGCTGAAGATTAAGCTGGCTGTTTTAATTCATTTAAATATTAACAATAAATAGTTATGTCTCCTTTGCCTTATATCAGCAGAGAACAGCATGAGTCCATGAAGAAGACCAATACTGCAGTACCTTTGCCTGACATAAAAAAGGTTTGTAATTTCACATCAATTTTGTGGCTTTGAAAGTTTAACTATACTGGCCTCTCTTATATCAGGCCTTTTTTTAAAATGTTATTCAATATTCAAAATTTTTTTTTATTGTGTGAATATATCAATTTTACTAACGAACCTAACTGAGCATTAACTAAAGAAATTGTCATTTGTTAATGACCATCCACACACACAGCTTGGCTTGATCACAAAGATTGTGGCTGGAGGGAGCAGTTGTGCTTGTAAAGTCCTGAATGCAGGCCTTCCTTGTTCAGAGACAATCTTTGAGCTGGCAGCTTCTGAAAGAGCCTTTTACGCCCAGTTGATTAAGACAACCAATCTGTTGTTGAGACCTCTGCAGAAGTCTTGTAAGAAATTTTGTTTTTCATGTATGGGATATTTTGTATTTCTCATGTCAAAACCTGTTTTGTTTTTTTTTATGGGTGGGGCGTTTTTCCTGCAGCAGTGTGTATTTTAAAAGCTTCCTTATTACTCATGGCCTTGTTATCAGTTTAATTTGTGAAAAAAATTTCTCATCAAGGTCTAATTATTATTTTCTTAAATGTGATACTTGGTGATGAGAAATCTTTCTGTCTCCAAATACAAGCAAATGAAATAAACAGGTCTCTTTTTAACAATCAGGTCTATTTTTAACAATCAGGTCTCTTTTTAACAATCAGGTCTCTTTTTAACAATCAGGTCTATTTTTAACAATCAGGTCTATTTTTAAAAATCTGCTCTATTTTTAACAATCAGGTCTATTTTTAACAATCAGGTCTATTTTTAACAATCAGGTCTATTTTTAAAAATCAGGCCTATTTGTCTTTAGTATTTTAAAAAGTTAACTTCCCTTAGCCCTAAAGGGCCATCAGGCAGATGAAGTGTAGAAATTGATCTGTTCTGTTTCTGTAATTATGACTTGTAAACGAATTATGTGGTCAGCACGATGCCTAGCCACCTTCCCAATTTAAGTCGGGTACCCATTTAAATCTGGGTGGACATGATGGACTTTTAACCAGCTTTCGTCAGGACATGAGAAAGGTTCTCACAGAGGATTGAACTTTGAACTCTCAGGTCGACATTTAAGCGCTCTACAGTGTCAGCTAAACCTGTTAAAACAAAATAATTTACTGATGATTCTTGAGGACATTCAGTGACAATTTGAATTACACAGTGTTCACATAATTAGTGGGGGTTATAGGTAAGTTGTTATTGCTTGTGCTCTTTCATAAACATCTCAACTGTCGCCAGAGCTGCAAAGGCTTTTAAATCTTTTTTTTTGTGTGTGTACATCTAACATCAAACAACCTCCTTAATTTTATTTTAAGATAAACACTGTCAAAATTTTATATTTTTGTATGCTGTACCACTTAAAATATTTTCTGTAAATTATTTTTAGAACATCTCAATTATCCTAACTCATGAACTTTTCTGCGCAATTTTATTAAAACAACATTCATTTATTTTTTTCTGAGATACAGTTGTTTTTATTTTCATAGCATTCTACACTGTGATTGATGTTTACCCATATAAATCTTCACTGCAGAATATGGTTTCCTCATTTGGAACTCTAACCAAAAAGGTATGCACGCACCACATAGTTTGAGGGGACATTTGTACATTGGAGCGGAAAATTCAACATGGTGGCAAATGCTCAAACTAGTTATTACCTTGTGCCATCACTCCTGCATTATAAACAAATGATAAGTTGGGCTAAATAAACAAATTGTGGGAGTAAATAAACAAATTGTGGGACTAAATAAACAAATTGTAGGGCTAAATAAGCAAATTGTGGGGCTAAATAAACAAATTGTGGGGGTAAATCTTTCACGCATTCTTTTTATCTCTGAATAAATAGATAGGCTTTTTTGGAATCGGCAGTTGTGCTTGAAATTTTTGTTTAAACTGCCTTGCGCTGGAACTTTTTTTAACTTTTGAGATTTTATGTTGTATAAAGGTTTTTTTTTTTCATTAGGCTATGACGTCTTTTTTATGTCAATAATTTGTTATTTAAATTTAATTTTTTTTATTTGACTACGGCTGTTGTTTGAACCGACTTGTTTGACTGATAAAACAATTATTTGTAATTTAAATGTACCTTTATTTTTTTTAATTTAAATATGCAAACCATTTTTTGTTTGCTGTAGATTGGTGAAGGCATAACAGATTTGACACGGTGCATCATGTCCAGCAAACCCATTGACCAGTGCCAGATGTTAGCCGTACATGTGCAGTTCGTCGAGGCCTTCAGGCTTTACTCTTGCAGCTTCTCAGATTTCTTAGCTGTCGGGGGCTTTGATTACTGCTCCAGGGCTGGAAGGTTAACTTTTTTTTTCCAAAAATAAAATTAAAAAAAAATGTATTTGAACTCATTCGCTACCATGAAACTCATTCAGACAGACTGACTTAAAAAATTGAAAATACTGATTAAAATATTTAGTCTGAATGATGTTAATTTCCCGTTTCGATATTTAAAATATCTTATGCTTTAATTTAAATTTAAAATAACTATACCAAGTGTTGCCAGATAACTGGCAAAATGTTTGTTTTTTTTGTCACTGTCAAATTTTTTTTTAATCATTAATGAAGTGAGCTACAGGTCTTGTTACCTTTGTCTTGTTTTCAGACCTCAGTTATTTTTCTTAAATTAATTTAATCTCACTAATTATCATATCCTTGTAAAAATAGTTAATTTCTTTTGAATTTGATATATGAAAACCTATGTTTTGTTAAAACTACTAAGTTATAACACTAGGAGAGGAGGGGGGAGCTCAGTATGAAAAGTTGGCTAAGAAAAGTGAAGATAATTTTGCTATAAAGAATGAGTGAATCATTTAAGATGGACATTTTCTAATCTGTTTTCCATCATTCTATTGCAGTGAATTCTTTGAAAAGATTCAACAGGATTCCATCAAAGATCTGTCCAGTGAGACTGACAAGAACGTCAGTGCTTGCACTTTGTTTATGAGAGCAATGCGCTATCCATTTTTCCGTTTGGCTGAGTACAGCAAGTTTTTTCATAAGATAGCGTCTATGATAGAGGCGCGTGGCTCATTGGTTTCTCTTCTTCTTACCACTTATCTTTTGACTTATCTTAATAGGGTCTATTTAAAAAATAACGTTTTTTAGAACATATTAGGTTGAAGTTTCAGGATAAATATATTTCATTAGCAGAATTATAATAATTTCAGAAGAAAGAAATGAAAGATCAGATACAAAATGTTATTTTAGACTGGGATGCACTGAAAGTGAATTTTTCAGCCGAACACAAACTGGCTGAAGCTACTCGAGTATTCTGGGAAATTTCCAGTCCCAAGGTTTTAGTAAGTTTGATATTTTTCTTTCCAAAATTTATTTAAACTCTTGAGTGTTGTACTACTGAATTCATTTATGCTTGTTCCTTTTTTTTTTTCTGACTAAAAACAATTTGTAGGATACCTTTAAAACTCCAAACCGTAGAGTGCTTAGAGACAGCAGGACACACCCTCTGACCTGGCCAGCTGGTGGACGATTTGCGTATCGGTTATTTGTACTGTTCAATGATGGCTTCCTTCACGCTCAGGTAGATAATAATGCTGCTATCAAAACTTTGTGAATATTTCATTAGTTCCATAGCTTTTGATATTTTTACAGGATGAATTATGGGTTGTCAGTTGGTCGTATTTTGGGATCTCAGTGATGTCCGTTGCCTCCATCATCTGGCAGACATTCCCATAAAGAACAGGATCAAACCAGCTGGCTGTAGTTTGCCCCTATCAGAGCTAAACCTGAAGTGCTCCGTCATAGAAATGGGATTCTACTATGGGCTTTTTGAGTTTAAGATATTTGGAACCATTATTTTAGAAAAATGAAAATAATTTAATGAATGGAACCACTATTTTAGAAAAATGGGAATATATTAATGGAAACATTATTTTAGAAAAATGGGAATAATTTAATTAATGGAAACGTTATTTTAAAAAAATGGGAGTAATTTAATTAATTGTCACTCCATAACTAAGAGTGTGACTTCATTGTACTAAAAGCAATATTGTTTTTTTTTTGTTTTGTACAGAACACTGGTCAAGTTTTGATGCCACTGGAAACACTTTGGGTAGAGTCTGGCGCCTCTGATGCTGAGATGGTGTAAGCAGATTTTGAAATCTTAAGATACATAGTTAAATGTTTCTCTCAAACAAACAAAAAATTTTATACTCAATGCTTGATTTTAAGAACATGTTCTGTAGAGTTTACTTGTTTGAGCAATTTCCCTGGTGTGCCAGATAGGACTGAAGAATGGCTAGTTTAATGACTGGCTACCTGTACTTTACTTAACCAAAGTAAGTCACCCATTACGGAGCTGGTGGAACTAGAACTAAGTTCTCAGACAGAAAGAAAACATAATTCAAGCACACACAAATTGCAAACCCGTTGTTTAAAACCTGTGATATTTAACAACCTGTGATGTTTAACAACCTGTGAAGTTTAACAACCTGTGTTGTTTAACAACCTGTGATTTTTAACAACCTGTGATGTTTAACAACCTGTGATATTTAACAACCTGTGATGTTTAACAGCCTGTGATGTTTAACAGACTGTGATGTTTAACAACCTGTGATGTTTAACAACCTGTGATGTTTAACAGCCTGTAATGTTTAACAACCTGTGATGTTTAACAACCTGGGATGTTTAACAGCCTGTAATGCTTAACAGCCTGTAATGTTTAACAACTAACAACCTGTGATATTTAACAACCTGTGATGTTTAACCCTCTCAAGTCACTTGGTAATAAAACAAAATGATCAGGTTAACCATTATATGTTTACTTTTTGTTTTTCAAAATATTTCCAGATTTTATGGAAACAATTAATAACAGGTCAATGTCTTAAATTAGACAAAAATGAATTTTCTGACATTTTATTTTAAACCTTGAATTGAAATAAAAAATTTTTTTTTGTTAAATGGTTTCTGAATACAACTTTACAAAATTTGACTTCCTAAGTGACTTAACACTTGCAATAATATCATCTGTTGTGGGACTGACCCATCGATACACTTCATCAATAATGAAACATGATATACAAATGAATCAGCCCTTTGTAATAAATACACACAATCACCACTTGTATTATTTATAAAATGGTTGGAATTTATTTTTCGTCTGTTAATTTTAAAAGCAAATTTCCAGAATGATTTTTGTGGCTTTGACAGTTTTTTTATTATTAATTCAACAGCAATACCATCACAGTCATTGGTCCAGAAGACAGATTTGAACTTCAAGTGTCCACACCTGCCCAGAAGGTCAGTCCAGATTTCAAAATGTCCACCTCCCTGACTTATGACTCCCTGACAACATTGATGACTGACTCCCACATCCCTAACATATGACTTCCCTGACAACATTGAAGGCTGACTCCCACCTCCCTAACATATGACTTCCCTGACAGCATTGATGGCTGACTCCTTAAAAAAAATTTTTTTTTTACAGAACATATTTTTCTCTTACTGTAGTTCAGTGATTCCCAAACTTGTTTCTTCTAGTCCCCACTTAAGCCTCTCTAAATATTGTAGCTATGTAACATATCCATCATTTAAAATTTTTAAAATTGAATTGTTTACTGAATGAAACCTCAGTAATAGGTTTTATTGTGAAGGAAAATGGTTTTATAGAAATCACAAGGAAATTGTTAAGAAAACACAGCAGGTAGATCTCCAAAGCATGGAACAAAGGACTGAAATATTTGAATTGCCCATCTTAATCGTCGAAATTGCCTTTCAGTTCATACCTATTGTAATTGCTTCCTTTCTTTCTGGTTTATGTTCTTTGAGTATAAACTGAGCAGGATTATTAGTGAAATTTAACACTAACTACATATCGAAGAGAACACATTCTTGTTAAAGAGAACACAATCATGTTTTCTTTGTAACAAAACACTTATATCATCATCACATGTAAATAAAAAACATTTCTTAAACCCCCCTAAGATACCAACCCCACCCAACTAGGAAAGATTGTTAATTGTTTTTATTTACATTAAAAATTATGGTATATTTAATAGTCTAATGTAATATTTTTTTTCGCTTTCCATTTGTGATTCATTACTGGTCAAATATTCTTGAATTTATCCAGTGGGGAATTTTTTAAAATTTCAATTTTACTTAAAGAAATATTTATTTTGGGCTCTCATCCAATTTAATGTAAAACATCTATTGTACAAGTCTCACAGGTTTCTTTAAAATATTGTGAACTTTTTTTTTACTACCACAGGCCGAGTGGTTGATAGCTTTCAATTCCGCCATCAGCAAGGCCCTTTCCACACATAAGCCCATGACCAAAAGAAACAGCAGCGGGGAGAGGTTCACACCCCCTCTCATACGCACAGCCTCCCACAAGTTTGTCAAGCCTGGTATCTACAAGGATGCGAGTTACGAGGGCAGCTGGCTGTCAGGCAAAGTGCATGGCAGGTGATGTCGGTTGTCAGAACGAAAATAAAAATCAGCTGTGAGATATCTGGTCTTAACAATGAATTATAGGACTGGTTGAACATGGGCTAATTACTGACCACCCATTAGGACTGGTTGAACATGGGCTAATTACTGACCACCCATTAGGACTGGTTGAACATGGGCTAATTACTGAGCACCCATTAGGACTGCTAGAACATGGGCTAATTACTGACCACCCATTAGGACTGCTAGAACATGGGCTAATTACTGAGCACCCATTAGGACTGCTAGAACATGGGCTAATTACTGATCACCCATTAGGACTGCTAGAACATGGGCTAATTACTGAGCACCCATTAGGACTGCTAGAACATGGGCTAATTACTGACCACCCATTAGGACTGCTAGAACATGGGCTAATTACTGACCACCCATTCTAAAAAAAAAATTAAATAATTCTTTGTCCAAGGAATCATCCATGAATTTAAGTAAAATTGTTACAGTGCAAATGAGCTATTCATGTTAGCTACTGAGCCGGAAGTAGAATATCATTATGGCTTTAGTGGTGGTATGGCTGGGTGGTTTAGTGGTGGTATGGCTGGGTGGTTTAGTGGTGGTATGGCTGGGTGGTTTAGTGGTGGTATGGCTGGGTGGTTTAGTGGTGGTATGGCTGGGTGGTTTAGTGGTGGTATGGCTGGGTGGTTTAGTGGTGGTATGGCTGGGTGGTTTAGTGGTGGTATGGCTGGGTGGTTTAAAGGATATCAAGAAACATCTCATCCTTAAAGGCTCTTTTTAAAAAAAAAATAGTTGTGGGGTGTAGAAAGTGCACTGACTTCCTGTCCCGCAAAGCTGGTTAATTGAAGGATAAAAAAATTGTCTCTTGAAATCGCCATGTTTAAAGTGTTGTGCCAGAGTGATGTTCTACAAGTTTTGGGCTCTAATAATTATTGTATTACATAGCCCATGGTAATGTGATAATAATATTAAAAATTAGTCCTTCACATAGTGCTCAGCACAAAATAACAATAGTACTGATGTCATTTCTTGTCATTTACGCTGTGCGCTGATGTCATTTCATGTCATCCCATACCAGCAAAAAATGACTAATTCTTTGTATTCTCAATTCCAATTCTGATGAATAGTCCCATCACTAATTGAAATAGACTGTTGATGTGTGTCTATTGAATGCACTGATGTATTGTGTTTGACTATTTCAGTGGTGTGATGAAGTGGCAAGATGGCTCTGTTTTCGAAGGAGACTTTAAAAAAGGCTTGTTGCATGGGTAAGTTGTTTTTTTATTTTTTTTTATCGACAGATGTCATTTCCAGTTTCAGGAAATCCTTTTATTTAACCAATACGTTTTATCTCCTCAATTTCATAAAAATGTTGAAGATTTGTTTGTAAATGATTATAATATTTATATTTTTTTTATTTTTAGTTCGGGTGTGTTCACTCTAGTCAAATCATCCGGACAGGAAGTCCAGAAGGGACAATGGAAAGATGGGAAACTCAATGGTAAAGGTTCAATCTGGTTAGTACCATGAGATGTTAATCAAGACCAGAGGTTCTTAAACTTATGTACTCCGTGAACCCCCACTTGAAAAAAATTTTTTTGACGGACCCCATCCCAACTTTAGGTACTTAATATATGTTTTACGATGATTTTTTTTTCATATGGCTTTGCGGACCCCCAGTAAAGGCGGACCACAGTTTAAGAACCTCTGATCTAGACTTTCTAAATACCCATGTATTTACATGTATCTTGACTGCATACAGTCACAGCAGTCAGAAATGTGTTCTAACAAGTCTAGTCACATCAGCCTAGAATAGAATTCTCTTAAATTTAGATTTTTCACTTTTAGTATTCATGGTTAATCGTAATCTTTCTCTCTCTGTATTATTCAAGCACAATACTTTCCTAAATGATTTTTTAAGCCGGTTTTCATTGTTTTCATTTATTTTCAACAATTTACTCTATCGAATTACTTGTCCAAGAAATTTTTTTTTTAAAAATATTTTGGAGCTTCATGGTATTTTTTTCTTCTGTTTATTTCTACATTATAGATTGCTGTCGTATTTCATGTAACTTTTTTGTTTTGATTCCTCCGTTTTATTTTATTTAAGACAACTGCATGCATTTTTAATTAGTTTCACTTTCTGTGTGTGGGTTTTGGGTGTCCTCAAATCTTGTAACTCATTTTCGGATCATTTCTCATTTAGTTAGAATGCAATATACTGAAGTAAATTCGTCTTTACGTAAGCCAATAAGTAGCAATAAATTATAAATAAATGATAGCAATAAATTATAAATAAATGATAGCAATAAAGTATAAATAAATGACAGCAATAAATTATAAATAAATGACAGCAATAAATTATAAATAAATGACAGCAATAAATTATAAATAAATGATAGCAATAAATTATAAATAAATGACAGCAATAAATTATAAATAAATGACAGCAATAAAGTACAAATAAATGATATCAATAAATTATAAATAAATGACCTGTACATCTCTATGGGAACCCAGGTTATATATTTAGTAAGGATATTTTTACAGACATATTTGATTGTTGTCGTGAATTTTTTTTTTTACTTTTAACGAAAGCTTATTTTAATAAAAAAATTTTTTTTTGTTTTTTCTTTAAAAATGTTTGTTTCAATATTTTTTGTCTTCTTTTCAATAAATGTGTGGAGCAGCTATGCCAATGGAGATTTGTATGAAGGATATTTCCAAGACGGCCATAGGTTTGGTCATGGCATGCTTCAGACTGGACGTCAGAGGTCCAACTGTTCATCAGTTTACATCGGGGAGTGGTTGAATAACATGAAGGAAGGCTACGGTGTTCAAGATGACATCCTGAAAGGTAAACCAAGAGAGAGAGATTATTTAGTCTTCAACGTTGATTCCAGGAGAGGAGATTGGTTTATTGAAAGTAGTGAACATTGCTATGATATTGTGGGTGATGTTATATTTAAAGTAGTGAACATTGCTATGATATTGTGGGTGATGTTATATTTAAAGTAGTGAACATTGCTATGATATTGTGGGTGATGTTATATTGAAAGTAGTGAACATTGCTCTGATATTGTGGGTGATGTTATATTGAAAGTAGTGAACATTGCTATGATATTGTGGGTGATGTTATATTTATCCAATATTGACAGAGAATAAATTAAGAAGTTTGCTGACATAGTGTTCGGGCCACATTGTTCACCCACATCCACCGTTGCTGATTCATTCTATAGCAAATTAAAGTCCCCAATGGGGTGGGGGCCCATTGTATGTGTGACACCCTTCCCCATGTAATAGCCCTACTGGTGTACCCCTGATATGTGTCAGGATGTGACACCCTTCCCCGTGTAATAGCCCTACTGGTGTACCACAATTAATTTCATATTAGTATTTTCCAATGCCCATCATTTCTGGCCTTACTGTGACATTTATTGCTAATGTGCTTCTGATATTTGATCTTGAGCTGTTGCTGAGGAAATTCTCCCCTATATTTCTATTGTTTTATAATGTCACTGCTACAGAAGTGAAAATTGAGTCATGTTTGATATAAATGTGGCAGACAGTGTTATTGTTGGAACCTATGATATAAATAAGGCAGACAGTGTTATTGTTGGAACCTATGATATAAATAAGCAGACAGTGTTATTGTTGGAACCTATGATATAAATAAGGCAGACAGTGTTATTGTTGGAACCTATGATATAAATAAGCAGACAGTGTTATTGTTGGAACCTATGATATAAATAAGGCAGACAGTGTTATTGTTGGAACCTATGATATAAATAAGGCAGACAGTGTTATTGTTGGAACCTATGATGTACACTATGTGGGAATAATTAATTAATTTTTACTTTAATGTGAACTTATTTAACGCATATTAATAAAACTAACTTTGAGCACCCCAGAGTGAACAGTAGATGATAAACGCATCATGACTGCATCTCTCTAACCTCAGACAACAAAATGTACTGGTTTGTATTATGAGATAAAAACCATTTTGTGAGTTCACAACTGTCATCTGTGTATGTGTTAGTTTGAGTGCTGTTTAAAATTTCGCTTTTTTTTAAGGTGAGAAGTACATGGGCATGTGGGTGGAAGGATATCGACACGGCAGTGGTGTGCTGGTCACTCTTGACGGCATGTACTTTGAAGGAACTTTTGTACAGAACAAACTTACTGTAAGCCATTAAAAAATTTTCCATTAATACACATTTCATAACAGTAATTTGGATTTAAGGAAAATTGTTTCATTTGTCAGAGGTAGAGGTATAAAACTCCCTCTCTTCTCTTTACTTGCTATCAAACTAGAGAAGTCTTCTGCCTCCCTCCCATATTAATTACAATGGCTAATATTCTGACCATTTCAAATAGTCAGACTGTTTCAAATATTCTGACCATTGTCAATATTCTGTCCATTTTTCAGGGCTTCGGGGTCATGATCTCTGATGATAACACATTGTACGAAGGTGATTTTGTGGGAACTACATATCTGTCTGGAAAGGTATTGTTGAATCTAAAAATTATTTTCATTTTAACCTATATTGAGCTGGGGAATATTTTCACCCTGTTGTATGAAATAAAACATATACAAATGAAAATATATTTCATGACAGAACATGTATGAGGATTGACAGATCAATATTTTAAGCTAATGAACATTAAGAAAGAGTTTCTTAAGCTTAAATTGTCAAAAGTAAAAATTTTGCCACCAAGTACCTCATGTTAACACTTATTTATTTTTTTTTTTCAAGTCACAAAGATGTCATTTCTAAACAGTAAATAATTGATCCCTTTCATATAATTTAAAAAACTTGTATTCAATACTGTACATAAGAGTTATTTTATCTTTATGGAGCCAATAATAAGAGTTATTTTATCTTTATGGAGCCAATCATAAGAGTTAATCTTTCTTGATGTAGCCAATCATAAGAGTTATTTTATCTTTATGGAGCCAATCATAAGAGTTATTCTGTCTTTATGGAGCCAATCATCTCAGGTTTTTAAATATATTATGGGAAAATCTGCTTTAATATAGGAGTGTTTAGAATTACGAGCATGTCTCTGGAATGAATTATGCTCGTAAACTGAGGTTTGACTGTATACTGTAATCTATTTCAGGGCGTTCTTACCTTACCAACTGGTGATAAACTGGAAGGAAATTTCAGTGGCTCTTTAAACGAAGGGCTTAAAATTCATGGGACATTTGTCAAATCATCCGTCTCATCTGACGGTGACAGGAAATCCCAGCATGCAGGAGGAATCAAATCCAAGTAAAGTATAGACATTTTTTTTATTGACTATGGAAGATTTTATCTCTTGAACCCTTATTTTTTTCTTGTTCTAGTTTTCCTAAAGTCATTTAAAGTTTTTTTCTAGGATTCACGTTGTAGAAATTTATAAAAGATTGTGTTTCTGACTGTTCTTGTTAAAGTTTTCAGGAATTTATGTGTTTGCTCATGTAATTTTAATGACCTGCAGGTATTTTGGACGTCTGTGCGTTTCGGCAGACAACAAATGGGAGGACATCTTCACTCACACCTGGTCAGTACTGGGTCAGAACGTAATCACCTCAAGTCAGTTTCAGGCCAACACAGACAAAGCGTGGGAGCTTGTGGCTGTGATGGTCACCTCTGGGAGGAAGACTTTGAAGGCCATGTCTGGGATGTAAGTGCTCTGGCAGTTGTGCTGATCTTAAACTCTTAAACACAGGACACTGGTTTTTTATTCTTTACATTTGCACGTGAAATTATTTTCTTTTTTTTTTATTGATTAAATATTTAGCAACACATTAAAAATAGAAAAGTCTTAATTTCTATCTATTTTTTTTTTTTATATAAAAGTAGAATATTAAATCTTACTGAGCAGAAATGCTCCCTATTGACAAGTGAAGAATTATTTTTTTGCTAGATATTTGGAAATTTTATTGCGAGAAACTCCTTCCATTTTTGTTTGAAATGAATTTCATCAAAGAGCATTGTAGTATTTAGAGTAATTGCAATGAAAAAAAATTCTTTCAATTTTTCCACTCAATAAAAGAAATCAAAATGGTATTCAATTCAGTTAGATCACTTGTATCACATTTATTGAATGTCTGTTTCTGATTAAGTATTAACAGAGCATCTTGATAAGAGAAAATTGAAGATTTTGTGTAAATATTTATCTGCTTTACTACACTCTTTACAAAGTAAGAAAAAAAACGTTTCATCAAATTGTTTTGTTGTTTTGTTTGTTGTTTATTTCGACAAGTAGTTTATGTTGACAAGTTGTTTACGTCAACAAGTTGTTTATGTCGACAAGTTATTTATTTATTTACATGAAATATATTCATTCATTACTCCCCCCCCCCCCCCCATCAACCTCTTTTTAAAACAAATAAATTCAGGACATCCTGCTTGATTAATTTTCTTTGTACTAAACTGCCTGTAATACTTAAAGCACATATTGAGTTAACGTATAAAACCCTCATTACTGAATGTGGCTAATGTGAAATTTTATTCCCACACATCTTGCTGTATGATGTGACAGTTCTCCCACAAAGTTGAAAGTTCAGCAGAACACATTAGAAGAATTGGCCAAGATCCCAGCTCACGGCTCAGAGAAGTTGACGGTGGAAGTTGTTCATGAGATCTCGGCCTACCTGACTAAGGTGAGTGGTTGAAACCAAACTTGCTAACAACAATTTTAAACAGTTTGTATAATGGTATAGCTTTGTACTTTAGACTTTCTGAGTTTAGTCTGTGTGTTAATGTCCTTGTATTGATGCAATTTTTATCTCTTACATCCAAAAATACCCTCATTAGAGTAGTGCTGTTATTTTATCCCCATCATATTCCGTAGTGCAATGGCTGTAGAGGCACCAATGTTATACTCTCATTAGAGAAGTGCTGTTATTTTATCCCCATCATAGACTAGTGCAATGGCTGTAGAGGCACCAATGTTATACTCTCATTAGAGAAGTGCTGTTATTTTATCCCCATCATAGACTGTAGTGCAATGGCTATAGAGGCCCCAATGTTATACTCTCATTAGAGAAGTGCTGTTATTTTATCCCCATCATAGACTGTAGTGCAATGGCTGTAGAGGCCCCAATGTTATACTCTCATTAGAGTAGTGCTGTTATTTTATCCCCATCATAGACCGTAGTGCAATGGCTGTAGAGGCCCCAATGTTTTAGGTTGGTGACTGGCTCAATGGCCTCACACCCCTAACAAATCACCCGGTTGGACTTGGGAACTTTACCCGAGACCTGAAAAAAATCCCGGGTCTCATCAGGCATCAATCCTTCAGTCAACACAAACACATGGACTCTCAGTCACATGACCATCTCTCTCTCCCCTCAACACAAACTCATGGACTCTCAGTCACATGACCATCTCTCTCTCCCCTCAACACAAACACATGGACTCTCAGTCACATGACCATCTCTCTCTCCCACCATCTCTCTCTCTGTCTAGCCATAGTAAAGGTAGCTGTTATTAGTTTAGTCTTTCAACCTTTCAGGCTTTTGACACGGTATACCATCCCTTGGGTCAGCTGATGGAAACACTAGTGGACGTCTTCAGGGCTTCTTACATTGGCATCGGGGCCCATCCCCGCCTGTTGCACCACGCCATACAGGAAGTGATGTCTTATATCCGCAGACTTTATAAAGTGGTCAGGTCAGTTCTAGAGAAAGTTTCTCTCATTTAAATGGACATAATACAATCAAAGATACAGTTAGATGAAGTTTGACCCACTTATTAATTTGAAGCTATTTCTCTCCTATTGATCACTCTACTAAGAAATGTCATAACTCAAAATGTTGCAATGCTGTATTTTTTTCATAACTGCGGGTTCTTTTTTTTATGAAATTTGTGATTCTGTTTACTTATCACCTTTACCTCATGTAGTCAGTTCTCTTCTGGGGATTTACAATGCAATGCCCCAGTGGAGATAAAGTTACTAATCCATTGAATAGATTCTCGACCCAACAAACACAGCTCAAGAGTGTTGAATTAGTTATTGTAGTAACTTAGATATTAATTTGGAAATTGACTTTTAGCATATGACACATTGGGATTAGGGACTCAGTCGTTGATGGCAGTATGGTTATTTGCTTGGAATAACTTGTATAACAGATAAGGGAAACAAACAACAACACTGTTTGAGATTTTACTCAGTAAAATAGATTGTCACTTTTGCAATGTTTATTTGCTCGTTTCCCAGAGTTCTGTTTCCTGCTCTCCCGGCCAACGGTGGACCAGTCCATGTTTACCCACAGTCTCAGATGAAAGACATTCCCCGCACCACGGAGGAAGCCCAAGAATTTATCGAAGGTCTTGAAGTGGAAGATCCAAATATGTAAGTCACAGAAATAAGCGTACTTCATTTGACTATTGTCTCTGTAGTCATGAATCTCATTTTGATTTATAGAAAGCACTTCTTAAAATTATCTGAAACATTTTTAAATTGCTCTTCAATGGTATACTTTTTTAATGAAACCCATTTTAAAATAGTTTTTGTACATATAAAGAACATATGCTAATGCTTGGCAATCGTGTACATCAATATTTTTTTTTTCTCTTTTACAAAATTGAGAATTTATGTCAGATTTTTTCTGGTTACCTAGAAGCCAATTTGTGGATATAAACAATCAACTGGTGCTATATAAACTATCAACTGGTGCTACATAAACTATCAACTAGTGCTGCATAAACTATCAACTGGTGCTATATAAACTATCAACTGGTGCTACATAAACTATCAACTGGTGCTGTATAAACTATCAACTGGTGCTGTATAAACTATCAACTGGTGCTGTATAAACTATCAACTAGTGCTATATAAACTATCAACTGGTGCTATATAAACTATCAACTGGTGCTGTATAAACTATCAACTGGTGCTGTATAAACTATCAACTGGTGCTGTATAAACTATCAACTGGTGCTGTATAAACTATCGACTGGTGCTGTATAAACTATCGACTGGTGCTACATAAACTATCGACTGGTGCTACATAAACTATCGACTGGTGCTACATAAACTATCGACTGGTGCTACATAAACTATCGACTGGTGCTACATAAACTATCGACTGGTGCTACATAAACTATCAACTGGTGCTACATAAACTATCAACTGGTGCTGTATAAACTATCAACTGGTGCTGTATAAACTATCAACTGGTGCTATATTAAGTTTAGTTTTACAAATGTTGCAATGAGTTTTATCAGTTTATTTATTTTTTTCTCCAAGAGTCTGTAATGTGTTTTTCTTATTTTTCAGTTTTGTCCTGACGGCTGCTGGTCTGCTCTACCCAATCTTACTGCCTAAAATTTATCCCCCTCTGTTTGACCTCTATGCACTGTACAATGAGGTGAATGATGACCGGTACTGGGAGAGAGTGACCAAACTGAACCGGCAGAGTGACATGGGGCTCATGGCCTACCTGGGCATTGAACAGTAAGTGGTCACTCTTCTGTTGGTCCATTTTTTTAAACAACAACATGAAGTCTCCATTGCCAGTAGATTCAAGAATACTGGTATGAGCTATCTTCTGTTTTCTGAAATAGTCAAGTTCCCTTAGCCTTATGAAGTGCAGAGTTTCATCTGTTTCTGTAACCTTGTCAGATTGTGTGGTTAGCACTAAGCCCAACTGCCTGTACTCTCCCCCCCCCAATTAATGACAGGTACCATTTTAAGATGGAAAAATTCCCATGATTCTCACTGAGGATCAAACCTGGGACTCTCAAGTCAACTTTAATCACTTTACACCGCTCTGCCGTCAGTCCACCTTATGAATCATAGGGGATGTAAATGTTCATCAGTCTTGAAAAATCAATGTCTAACTGCACATCAAATCTCAGATACCCTTATATAACCTTTGAGATACACCTGGATAGAGGAAGCCTTGCATGTTCCCCCTATTAACCAGTTTTGTGACAGTTTTTTTTTTTTTTGCAATGCTATTCTATTTTTATCCTCACCATAGCAGATGTCGGGCCATGGAGGCTCCAGGAAAGAAATTACAAATTGCTACCATGTCAGCACAGGGCCGTATCTCTTTATATTTTTATTAATGTTTAATTTGGATTTATTCCTGGATCATTTTTCAAGGTCCTTATTTATTTTTTGAATTATGAACTGGTTATGTTAATACATTCTAGACCAGGGGTCGGCAACCTACAGCTTGCGAGCCGCATGCGGCTCTTTAGATGTCAAGTTGCGGCTCTTTCAATGTCGAATTGCGGCCTTCCAGTTTCATGTGCAAATGATAATAATTAGATTATTTTACATACCTAATCATAATCAAATACCATAATATTGAAACAACAATTTTAGTTGCTCTTTAAAAACTGAGAAAATCGTAAATTATAACTTTTGGTTCTTCCGTCTCAAAAGGTTGCCGACCCCTGTTCTAGACTTGATTACTTGTTATGCTAATACATTCTTGACTTTATTAACAGGAGATTCTGGTTGATGGATGATATTCTTCAACAAGGTAAAACACAGGTAAATTTCTTTCATTTTGCATTGAGTAAATGAAATGGTACAGATAGTAGAATTGGGAGCATCACAATAACCAGTTGTTGTTTTAATTTAGTTTCTTCCCACTTTGTCTGTCTAAAAAGACGTTCCTTTGTTTGACTAAAAGGATATTATTTTATTTATAGCCTTTAAGGTTTCAAATTCTATAAATAACTTGAAGCTTCTGAGAATGCAAAAAAAAAATAGTCGTTTGAAATATTTTATTATCTTTTCCCAGAAACTGTCGACCATCAAAGATGTGTGCTATGCTGAAGCTGTAGATGCCCTGCAACAGTTGAGGTAAGCTTCCAAGTCCATTTTTTTACATCATTGTATTTTCCTGATTGATATTAGAAGTGATTGATTCAGAGTGCTATAGAACAACGTTTGTCATGTTAGGTTGATTGTTATTTTATTTTATTTTGACAGCACTGCCTTCAGCCCATTGGAGAAGTTGAAGATCATTGAACAGTCATTCAACGAGATCACTAAGGTCAGATATGTTGTTGTTGTTTCTTGTTGATTTTTGTATCTGCTGATTTGATTTAGACTAGAGTACAAAAGGACAATTTTTTGTAACTGCTGCTTTGATTTAGACCAGAGAACAAAAGGACAATTTTTTGTATCTGCTGATTTGATTTAGACTAGAGTACAAAAGGACAATTTTTTGTATCTGCTGATTTGATTTAGACCAGAGAACAAAAGGACAATTTTTTGTAACTGTTGATTTGATTTAGACTTTATGTATATGTGTGTTTAAGCTTACCTCATTTGCCATTCAATGTAACTAACCTTGAAATGTTTCAGAAATTAGATTCATATTACCCTGCAGATCACTGAGATAGACTTAAGTTACTGTTCCTTTAAATGAATAACAATAACTATCAGTCTGGCATTGTTTTCTTCACAATTGAAATACATGTATTAATTATGTTGTTTTCTTCACAATTGAAATACATGTGTTAATTATGTTGTTTTCTTCACAATTGAAATACATGTATTAATTATGTTGTTTTCTTCACAATTGAAATACATGTATTAATTTTGTTGTTTACTTCACAATTGAAATACATGCATTAATTATGTTGTTTTCTTCACAATTGAAATACATGTATTAATTATGTTGTTTACTTCACAATTGAAATACATGCATTAAAAATTTTTTTGTTTGCAATAACTGATATCCCAGACAGTGACCCAGTCCCTGAAAGATGACCACATGTGGTGTATGGATGACCTGTTCCCCATCTTCCAGTTTGTGGTGGTCAGGGCCAAGATTCACCACCTCGGAGCCGAGATTCAGATCATTGAGGACCTGATGGAGCCGCACCTGGAGCATGGAGAATTCGGTCTGATGTTTACTACACTCAAGGTAAAGACAATTATTGTGCAAGTATTATCTCCCCTTACTGGAAAAAAATTAATAATTCAGTTAAATAGCACAGAATTAAAGTTACAATTCATAAAAAAGAAAAAAAATGGAAAGTATATTTGAACATAGTAACTTGGTGACATTTGCGTTACAAAATTAGAAAAAGATTTAAAATTGATTCAATGGGTTTTAAAATTCATTTGGTCCATCATTTAAAAATAAACTAGACATTTATTTTCTTCCTGTATTGCTCATACATTTTGATTGTCTGATTAGCTCACTAACAGAAATCACTTTTCTTTTTTTTTTGCGGCTTTTAATTTTTGTTTTTTTAAACATCCGGTTCAGTTTAAAGAATGTCATTCTAAAATTTATTATTTTTTTTATACTTCAAACTGCTGAAATATTTAGAATTCATGTTTTTTGTTTGAATTCTCTCCCTTTTTTTTTGATGTTTTCCTTGATGCATTTAAATGTTTTAATTTACAGGCGTGTTATTTCCAAGTCCAGAATGAGAAATTGCCCCATCACTGAGATTTTCCTTAGATTGTGCTTCAGGATGATCTGTCTGCACGTTCCACTGTTCGGTTCAACTTGAGAATTTTTTTTACATGTATTCTGTAAACTAAAATAATATTTATAACCTTGTGCATGTGGCTTGTAACTATTGCACTTTGTTTTCTGAACTCATTTATTGATTCATTGGTTGAATCATTAATTGATTCATTGATGTAGTCATTAATTGATTCATTGATTCAATAAATTAATTTATTCATTGATTGAATCATTAATTGATTCATTGATGTAGTCATTAATTGATTCATTGATTGAATCATTAATTGATTCATTGATTGAATCATTAATTGATTCATTGATTGAATCATTAATTGACCCAGGTTGATTGATGAATTGATTTATTAACTGAGGTCAGTAACAGGATTCAAAGATAAAAGAGATGAATTAATTCTATAACCTTTCTTGAAGTCATTTTTGTTGAAATTGTTTAGGCTGTGTGTCTTTGGTGTCAATCCAGTAGTTAGCATCATTCAGTATATATCCTTAGTTGATAAATGCATATCAGTACTACTTGACTGAGATCCCATAATTTTATAAGCATATGTTTTATATGTTTTAAGATTCACCAAATATTATGAACAACATATTTTTATTTTCTGTGTTAAAAAAAGATTTGTTACTCGAGTTTTTAATTTTTGAGCTAAAATTTTTTTCTAAATAAATAGAAGTTGTTTTTTTAATTTCACCATGTTTGTGATAAATTTTGAGTGAAGGTTTTTGGTGAATATTTTACTGTCTTCTGGCTTTTTTCAAATCTGGTGTTTTTTTTTTTAAAAACCATATTTAGGTTTTCACTAAAAAGTTATTTACCAGAATGTTTTACTCAAAGAATATTTACATAAACTAACATTTCTATTATTTTTTGTGGAAGTATTTCATTTTGTATGAGTCTTTTTAAATTTGAACTTATTTTTGTAAAAAAATAAAAAACAAAAAAAAAAAACTCACGAGTAAGCCACGTATATAATAATATGGGCATAATGTCTGTAGAAACTTTTTGTTTGGATTGTTACTTTTTTAATAGCCAGAAGTTTACAAAAAAAAAATGTGTTTGGTTGTTTTATTCTTCTTTCAATAACATTCCATTAGTATTGACTATTTGAGGTACATTTATACTACTGTATATTGTTTATTTTATTATAAATTAATGTTTTTTTTAACTCCTTGTGAAAAAATGACCAGCCACATATTGTACGCAACTATTTTAAAAAATGGTTACAGCTAATCTGAAAAACTAAAAAAAAAGTTGCAGGCGGCCAAAAATGGAATAAATATCTTTCTATTATTAACTTGTACATGTTTATTTTTTTCACTTTCTATTGTGCAATTTTTTTTTATTCCATTTCTGACGATGGATGTAGCGTCTAGATGAAGTTTTCAAAGTTTTCTTTGATAAACTTTTCTTTTTTTTTTTTTTTTTTTACTTAACCAATAGATTATCTCCCTTTACATATGGCTCGTTCAAAAGTATTTGTATTTCACTCTTTAAAATAGCTAACATTATTGTATTGAAATATTATTTCCATGTGAATAATTTTCTTATTTCTTTGATAGGGGTCATTGAAATTTTGCTTCATGATCTGTGATAATGAAACTTAATGAACATTAGGCAATGACAAAAGGAAACTTTTTCGAACCAATCTGCAGTAGCACGGAACCCCACAAACTGCAGTAGCACTGAACCCTACAAACTGCATTGATTCATTAGTCTTTGAGTTTAGTTTGTTGACTTGGTGTCACATGACCTATATTCTCTTAGCACTTAGCTAAGTGGCACTTAGCTTCAATTTGGGCCCTGGGGAATAATCAATTTGCTTGGACCCGCTGTGTAGATCAGTCTAAGGATAAAATTAAATGATTGATCGGCATTGGATCCTTAACATTGTGGACCCCCGGGGCAGGTTCTTAAGCTGCCCTGTGGTTCAAGACTGCCCTGAGCATCGAAATGTAGAAAGTCCCAGTAATGGTCATAAATGAGGTCATAACTCCGCCTCTTTTGGACACATCGTGGGAATAGTTGAGTTCAGGCTGTTAATCTGTTTTCTCTTCCACTGTGAATTTTAACTTTTGTTTAATTTTTATTATAATGCAAAGAACATTTAGATAGAAAACATTACATAGATTTTATTATTTTTTCAAAATTGAACATAATGCACATCGTATAACTTCCGGTAGTGGTTACAGTTTTTGAAACATTAATTTACCTTTCAGCTTATTTTTTTTTTCAACGTACTGCTTATATCACATCAAATGTTTCACGACCAGGGCCGGCCTTAGGCCAATTTGACTGGCAGGGGCCCCACAATTTATAGTCATAGCTGTTATTGTAAAAAAAAATAAATAGAGGGGCCTCGCAAGCATCCGTTAAAATGGGCCCCACAATTCGTAAAGCCCCGACCCTGTTTAAAGCTGACTTTAATATGAATCCCTTCTATAATATTTTATGTAAAAATGAACATATACATCTGTTTATCATTATATTTGATGCATTTTTTTTTATTGAGCCTTGTTTGTAATTAGACATTTATTTCGATACGTTGTTAAAAATTGTAAAGTTTTTATGAAATATTAAATTTTTTTTTCCTCGAACCCATCTTGTTTTTGGCCTAAAAACTGGCATCCAAAGTTATGTTGTGAAACACATGTGACTCTGGTGAGTCTCGTCATAACCTTACATGACACAACCTGTCATTTGACTAGTAGGGGATATATCCTGTGGTGTGCCAGGTGTGAAATCATCACGTTGTGACATTGTCATGTGACAGGTGGAGCTGTCAATGAGTTGAATGACATTGTCATCATTGGCAGCTGTTAACTACTGCAGTCAAGCTGTTACATGAAGTTGGCTCAGGTTGTATGTCATTTGTCAAAATGTCATCTTGACATATTGACATGTTTTCTATTACTACATTTGGCATAAAATATTTTGAAACTTGTAATGTATCATGCAGCAATTGTTACATACTATATTGGGCCATATTGATTTTGTCACATTTTGTAAAGAATTGATCTTCTAACTTAAAACACATTTTTTTAAATTGCCTTTTGGGTCACTTGTAATTTTG
The DNA here is from genome assembly GCA_021962125.1 of Bulinus truncatus. NCBI lineage: Eukaryota > Metazoa > Mollusca > Gastropoda > Planorbidae > Bulinus > Bulinus truncatus. Next base: position 452,606 of record JAGDYQ010000022.1, on the reverse strand, counting down.
AATCAATTTAAATTAAACTGTTGGATCTAAAGAAAGCAGTGATTTGTTTCCACCTGAAAGTTTTTTTTTTAAATAATATTTGTGATAGAGAATTTTTCACAATAAATTTGATAATTAAAAACAGTGTTACTTTATTTTATTTTGTTCAGCATTGTGAGCTTTGAAAGCTGATATGGCTGTCATATCTGTGATAGCTGATATAGCTGTCATATCTGTGATAGCTTATATTGCTGTCTTATCTGTGATAGCTGTCTTATCTGTGATAGCTAATATAGTTGTCATATCTGTGATAGCTGATATAGCTGTCATATCTGTGATAGCTGATATAGCTGTCATATCTGTGATAGCTGATATAGCTGTCATAACTGTGATAGCTGATATAGGAAGACATGAGAAAAGATTTAGTTTATAGAGTCAATGAATGTCACATTCACCTATATACTTTGATTTATGACTGAGTCAATGAATGTCACATTGACCTATATACATTGAATTATGATTGAGTCAATGAATGTCACATTGACATATATACAGTGAACCAAATAACATGACGGGAACGGGTGTTCGTTCGGTGTACACACGTGACTAAGGTGTCCTCATGTTCGAACCTCAGTTGGAACCTTAGGATTTTTTTTCTGGACCTGATAAAAGTCCCCAAGTCTGCCCAGCTTTTAAAACATCTATTTTTAGATATTGAGGTATACAGCTCCAGGCCATATGAAGCACATAATTTATGAACCACAGATGAAGTAACTATAGACTGTTAGATTGCCCCATACTCGGTCCTCAGTTTTAAATGAACTTCTTTGAAAACGACAATCAAAGGTTGGACCGGGTTAAACACGCAAATTTTATTTTTTGAAGATAATATTCTCGCTAGTGTTAACCGAAGAAATTTCACATTTAGTTGTTCATCTTCATCTGGGACAAACACACACACACAGAAATACACACACAGAGACACAGACACACACAGGCACACAGAGACACACACACACACAGACACACACACACAGACACACAGACACACACACACACACATAGAGATATACACACACACACACAGAGACACACGCACAGAGACACACACACAGACACACAAAGTCATGTAGCCAGTCTACTGTTGCAGTCAATGAGCTGTGACCGGCTGAGCCATCTCCCACCACCCCTTCCCCCACCCTCCGACAACGACGACCCTGCCTTTTATTTAAGAAGCAATACACCTATGCATCGAGACTTTGTCTCAGTCAGGATTCGAACCCACGCTTCACGCCAGTCAGTCTCATAGTCACTTACTGTCAGCACCGAAGTATCACGTGATCAGAGCCAGCGCTGTTACCTAGAGTCCTGACACCCCCCTCCCCCCCCCCCCCAAAAAAAAAAAAAAATCAAAATCTAAGAAATTTTACGATCACCATAAATCAGCAAGATACAGAGTTAGACATAAAAAGAAATGTTTCAGAATAGTTGCTTAGTGCTAACATGAAATGAACGAGAGGTGGGGGGTGGGGAGGGGAAGGGGGAAAACAATAGCCATGGGCTGGGGGCATTGCTTATCTCTAACAGACACATCTCTGAGATTTTGGAAAGGGACATAAACTAATCACTTGACTGAATAATTTATTAAAGTTTTACTGCTATTAGTAAGAACTTCTACCGTTATAAATTACTAATTAAACTATCACTGACCTAAAAAAAATACATGAAATCGCGCCTGTGAATTTTTCTAACGCTACGACTCTATAACAAAAGGTTGGAGAGGAATTTCAGTAACCCTACAATTAAGAATGACATAGATATAGATTTTTAAGTAAAAGATTGTCATAATTAAATTGCAAAATGCAATATCATAAAATATTAGCCAGCATCATTGCATTAAATCGCTAATGAAATTGATACAGCGCACTATCGCGGTGTTTTTCAAACTTGTTCGCTTCGCAACCTACTTTAGTAACAGTGTTGGTCTCGGGAACTACCATAAATGTCGGTTTTATTTTTGTGACCTACCCACAAAGAAAAAAAAATAGAATAAAAGAAAGATAATAAATTCATGGTATAAAAAGAATTATAAACGAGTTATTTTTGTAACATACGGTAGAGACATATAGCCATAATGATACACGCCTATATAGAGACATACAGCTATAATGATACTTGCCTATATAGAGACATACATCTATAATGATACATGCCTATATAGAGACATACAGCCATAATGATACATGCCTATATAGAGACATACAGCCATAATGATACATGCCTATATAGAGACATACAGCCATAATGATACATGCCTATATAGAGACATACAGCCATAATGATACATGCCTATATAGAGACATACAGCCATAATGATACATGCCTATATAGAGACATACAGATATAATGATACATGCCTATATAGAGACATACAGCCATAATGATACATGCCTAAATAGAGACACACAGCTGTAATGATACATGCCTACATCCTCGAACTTTTAATTCTAAATTTAAATTTCGACGCGGCTAGTAATTTGTCCCTTCAGTGAGTCGCTACTCACACTTTGGGAACCACTGAAATAGCGTGGCGGAGACCCCCCCCCTATCAACCCCGCCACGTAGCACACTTACCACTGAATCAGTGGCATAACTGAAGGGGGGGGGGCGGTCCTCCCCGGATGACAGTTACAGTGCCGCCAATTATATGTCGCACTTTAGTACTTAAGTCGCTATGATGGGCAGATATATTCCAAGTACTGGCCATGCACGTACGAGTACCAGAGTCCAAGTACTGGTCATTGGGGTGACACTTTAGATTCATCTCCTCGCGCCCTAGATACGCCACAGGGTATGTGTGTGTGTGTGTGTATGTGTGTTTATGTAACTATAAAGTGTTCCAGTTGGAGAGTAATGTCGCGTGTGTGTGTGGGGGGGGGGTGGCAAGATTAACTGGCAACGTCCCTGAATGAGATTACATAAAACTGATTTATTTTGTTCCGCTATTTTTTTTTTGTATCTCTCTTGCCCGTTTATGTTTTTTAATTAACCATTCTATAAACTTGTTTGATCGTGCTTTATTAAAAAATAGAGGGGGGGGGGTGAGGGGGGGATGAATAAATGAAATTATTACATTATCTACACGCTCTTACGGATTTGAAAAGTTCTGTTTAAACCTTCAGCAAATAGTTTCTAAAACAAGGAGAGATAACTTAGATAAAACTAGTCAACACTTTTGGTAATCTCTATAAAAAAAGTTACCCCCCTTTCCCCAAGTGATCGATCCAACCTATATGGTGTGACAAGTCTAGGGGTAGGAGGAAGGGGGGGGTGTATGGAGAAAGTGGGGTTGTTTAAAAATAAGAGGGGGTGGGGGAGGAGAAACAGATAACCTAGATTTAAGAGAAAAAGAAATCATCGTTGGTATATCTGTGAGATCTGAGCCGCCATATTGAATGATGGTCATTGCTGTGCAGATAAAAAAATTGCATTTCGATTCTATCTTGTACACAGAATGTCCACACCCCAAAAAGGGGGTAGAGATGGCTGATGGACACATGGGGGAAAAATCCGCACCCCCTCCCTCCCACTCTACTTCTCTTTTTTAATTTATTTTCCTGAAACGAGTATCGTCACCATTTCTCGCAATCTGAACGAAATTCTAATTTCGGCCATTCACTTGGATCTTGTCTTTCTGTGTGTATGTGCTGCCCTAGAATACTTCCCTCTCTCCCTTCATCCCCCGTCAAAACACCATTTCTTGATATTTAGGCGAATGGCGTACGGTTACATCTTAATATATCTGCATGGGTTCGCCCCCTTTTGGCCCTTAAACAGCTCAGTCTGTATTCTTCGTGTTGTCTGCCATCCCCCCCCCCCCCCACCCCCGGGTGTCAGAGACTTGCATCGAGATTTGATGGGAGGCCTAATAAAAAAAGGTACCTATCTTGGTCATCTAAAAATAGATGGAATAGAAGTTTACACTGAAATCTGTCACTTTGGCTGCCTGTTCGCCTGTTTATAATAATAACCGCTCTGTATTTAGTTCGTCTGTTTATAATAATAACTGCTCTGTATTTAGTTCGTCTGTTTATAATAATAACTGCTCTGTATTTAGTTCGCCTGTTTATAATAATAACTGCTCTGTATTTAGTTCGTCTGTTTATAATAATAACTGCTCTGTATTTAGTTCGCCTGTTTATAATAATAACTGCTCTGTATTTAGTTCGCCTCGCTATAAGAACTGCTGTGTATTTAGTTCGCATAAAACTATTTATCGGACGAACTAAATTAAAAAAAAAATAGAAAAAAAAAAACAAGTGAAATTATTCTCCAACATCGGCTGTAAACTGTATTTATCTAGTCAAAGTCTATTCCGGTAAACCAAGAAGATAGATTTACACTTCACTATCTCGTAAGCTGTAAATACTCTCAACTGTTGTACGTAAAATTACACACGTTGTACATGACTGTAACACATAAAATAGAAATAAAAAATAAAATTTATATTAAAAAAAAAATCGCCCCGCCCCCTTTACCCCACCACCCCCCTCACCCCACCCCTAACCCTTTATGTCACCAGTTACACCCCCACGGTATTTCACGCACTGTGGGCTGGACACCCTAGTGCCAGGTTTCCTAACAGTTTCATCACGTTCATCTCTGGACCTCTTGTCTCCCCTTATCTCGTTTAGTTACAACGTTTACCCGATACTCCCGAACTCCATAAACGTGCATTAGCCGTGAATAACATGCGTATAACATGCATATAACATGTGTATAACATGCGTATAACATGCGCATAACATGTGTATAACATGCGTACAACATGTGTATGACATGCGTATAACATGTGTATAACATGTTTGTAACATGCGTATAACATGCGTATAACATGTGTATAACATGCGTATAACATGTGCATATCATTCGTATAATATGTGCATAACATATGTATAGCATGCGTATAAGATGTGTATAACATGCGTATAACATGCGTATAACATGCGTATAACATGCGTATAAGATGTGTATAACATACGTATAACATGTGTATAACATGTGTATACCATGCGTATAACATGTGTGTAACATTGTATAACATTGTATAACAGGTGTATAACATGTGTATAACATCTGTATAACATGTGTATAACCTGTGTATAACATGTGTATAACCTGTGTATAGCATGTGCATAAAATGATACTTCATTGAGGGGCTATGTCGGCGCCCTCTCATCATCAAATTTGTTAGGAATACCGAAAGTGGCTCTATGCAGTCTGCTAGTGTTCCCATCTATCCGTAAGAATAGCTCTGCCTATTTGTCTTCTGTTGCCGGGTGAGTCTGTAATAAAGGTGTGAGCCACCAAATATACAATAGCCCGGGACATCCAAAAACGAAATAAAAAAATAACAAACAAACAAAGAAACAAGCAGAAACCATTATTTCATGAATGTCTGTGTACCAAACTACATTATCTCTAAACACGAACAAATTGTCTAACGCTGTGTTATCTGGCAAACGGGAATTTCCTTTTTCTCCACTATGCCAGTGTCAAACTCAAAAATTTGTGACCAAAATTTTTTACACGATTCAAGCCAAAAATCAATTATAACTCATTCGTATTAGTACCATCAGGTGTAGACTTGGAAACCGAGTGTTACCCGACACAGTACTGTACTAATGTATGCAGCCTAACATGCTTACAGATTAAAACAATTCCAGACGTTATTAACTTATTAGATTCGCCCCTCCCCCAAACGACCCTCTTAAAAAAAATTAACATAGATAAAACAAATACATAATTTTTTTTGGCATGTTGCTGGTTAATAAGGTTGGTATAAAAGGAAGTCAACTCCCACAAATGGAATGTTGTGTAATTAAGTGAAGGTGTGTTAGTGCTAAGTACAAAAGTGTAATAAAAAAAAAGATTTTACATTTTGCACTTCGTTTGTTTATGACCGAGTCAAACAATTACAGTCAATAAATTATAAAAGTGGGGGAAAAAAGCAATAAAAAAAATTAAAGTTGCGAAATTGGTGTGCGCGCGTGCGTGCGCGTGTGTGTGTGAGCGTGTGTGTGTGTGAGCATGTGTGTGTGTGAGCGTGTGTGTGTGAGCGTGTGTGTGAGCGTGTGTGTGAGCGTGTGTATGTGTATGAGCTTATGTGTGTGTGAGCGTGTGTGTGTGTGAGCGTGTGTGTGTGAGCGTGTGTTTGTGAGCGTGTGTGTGAGCGTGTGTGTGTGTGTGAGCGTGTGTGTGTATGAGCGTGTGTGTGTGTGAGCGTGTGTGTGTATGAGCGTGTGTGTGTATGAGCGTGTGTGTGTGTGTGAGCGTGTGTGTGTGTGTGAGCGTGTGTGTGTGTGAGCGTGTGTGTGTGTGAGCGTGTGTGTGTGTGAGCATGTGTGTGTGTGAGCGTGTGTGTGTGTGAGCGTGTGTGTGTATGAGCGTGTGTGTGTGTGAGCGTGTGTGTGTGTGTGAGCGTGTGTGTGTATGAGCGTGTGTGTGTATGAGCGTGTGTGTGTGTGAGCGTGTGTGTGTATGAGCGTGTGTGTGTATGAGCGCGTGTGTGTGTGAGCGTGTGTGTTTGAGCGTGTGTGTGTGTGGGGGGGGTCTACTGCCAACTTGGTATAAAAAAATGTAAATATTTGTTTTGTACGCAAAATTGATGAGACAGTAGTAAGACTTTTTGACAGCCCCCCTCCCCCCACACAAATATGAACTTCCCGGATCCTTTTTGAAAATAATTAACAGAGACTATTGTGTCCGGTTCACACAATGGACATTTTAATGAACAAAAAACGAAATGTTGTTTATCAAGCATGAGGACTTTTAGCATAAAAAAAAAACTGATTTGGCTCTTTTTAAAAAAAAAAAATAAAAAAAAAAAATGTTAGCACCGTAATTCCAAAAGCTGTCACGCCCCGCCCACATCTCCCTGCCTCTGTCACCCGTTATATCACCAGGTAAACTCAATATTCCAACCACGGTACCCATCCCCCCTTCCCCCTCTAGCCACTCCCGCCCCTACCGCCCCTCCCCCACCCCCTCATAACTTGTAAATCTCGATCCCCGTGCCTGGTCTGCTTCTCTCTCCAAATGTCGGTTTGTCTATCACCACGTAAGCCGTGCCGACTGTTCTAATTGGTTCAGTAGCGACCAAGGCAGCTCGAGTGAACAGAGAGTTACTGGCTATTGGGTTATTTTATTTTCGTGTAATTCTCGTTGTGTTGAGGTAATAAGTTGACAGTTATACAGAATTCACTGCGACTGTTTTTTTTAAATACATTAGTTGCTGTGATCGAAATTAAATTTATTAAAAAATTAAATTTTCATCTTATGTACTGAAACAATCAACGTATAGTTGAGTATAGAGAGAATGGGACAAAGGTGTGGAGATAGATAGGTATGTAGGATAAGGTTAGCTAGCAAGATAGATAGACGGATAGATAAATAGGAGAGATATATGTACAGGTAGGACAGATAGAATAATAGTTAAAGAAGCTAGTTAGATACGAGAGATAGATTGATAGGTAGGTAGGTAAATAGGTAAAAATTTCAGCATATCTACTAAAAATATGGTGAAGTACAGAGAGAATGAGACAGAGGGAGATAGATAAATAGATAGATATGAGAGATAGATAGATAGATAGCTAGAAAGATAAATAGATAGACAGAAGATATAGAGTTGATAGGTAGATAGGTAGATAGATAGACCGGTAGAGATTGATGGAAAGACAGAAATAGAGATAAAAAGATACAAGCTAATAAAATGTACGACAAAACACTTTGTTAGATTTTTAAACGACCAACCAATATATTTACTTCGTTATTTACATCGACACAAAGAGTGATTAGGTGACACCCAAATCTCAGTTGTACTTGGTACTAAAATAAACCCCAAACAATGACAATTATTTCTACAACAAGAGTGATTAAGATGATGCATGATGTACATAAGTGCGTTTCAAAACGTAATGTTCTATGCTTATTGTATTCTTCTCTATTCAGTATGTTTTTAATCTATGTTTTCAACAGAGCACAAACTTATATTGTTACAGATGGTCTAAAAATAGTTTTCTTTTGGATTAATCAGAAAGTGGAATATAAAATAAAATATCAATAATGACGGTGAGTATATTTATTAATTTTTCTTCTTTTTATTACAATTATTGCCAGGTAGGACAGTGGCTATTGTTGCCAGGGGCGCCGAGAGCCAACAAGGGCCCCAGGGCAGGACATCATTGCGGGCCCCTTAATAAACAATGAGTCGTGAAAAAATTGACATGGTTGGGGCGGCCGGGCCCCCTTACAGTTGCGGGCCCCCTGGCAATGACCCCCCTGCCCCCCCTCTCGGCGTGCCTGATTGTTGCCCAAGTGTGTCGAATGTTGGAATATTAACTCAATAATACCGTGCGATAATAAATGATAATTACAAGTAATATTCCTTGACGTCGCACCAAACTACTAATCTAAGAATTTTCGTTTCTTCTACCGCTCACCATTTGCCACTTATGCCTTGGACCGGGGGGGGGGGTGCAGAAGGGAGGGGCAGTGTGATGGTGTCTCGGAGGCACGACGGTGGGGTGGTTGGGAGTGGGGGTGGGTAACAACTTCAGAGGCAGCAGGTAGCGCTAGGTTAACTTAACTCACACTAGAGCAAATAATGTAAATTATACAGAACGCGCATCGTCAATTTTAATCGCTTTCTCCGAAAGCCGCCATAATTGTGTGTATTGTTCTATTGTGTATCACTATTTTGGTGCTACGCAATATGACGACATTTTATAAAGACATTACTAGAGGACTTTTTAAATAGCGACCCCCCCCCTTCCCCTGTCAAGACAATAGTTTCCCTACGCCAGGGGATCCCCCCCCCCCCCACGCTCACACCCAATAAGGACGCCACAACCCAGAGAGTTTTTGCATCGTGTCAATATCTGCACAGGTAACGACCTATAATAATTCTTACAATTACGTGTAACAACCCGAGCCGTTACCTGTAACAACCCGAGCCATTACTTGTAAAAACCCGAGCCGTTACCTGTAACAACCAGAGCCGTTACCTGTAACAACCCGAGCCGTTACTTGTAACAACCCGAGCCGTTACCTGTAAAAACCCGAGCCGTTACTTGTAACAACCCGAGCCGTTACTTGTAATAACCAGTGCCGTTACTTGGAACAACCAGAGCCGTTACCTGTAAAAACCCGAGCCGTTACCTGTAACAACCAGAGCCGTTACCTGTAACAACCCGAGCCGTTACTTGTAACAACCCGAGCCGTTACCTGTAAAAACCAGAGCCGTTACCTGTAACAACCAGAGCCGTTACATGTAAAAACCAGAGCCGTTACCTGTAACAACCAGAGCCGTTACATGTAATAACCAGAGCCGTTACCTGGAACAACCAGAGCCGTTACCTGTAAAAACCCGAGCCGTTACCTGTAACAACCAGAGCCGTTACTTGTAACAACCAGAGCCGTTACCTGTAACAACCAGAGCTGTTACCTGTAACAACCAGAACCGTTACCTGTAACAACCAGAGCCGTTACCTGTAACAACCAGAGCCGTTACCTGTAACAACCAGAGCCGTTTGAGATACCCTGATATCAAAACAGATGATTCTTTAAAGATTTCAGTAAAAAAATCCACAATGTCTTTATATCAATGTTCTTGTTTTCTGCTGGTAAATGTTCATTGACATTTCATTCAAATATTATGGAATTATTCCAACATTTTCATGGACCTAGTATTGTCTCTGGCCATATATGAGGGGAAAAAACGTTGAAGAATTCTTTTTCTCAGTGTCAGATTTTATTCAGTATCGAAAGTTTTTTTTTTGTGCCCATATTGTTCAAGCAGTATCGAATCTAGTTTTCATTATATGAGCAGTATCGATTCTAGTTTGCATTATCTAGGTAGTATCGAATATTGTTTACACTATCTGGGCAGTATCAAATCCTGTTTTCATTGTCTGTGCAGCACTGAATATATTTTGAATGATCGGGCATAATAGAAGTTAGCTATTTATGTAATGTAGCAGAATAGAAGCTAGCTCTTTATATAATTGTTGCATAACAGGAATAAGTTCATTTTCACATTTAATGTAGCATCGATACCAACTCTCGGCCTATCTCATATTTTTTTTTAGGCGTTCACGGGTACTTGAAGTTTCATGACACTGCTGCATGCTGGTCTTATCTAATCAACCCACCCACCCCCCAACACATGCACTTTATACAAGTCAAGGTTTTTTTTAAAAAAACCTAACCTATATATTGAGCAATTTTTTTTTCAAAATCCTTATTGACTCCGTTATGAAGTGTCAAGTGACCCCATTATGGCTAGACCCCGGGTTCAACCATAGTCCGTAAGTCGTCCTTAAAGTGGATCCCTGTCATGGCTGGTGATATAAAAGGCGGCAGAGCATTGTGTCCGCGACACACATTCCGTAATTATATTGCAAAGATGAATTTGGCGCCACCTAGAAGGGAATCAATGAATAAACCATTACAATGACTGCACAAGTTTTAAACTGAATATCTATCTATCTATCTATCTATCTATCTATCTATCTATCTATCTATCTATCTATCTATCTATCTATCTATCTATCTATCTATCTATCTATCTATCTATCTATCTATCTATCTATCTATCTATCTATCTATCTATCTATCTATCTATCTATCTATCTATCTATCTATCTATCTATCTATCTATCTATCTATCTATCTATCTATCTATCTATCTATCTATCTATCTATCTATCTATCTATCTATCATATGAATTTGGACAGACAAACAGGCAGTCCCATACGATACAAATAGACATAAATACATTTTCCCATTTATGCAGTAGCCTATTATATACGAAAAAAAAAATTATATCCAAGAAATACTATATCCAGTAAATACTATATCCAGTAAATATTACAGTGAGTATTCGGTTAACGAACTTAATACGTTCCACAATTATGTTCGCTATCCGAATCGTTCATTAACCGATCACCGATTTACAATATATGTTAATGGAAATTCGATTAATTCGTTCTGGAGATCCTAAAAATTAAATTAAAAAAAAATTGTCATGTACAAGAATAATATTTTAGTAAGTTTATTTATTACAAATATGATACATACATATAGTCTTGCTTATTAATCAGTCCTTTTCCTTTCTTTGGGCGTTAAATAACTTGTCCAATGTCGGTTGTTTTTCTCTCTCCTTCAGGACTTTCAGGAAATGATTGATAGCAATGTCATTGTGGAGATCAGCAACCCTATTGACATCAGCTTGTTTAATGCCAGATCTCCTTTTAAATTTTGTAAACCAGCCCAGTGGCGTCATTTCACCAAAATGTTGGGGGGGGGGGGAATGTTGGGAGGGGGGTGCAAATAGCGTCTGGTTTTCATTTTTCCATCAATTAAGTCATCAAAATCCATTGATTTAACCAATTAGTTTAATTATTTTAAGAATCTTGGGGGGGGGGGGGACAATGTCCCCCCAGCCCCTCCCCCCCCCCCCCAAATAACGCCTCTGACCAGCCAGTGGTAGCCTTGAATTCTAGATTTTCGAAGGACGAGCCTGTAGTTTGTTCTTTCAATTTCTCAAAAATTCATCCAGCCTTCTCTTGAAGCAAACTCTCGATTTTATCATGGATGACACTTTTTTTTTGCTTCTCAGATGTAATTTTCTTTACTCCTTTAGCGGCTTGAGTCTTCTTGATGATATCTTTTTTAGCTAGGATTGTGCCTACAGTAGAACTCTTCAACCCGTACTGCCTGGTAACATCAGTCATTATTTGGTCCACTCTCTACTTTAGTTATAATCTCTTGCTTGGTTTTTATGGTGAGCACAGTTCTTGACACTCCACTCTTTTCAGGTCCCATAATATTTTCACATTTTCACGGGTTTTTATAAGGCGTTTAGAGAAGGACATACGAAAACCACAAGGACATAAACCAACTACACATGTATGGTACACTATTGACAATGTGTCGTCGCACACTACCCTACGCGTCGCATGGTGCTGCCTCACTGCTACGTAGTATGAATGATGACGTGTCAACGCACGCGCTCATCCATTTTCAGGACAAATTGAGGACTGATGTCGGGTGTTCCGAGAGCCGAGACGTGTTCGTTAGAATTAGTTTTTGTTCGTTATCCGAATGTTGTGCGTTGACCGAACACATAAATCTTTCCTGAAAATGTTCGTTGTCCGATTCGTTCGCTGTCCGAACAGTTCGTTAACCGAATACCCAATGTATATCCAATAAATATTATATCCAATATTTACGACATTTTTGTGAATGATATGTAGAGACATTATGAGCTTTTAACAAGGAAGAGAGTGTTCAGGTGTGAACAGCCCTTAATTCTGTACGTGATTTCAAGTGTAGTGGTCAAGTTTGGACTAAAACTTCACACTTAGACAACTGGCCGTGACAGATTTCAAGCTGTGTGAGTGTGAGTGTGTGTGTGTGAGTGTCTGTATGTGTGTGCTTGTGTGTGTGTGTGTGTGTGTGCATGCTTTTTTTCAATTTTTTTTTCATGTCTAGTAAAACAAAAAAACCAAGAACAATCAATAGACCCGGGGAACAAAGTGTTCTAAATATAACTTCCTTAAAGAAAGTTTATTTTGTTAGGGTGGTATCTGTTGTAATATCTGTTGTAATATCTGTTGTAATATCTGTTGTAATATCTGTTGTAATATATGTTGTAATATCTGTTGTGGTATCTTTCGTTCAATTATTATTTTTTTTTAAATTCAGGATCTATTCTGTAATGTTAAGTTAATGCATAGATAAAGCCAGTCATTGTGTTGCCCAAACGTGAGTCCAGGAGATGAAATCAAATTAACTGGCCAGCTGGGCCGTGCGTGTTTAACAATGTCCTGGTAATTGAAGCGTGACCGGTCAAAGGTCATTGTAAGACCAAGCCACTGGCTTTAAATTTGTTTTTTAATTTTATGCCATGAAATTTTTCGTTTTGAATTTTTTTCCTCACAATTTATCTCATACATGTAAAGTAAAAACAAAATTTGAACAGATCCAATAAGTCCAACATATGCATATGTTGCCAGGGTGTATGTGCCAGTATATGTTACCAGGGTGTATGTACCAGTATATGTTGCCAGTATATGTTGCCAGGGTATATGTACAAATATATGTGCACACTTTTCAACAGATACAACATATCCAATGTATTCAAAAGATATATCATTTGTAGAACATTCAACGATAGCGGCCTTTGGATGTAGAAACAAGCTTAGACCCCTCGCCTAAGGGTGGCCCCGCGCCTAAAGGTGGCCCAGCACCTAAGGGAATATTTCAATTCGATTTAGATACAGTTACGGTTCAAGGCCCCCGCATTAGACTCTCGACCAAGGCCTCTCCCCCCCCGCCCCCTATAAAGAGCTGGGATTCGAACCCTTTTCATACATCGCTCGATTGTGGCTCATAGCTTCTCGACCGTCTTGCTACCCGAATGCTGAAAGCATCGTCACAAAAGGTCAAGGTCAGGTTTAACATTGGTCTAGGTCAACCACTGCCGCACGCACACGTACACACACACACACACACATTAGTACACAAAACTCACCAAACACACACACACAAACACAGATATATATATGAAAACTTTTCAAATGTGTTGTTATTGCACACCGTTCATTATTGTTGTCTGTTTGTCTGTCTGACTGTCTGTTCCCTTATAACTCAAGATCCAGACAATCAAATAACGTGAAATTTGTTACACATACACATAATTACATGGGGAAGGTTATAGGACAGGTTTCGTTTCGTCTTGATGGGTAGTTTAATTGTCATTAATTTTTTTTTATTTTAGTATTTTACTATATTAAAGTAATCTCGACGGCGCCATAAATAAAATTCCTCTGTGACGTCATTTCCCGATGATTGAATAGAACTTGCGCGCTGGTGCTGTATAGTTCCTTTGTGCTGCGAAGAATTGTTGTTGTTTTTTAATGCTCCCTGATATGTACAGTTTGAGAAAGGTAAAGAAAGGAATGAAGAAGGATTTTAGAAGAAGTGTGAAGCCATAATAATAAGTATATATATATATATATATATATATATATATATATATATAGAGAGAGAGAGAGAGAGAGAGAGAGAGGAGGGAGGGAGGGAGGGAGGGAGGGAGAGAGAGAGATAAAGAGAGGGGCAGGGGGGGAGAGAGAGGAAAGGAAGGTAGGAGGGAGGGAGGGGAGAGAGGGAGGGGAGAGAGGGAGGGAGAGGGTGGACAGGGGAGAGAGAAGGAGGGTGAGAGGGAGCAGAGAGGAGAGGTAGATGGGAGAGGGAGCAGGGGGAGAGGGAGAGAGAAAAGAAGAGAGGGGGTAGGGAGGGAGATAGAGGGGAGGGAGGGAAAGAGAGGGTGGGAGAGAGGGAGAGAGAGAAAGAGTGAGGGGGCAGGGAGGGAGAGAGAGGCAATGAGGGAGGGATGAATGGGAGAGAGAGATGGGAGAGAGGGAGGAAGAGGGAGGGAGGGAGAAAGGGAGGGAGGGAAAGGGAGAGAGGGGGAGAGAGGGAGAGAGAGGAAGAGGGGTAGAGAGGGGAGACTGGAAAGGGAGGCAGGGAGAACGGAGGGAGGGAGAGAGGGGATAGGGAGGGAGAGAGGATGGGAGAAATGGGAGGGAGTGAGAGATAAAGAGAGAGAGGGGGCAGGGAGGGAGAGAGGGGGGAGGAGGGAGGGAGGAAGGTGGAGAGAGGGGGGACGGGGTGAGAGAAGAAGGGAGGGAGATAGGGAGAGAGAAAGAAATGGGAGAGTTAGAGTGGGAAGGAGAGGGAGGGAGGGAGAAAGGGAGGGAGGGAAAGAGAAAGGGAGAGAGGGGTAAGGAGGTAGAGGGAGGGGGAGGGAGGGAGAGAGGTGGGAGGGAGAAAACAAAAGGTAAACAGAAAACCTTATTTTAAACCCGGGCAAAGCCGGGTACTTGCAACTAGTCAACTGATATGACACGAGAATAGAGCAACCACTCATAGAGACCACGACAATAGAGCTACCACTTATAGAGACCACAGGCCACGAGAATAGAGCTACCACTTAAAGAGACCACAGGGCACGACAATAGAGACCACGAGAATAGAGCTACCACTTATAGAGACCACAGGCCACGAGAATAGAGCTACCACTTAAAGAGACCACAGTACACGAGAATAGAGCTACCACTTATAGAGACCTCAGTCAAAGCTCAAATGCTACGATTATATACTTGTATTTAAATACGTTGCAGTGTATTAATACGTGTGTGTGTATATATATGCCTGCGTGTGTGTGTACGTGCGTTAGTGCGTATCTGTGTGTGTGCCCGTGTGTGTCAGTGTGTGTATGTGTTTGTGCGACCATGTGTGTCTGAGCCCACCCGGGTGTGTTTGTGTATGTGTACTCTTGTGTGTGTGAGTGTGTGTGTGTGTGTGTGTGTGAGAGAGAGAGAGAGAGAGAGAGAGAGAGAGAGACAGAGAGAAACATGTGTATCAAGCTATTGGGCGATATCACTATATCAACTCTGTGACTGCAGTTGTCCCATGACCTTTCTTATCTTCCCTGACAGAGGGATTCCCAAACCAGTTCTCGTGGCACCATTCCAATAAGACACATAGGGCACATATAGCATTGCCCTCTCTCCCTGTCTCTCTCTCTCTCTCTCTCTCTCTCTTCTCTTTCCTCATCTCTCTCTCTGCTTACTCTCTCTCTCTCTCCTCTCTCTCCTCCCCCACCTCTCTGTCCTCTATAGTACAAATGACACATGACATTTTGAGTGTGTGATGATCTAGGTGTGATTGGTTTTAAATGCTCATTTGGAAAGAAAAGTCTCTCTCTCTGTCCTCTGCCTCCCTCCCTCTCTCCTCTGCTTCACCCTCTCTCCCCTGCCTCCCTCTCTCCCCTGCCTCCCCCTCTCTCCCCTGCCTCCCTCTCTCCTCTGCTTCCTTCTCTCCCCTGCCTCCCTCTCTCACTCCTCTGTCTCTCCCTTTCTTTTTCTCTCCCTCCCTCTCTCCTATCTCTCCTCTCTCTCTCCTCTTTGTAGATCTTTTTACCAAATATAACAAGACTTTGTACCATATGTAACAAGCCCATGTAACTGGCGTAACAAGCCTATGTAATTGGCGTAACAAGCCTATGTAACAGGTGTAAGAAGACTTTGCTACTGACCTAACGCTTCTAAAAAAAAACTGAATGGAATCAATCATACATTGAATAACAAAGCACTTCAACTATAAAATGAAAAATAATTAACTTTTTTTAAAAATTTGGAATGTAATTGAAAAACAACTTTAAGCAAGAATGGACTTTATTAACATTTGCCCATCCTGCGGTGGCATTGTCTACAACAGCAATGCTAAAATACTGGCCCGCGGGCCAAATTTGGCCCTTTATGATAATTTTTTGCTCCCCCCCCACCCAAGTTTAAAACAAAAATAACATCTCATTATATACATACATATATAAAAATTATATTTTGGCCCTCCAAATGTTTTTTTCAGACAATAATGGCCCACAGAAAAAAAAAAGGTTTAGCATCACTGGTCTACAACAAAGAAACCGTTAAATCAATAAATTGGCCACTAAGTCACATGACATTAATCTCAAACAAAACATTGCTACTAAAAGTCATTCTATAGAGAGATGAATGAATAATTTTAAAGTGAATGCATTTAAATATCAGGATTTTGTGTTTCATGTGGTGTTCATCTTATATCTCACACAAATCCGAACATAACAACATATATACTCTTTTTATAAAATTATTTTGTTTGTATCGTTTTAGTACGACCAGAGTACGACTGCTACAGTTATCATTTCTGTTTAGAGAGTTTTTATCGTTTTACATTTTTTTTTTAACATTACCAGTATTTCATAATCTCGCCAATACATTGGCGTAGAGGTCCGCTGAGTTCAATGACGTAATATTGTGAACAATTCAATCAACCCGCCGTCAGCAGTGTTTGTGTGAATGGTGGTTAGTGGAGGGGGGAGGGGGAAAAAAAGGGGGGGGGGGGAAGAGAAGAGCATATTCGCCAGCGAGCATTTCAGGTTAATGGGAAATAAATATGATATATCAGTACTGTATTTGGAATTGATAATGGATTCTCTCATTCCGCCGTATTCACGTAACAAAGTATGAAGGGAATTGTGTTTTAGCCGGTGGCGTATCTACGGAGGGGCTTGGAGTTGGAGGGGGGGGTTATGGTCTGCCTCGGTTTGCACTTAATTTTTTCACCGGCAATGGGAGGCGTTGGCACAACCTAATTTGGGGGGTGGGGATGAGACGGATTTTTTAGAGTCCGCCCCTGGTGTCGTTAGCGCTAGTCACGTGACTGGCATGAGACTAACTGAAGAATTATGGGATATTGATTGATAATTACGTCATAAACATAATGTTTGAATGCACACACACACATATTTTTATCTCCATCTGTCCTCTCTGCCAACTAAAGTATTTGCTGTTAGGGTGGAGGCACACTCAAGGCACAACGAGATCATTTGGGATTACAGTGTTTGTAATACGGCACAATCTTATAAGAGTACAAAAGTTTCCTTAAGCCCGTAAGGGCTCACCGGAGCGAATGAAGTGTAGAGTATAACATTAGCCACAGTAGCCATAGAAGCCACAGTAGCCACAGAAGTCACAGTAGCAACAGTAGTTACAGAAGTCACAGTAGCCACAGTAGCTCCAGAAGTCACAGTAACCTCAGTAGCCACAGAAGTCACAGTAGCCACAGTAGCCACAGAAGTCATAGTAGCCACAGAAGTCATATTAGCCACAGTAGCTACAGAAGTCACAGTAACCATAGTAGCCAAAGAAGTCACAGTAGCCACAGTAGTCACAGAAGTCAATATAGCCACAGTAGCCACAGAAGTCACAGTAGCCACAGACGTCACAGTAGCCACAGTAGCTACAGTAGTCACAGTAACCACAGTAGCCACAGAAGACACAGTAGCCACAGTAGTCACAGAAGTCAATATAGCCACAGTAGCCACAGAAGTCACAGTAGCCACAGACGTCACAGTAGCCACAGTAGCTACAGTAGTCACAGTAACCACAGTAGCCACAGAAGACACAGTAGCCACAGTAGCCACGGCATATAAAGAAACTGTGTGGCTAGCACAACGCCCGGCCGCCTTTACTCCCCCGACTAAATGATCGGCACCCCACCTAATAATAAACCTAATAATAAATGTATGGAATCACACCCTGTCATATCAACTCACATTAAATGTACGGAATAACACCCTGTCATATCAACTCACATTAAATGTACGGAATAACACCCTGTCATATCCACTCACATTCAATGTACGGAATAACACCCTGCTATTCAACTCACATTAAATGTACGGAATAACACCCTGCCATATCAACTCACATTAAATGTATGGAATAACACCCTGCCATATCAACTCACATTAAAGATGTTTTTCTTTTCTTTCTCCCTTGGTCGCAGGAGGAACCTGTGAGGTCACAATGGGGGAAACAGATCGAGTTTGTGTTGACTATGATTGGCTACGCCGTTGGCCTTGGCAACGTCTGGAGATTCCCGTATCTGTGTTTTAAAAATGGCGGAGGTGAGACTCATACACACACACGCACACACTGACATACACACTGGGACCCACTTATTAACACACTCTGACACACATTGACACAGACACACACACACAAATTGACACACAAACACACTAACAAACACACTGACACACACACAATGACACACACACACACACAGTAAAACACACACACACACATGGCGATGGGCTGACCATGTCGGTCATTGTACTGATTGATTTCTATGATCGGCTGACCATGTCAGTCATTGTACTGATTGATTTCTATGATCGGCTGACCATGTCGGTCATTGTACTGATTGATTTCTATGATCGGCTGACCATGTTGGTCATAGCACTGATTGATTTCTATGGACGTTTCTATCACCAGGTGCCTTCCTCATCCCGTACACGCTGTCGCTCATCTTCCTGGGGATTCCCCTGTTCGCTCTGGAGTGCGCCTTCGGTCAGTACGGAGGCAAAGGTCCACTCAGCATCTGGTCAATCAACCCGACATTTAAAGGTGAGTAGACCGCGATGACGTCATTAAAAGCCACGTCGCCTATGCACGCTTATGTTAAAAAATTTTCAAACTGCCCAATTGTTAATAAAAAAGACCATCGCTAAAATAGTTGTTAAATAAAATGGTATAATTGTATGTGGCACATAAAATTTTCTGTCCTGCTAACAGTCGGAGGCGGATTCCACGCTTCTGTAAACAGTAAATGAATTTATGATAAATAATATTGTTTTTATTTTCATACGTAGGACTCGGTGTTTCCATGGTGGTCGCTTCCGTTCTTGTGTTCATCTACTATGACGTCATCATTGCTTGGGGCCTACGTTTCCTGGTGGCGTCCTTCACCTCTGACCTCCCGTGGATCAAGTGTCACGACTGCTCGTGTCTGCTGTACGACGCCAAGAACCTCACGGAAGAAATGGTGGAAGGGCTCAAGTTCAATAACTCTTTGGGAATAGCTTGCCGTGAGTTAGCAGACGATAAATCTTTATAAGAAACGAGATGAATTATAAAGATATTTTGCAGGAGTATTTGGTTTAAGAAATTAATTTCAACATCATAGTTTGTTTTCTTGAAAAAAAAATAGATAAAGATGAAGTAAAACAGAGTTTTTAAAACTAACCGTTTTCTAAAAAAAATATTTTTTTAAAATTTTGGAATGCACGAATGTGTACCATTGCATAGATCTCGAATCTGAAACATGTTGTATTATTGATACAAGGGAAGTAGCCCATTTATTAGTAACGTTAATCATAGCTGAGCACGGTTATATCCCTTAGATAGTAATGATAATTTCTTTTCACTCCGTACTTAAAAAACATGGATTATCATGGATAAAGAACATGTATGCAAAATTTCAAGAAAATCTTCACTAAAAAGTGCTTCAAAAATCGTTTTCAAAATTTCCCCAACGAAAACGCTTAAATAAACAGAGGTTTCGAGTTAAGAAAACGGTTAGAAATAAAGAGATAAATTATCAAAATTGTTTGCAGACGTAGTTGGAATGGAACGGTAAATGAAGTTTGAGGAAGTTAATTTCAACATCATAGTTTGATTTCTTGAAATAGAAAATGAGCTAAAGATGATAAAATAATGAGATAAAGATGATACAAAAAAGACCCCATCATACACCAATACCTATTTTATATCCGATCACTGTATCTGAGGATGCCGCTTTGGGCGCGAGCTTTTGACGTGTATTCGGGTGCCCCCTCACCCTGTTGACGACGGCACTACAAGTAGGCCTAAGAATACTAAACAGACACCCCCCCCATCAACGACTTGAACTTAAAGACCCTATTTCACTGTTCTAAAACATTACTTTATTTCAATTTACGTTATTTTCTTATCACTGAGCAAACAAACTTTTCATAACTGATTGACACTGTTATATTTGTAGCCCAGTAATCGCTCTTAGAAAGGTGTCAACAAACTTTATCTTGTCAACAGGCTTTATCTTGTTATTATCCAATGTCAACGAAATGTGTCAAGGGCATTGCGGATTACATCCACTTTGGGGTTAAATCCAAAAAATATTATCCATGGCTTTATTTGATATTTGGTTGTTTGCAATCAACTATTGAAGTTGAATATTATTGTGTTTAACTTTTAAGAAAACGTTCTTTGTAAAGAGTTTGTTTCCAACAAAATAATTGCCTAGCTTTAACCTTTCTTATTAGATAGTATTTTGAAATGTTTCATTTTGGTTTCTTTTGTAAAATTAGAAACTAGCGTGTGATAGGGGACCTCATAGCTCCTCCTCCCTCGACATGGAAATGATTGTGTTAACCCCCCTCCCCCCCACCCCACAAAAAACAAACAATAACATCAATACAAACCCATTCTGTAGGGGGGGGGGGTGGAGGACAATCCATCTCTTAGTAATGCCATTGATAGTAACTTTTCATTATACATATGTAATCTACTGGTAGCTTCAAAAAATTCCACATCAGTTGTTCTCAAACTTTGAATGGGGTATGCGATGAAAAGGGGAGGTGATTCTGGTTAGCATACATTCACGTTTGGACTATTTACCTAATTAGTAATCAGTGCACTTGTTAAAGGGAGTTAAATTCTAGTTAACTTATAGTATCCCAGAGTTGCCGGTATTTCTAATCGTCTGATTGTCCGTCTTCTTGATTGTTTCAGCCGACCTGTCCATCAACATGACTGCAGACTCCCCCAGTGAACTCTACTATTAGTAAGTGAGGACTTACAGTAGAATAATTAATAAATATTGAGTGACCAGACAATATTTACGTTGCACGTTTGGACAACAGAACATGGAAGAGACTTTGTAAACAAAGAAAGAAACTGTTCACATGTACAATATGTGATTGTTCTGTAACTTGTCTTCTGCAGTCTAGAGGCTTCTTTTAGACAGAGTCTTAGTTAGATAGAGATATAAACATAAAGATAAACAGATAAATGTAGATTGATAAATATAACTCAAATAGAGAAAGAAAGATAAACATATTGATAGATAGATGTAGGAAATAGATACAGGTATATATATATATATATATATATATATATATATATATATATATATATATATATATACAGTGGCGCCGAGAGCCAACACGGGACCCAGGGCAGGAAATCATTGCGGGCCCCTTAATAAACAAAAAGTCGTGAAAAAATTGACATGGTCGGGGCGGCCGGGGCCCCTTACAGATGCGAGCCCCTTGACAATGACCCCCCCCCCTCTCGGCGTGCCTGTGTATATATATATGCAGATTTTCAATTGATTAATGGATATATAAATAGTTTGATTGATGAAGAAAGGTTTATATAGATAGTTTGATTGATTGAGAAAGATTTATATAGATAGTTTGATTGATGAAGAAAGGTTTATATAGATAGTTTGATTGATGAAGAAAGGTTTATATAGATAGTTTGATTAATGAAGAAAGGTTTATAGTTGGAAAGGTTTATAACTGTTATGTAGAGATGTACCATGTAATGACCATGCAAGTAGAAGTACCCACTAAGCAGATACGAGTACACGAACTTCAAGAATGTACTAGAGTAGTGCTCAAGTACAGGTAATTGGCACAACAAGTACTAAGTACCTCATATCTGGAGATAAATAGATAGATATGCCTAAATGTGTTTATATATGTGGTCATTTAGTGGTCAAGGTAATTCTACATTTATCTATGATTACATTTTTATCCACTATGTATTTTGTAACCACTATGTATTTTGTAACCACTATGTATTTTGTGACCGCTATGTATTTTGTAACCACTATGTATTTTGTAACCACTATGTATTTTGTGACCGCTATGTATTTTTATTCCAGTAAAGAAATCCTCCACGACACCGGAACTATCGAGGACAGCGGAGACGTATTATGGCCCCTGTTGCTATGCAACCTGGTCTCCTTCATCGTCATCTTCCTGGTTTTGCTAAAGGGGATAGAATCTCTTGGCAAGGTACTGTGTGTGTGTGTGAGAGAGAGAGAGATAGAGATAGAGATTGGGAGAGAGAGAGAGAAAGAGAGAGAGAGAGAGAAAGAGAGAGAGAGAAAGAGAGAGAGAAAGAGAGAGAGAAAGAGAGAGAGAAAGAGAGAGAGAAAGGAGAGATTAGAAGAGAGAGAAAAAAAGAGAGAGAGAAAGAGAGAAAGAGAGAAAGAGAAAGAGAGAGAGAGAAAGAGAGAGAAAGAGAGAGAAAGAGAAAGAGAGAATGAGAGAGAAAGAGAGAGAGAAAGAGAGAGAGGGAAAGAGAGAAAGAGAGAGAGAGAAAGAGAGAGAGAAAGAGAGAGAAAGAGAGAGAAAGAGAGAAAGAGAGAGAAAGAGAGAGAGAAAGAGAATGAGAGAGAAAACGAGAGAGAAAGAGAGAGAGAGAGAAAGAGAGAGAGAGAGAGAGAATAGAGAGAGAGAAAGAGAGAGAGAAAGAGAGGGAGAGAAAGAGAGAAAGAGAGAGAGAAAGAGAGAAGAGAGAGAGAGAAAGAGAGAGAGAGAAAGAGAGAGAGAAAGAGAGAAAGAGAGAGAAAGAGAGAGAGAGAGAGAAAGAGAGAGAGAGAGAAAGAGAGAGAGAGAGAGAAAGAGAGAGAGAGAAGGCAGGGGCTACCTGTAGATGTGTGGTTTGTGTGATTTGTGTGATGTCATTCCCGCGTTGGTCTAGAAGGGTCCATTGATACCTCCCCTATCGATCACGACGCCCCTGTCGCAGCAGTGACGCCTCAGGGTCAAATGTCACTTGACGACATGTCAAGACTAAACACGAGTGAGATATAAAATGACATCTGGAGAGTCAGCCGAGAGATCCTCGCGATGCGCCAGCCAAACAACACCAGCCATATATATGTGTCAGTGAATTCAAGTTGTTTGTACTGTCAGTGATCTCGTCCCACGTGACTGAATAGCCCCCCCCTCCCCCACTACCCCCTCCCCTCCCCGCTCCCCTCTCCAGCAATCGTATTATCGATCAAGCAATAAACAAACATTTTTTATTGAATTATTCATCGTATTGCATCCTGTTATTTACATTGTGATACAGTTAAGGTAAGCAACAACCTGACATTGTGATAACTATCTTAACCCAGAGAGGTTCTTACGTTCTGGGGGGCCCAATTCCAAGGTATATTTGGGGGCCCTTTGTAAAAATACTGTTCATGCTGGTGGCTTCAAATATTGGGCCCCTAATAATCTTGAAAACTGAGGCCCCCTTCTGACACCCAAACTGTTAAATCATTTTTTAGCCCGATACCCCTGCAGAACCATAAGGGCAGGGGGCCCTGACATGTGTTTGGGGCTGCTGTCTCCTTGCGGATTCACTAATGTTTTTACTTAAGCCTACCGCAAGGTGCAACCTGAAAATTAATTAAGGGTCCTATTTTTTTGGGGCCCCGTAGCGTTCCATCATCTGCTTTATGATCACTTGTACATTGACGGAAAGGGCACCAGGGCCAAATATATTGTTGTGGTGGCCCCGTACTACAGAAACTGTCCAAAACCGTTATAGTTCTAGACGCACCTCATTAAGCAGAACTGACCAACTGACCAACTGTCCACTTCTATGTCCACCCAGGTCGTCTACTTCACCGCCACCTTCCCTTACGTCCTGCTGACCATCCTGCTGATCAGATGCGCCATGTTGGACGGGGCATATGATGGGGTCCTGTATTACCTGACCCCTAAATGGGATCGCCTGTCCGACGCTACAGTAAGTGTACAATTTATTCTATCATAAGATAAATTCTAATGGCATTTTTTTAAACGATGTCCTTTCACTAGCGAACTTTGAATCTTCAGAGATGTCGTCATAAGGTCAGTGGCGTAGGAAGGGTACTGTGGGTTGTGCAGCCGTACAGGGCGCCGAACTTTGAAAGGGCGCCGAATTATGAAAGGGCGCCGAACTATGAAAGGGCACAGAACTATGAAAGGGCGTCGAACTACGAAAGGGCGCCGAACTATGAAAGGGCGTCGAACTACGAAAGGGCACCGAAAGGGCGCTGTTATGTTTTTTGCACTTTTTCAGATTGGGAGGAAGGCGCCTAAAATATGTAACCCGCACAGGGGCATCAGAGTAGTTAGCTACGGCTCTGCGTGCGACCAAAAATGAATGTTTATAGATACCCGGAAGGGTCACATGCACATGATAATACAGGGTGTTACGGATCCTTTTAATGATGATGCTTGTAGAGGGTGTAATAAATCAGACAACACAAATCACGAAGTTAACTCCAGTGAAGTAACATCAAACAATCATTTAATACTTGAACATGAACTGACATAAAGGTAGAATCAGGAGGAGTACAAAAGCAAACTGTAAATATGCATCCATCTACATAGATGCCCACAGCTAGACTAACTATAAAACAAAGCATGTGCTCCCAACTGTCGGTTAATATACGTCATTTGTACCAAATGACGTATACACTGAAGCTGCCAATATTTACACTCAAGATGGCGGAATGACGCCATAGATACTGCGGTGGGCGGAGCCTAGCGAATTGCGTCATCTAACTTAGACTATATTATTTCTCCACACAGGGTCTTGACGTCCAAACATCATGTGCATGTGACCCTTCAATGGGTTCCCGGACATGCGGACGTGCCCGGAAATGAAAGGGCAGACCACATTGCCAAGGCAATAGTCCGGTCGACAGATTCCCAAGTGCTGCCCGTGAGTGCAAGAAAGAACTCATTCGAGGCAGCACGTTCCAAGATCTGCCTCTTTGGACAATCGAAGTGGTTCTCGAGCTGGGCTCATGGGGTGAACGGAGTTAACATCCGGAAGTTTCTAGAGCGGCCGTCCAAAACTGACGCGGGGTGGAAGCTCAGGCGTGTCGAGCAGGCGCTAATTGCCCAGTTCCGAACTGGGCATTGTCCTATTGGCGCGTATTTTGGGAGGTTGAGGCCCAATGTCGACACCCTTTGCAGACACTGCAGGGAAGTGGAGGAAACCGTAGATCATTTGCTTTTCGAGTGCCCCGGACTGGCGGACCACAGGGTGGACCAGACCGGAAGCTTGCTGGCCATCGGGCTCTATGGCAGTCTCCAGATGTTGAGAGACACAGCAAGTCTGATCTAACGGGCTCTAAGAGACTAAGTCTCAGCCCGCAGATTACTGAGAGAGTTCAGAGAGAGAGAGAGAGAGAGAGAGAGAGAGATACCCGGACGAGACCGTGAATTTTAATAAAGCTTGTCACAAATGAAGGATACGAAATTGCTTGATAAAAATTAAAAAAAAAAATTGAAATGTTTCAAATGAGAATTGGCTGAATGATAATTTCACAAATGATATTTGACTTAATGTCTGATATTATCATTTACCTGTTACCACACTAATAACCTTTTTCATTTTGTTTTGCTATATTCCGCTGTTCTAATGATGATTCTTAATTTTAACTTTTTTTTTGGCAGGCTTGGAGTGACGCGGCTGTCCAGATTTTTTTCTCTCTCAGCTGTTGTATGGGTGGCCTGGTTGCCATGTCTAGTTATAACAGATTCAACAACAATATCATAAGGTCAGTTAAACTTAATGAGGTGCTTGTAGACAACGCCCTAATCTAGAACATGACGATTATTAAAATCTCAGAAATGTCGCATGCCCAACTACGAGGCGGTTGGGAGGATGTGGCTTGGGCCACCAAATGAGCCTTTGCGTAGGACCCCCTAATAAACAGTGTATTTTGTGGCCGAAGTGACTTACTGTACTAGTGTATGAAACGGCGTATCAATACTTCGCCGTGTGGCTGTACTAGTGTACGAAACTGTGTATCAATACTCCGCCGTGTGACTGTACCAGTGTATGGAACTGTACATCAATACTCCGCCGTGTGGCTGTACCAGTGTATGGAACTCTATATCAATACTCCACCGTGTGGCTGTACTAGTGTATGAAACTGTGTATGAATACTCCGCCGTGTGACTGTACTAGTGTACGAAACTGTGTATCAATACTCCGCCGTGTGACTGTACCAGTGTATGGAACTGTACATCAATACTCCGCCGTGTGGCTGTACCAGTGTATGGAACTCTATATCAATACTCCACCGTGTGGCTGTACTAGTGTATGAAACTGTGTATGAATACTCCGCCGTGTGACTGTACTAGTGCATGAAACTGTGTATCAATACTCCACCGTGTGACTTTACTAGTGTATGAAACTGTGTATCAATAGTCCGCCGTGTGACTGTACTAGTGTATGGAACTGTATATCAATACTCCGCCGTGTCCTACTCCTAACAATGATTTTCTTTTTTGTTTCCATTTCAGAGACGCGTTTGTCGTGCCAATAGTCAACTGCATGACCAGCTTCTATGCGGGTTTCGTTGTGTTCTCCACTCTGGGCTACATGGCTAAGATCAAAGGCGTGCCCATAGAGAAAGTTACCGCTGGGGGTCAGTAGTTTGGGACGTTATATGTTGTTGTTATCATGTCGTTGTTATAAAGTTGTTGTTATCATTTCGTTGTTATCAAGTCGTTAATTAAACATTTCAATCCCATCGCCACTCACCTAAACTTTGTCTGGTGGGTCGCCACTCACCTAAACTTTGTGTGGTGGGTCGCCACTCACCTAAACTTTGTGTGGTGGGTCGCCACTCACCTAAACTTTGTCTGGTGGGTCGCCACTCACCTAAACTTTGTGTGGTGGGTCGCCACTCACCTAAACTTTGTGTGGTGGGTCGCCACTCACCTAAACTTTGTCTGGTGGGTCGCCACTCACCTAAACTTTGTGTGGTGGGTCGCCACTCACCTAAACTTTGTCTGGTGGGTCGCCACTCACGTGGTGGGTCGCCACTCACCTAAACTTTGTGTGGTGGGTCGCCACTCACCTAAACTTTGTCTGGTGGGTCGCCACTCACCTAAACTTTGTGTGGTGGGTCGCCACTCACCTAAACTTTGTCTGGTGGGTCGCCACTCACCTAAACTTAGAGAACCACCTGTCTAGTAGTAAGTGGGGGAATCCCCCTTTGTGCTGTGGGACGTGGTGGTCACTGTTAGCCTTTCTAAAGTTTGTTGAATCACATAAATATTTATATCATAATATACATATTTATATCATAATATACATATTTATTTCATCTGTATAAATATTTATATCATACATATACATATTTATATAATATATATATATATATATATATACATATTTATTTCATCTGTATACATATTTATATCATACATATACATATTGATTTCATCTGTATGTATATTTATATCATACATATACATATTGATTTCATCTGTATACATATTTATTTCATACGTATTTATTTCCTCTCTCTATTCCCAGGCCCAGGTCTGGCATTCATAGTCTACCCTGAGGCTATCGGCAGCATGCCCGTGTCCACCCTCTGGGCCATTCTCTTCTTCATCATGTTGTGCATTCTGGGATTCAGCACACAGGTAATGACGCCATCACCGGGCGGACTTAGCTGGTGACGGGAGTGTTGTTTTTAAAGCTTAGGGTTAAGTAAATACCGTACACAGGCTAAG
The DNA here is from genome assembly GCA_021962125.1 of Bulinus truncatus. Lineage (NCBI taxonomy): Eukaryota > Metazoa > Mollusca > Gastropoda > Planorbidae > Bulinus > Bulinus truncatus. The sequence continues at coordinate 424,593 of JAGDYQ010000022.1, read as the reverse complement.
GGGTCTCTCATGTTGGATCGTCCAGTGCCGAACCTAGGGATTTGGGGTCCCCGGGGGGCTTGGCTTCTTTAGGGGCCCCTGCATTTTGACATTTGACACCGTGACATGAGATAATGTACTTAATAATTAATGTAATTCTGATACGTGTGTATGTACAGTTATAACGTGATACGTGTATATGTACAGTTATAACATGATACGTGTGTATGCACAGTTATAACATAATACGTGTGTATGCACAATTATAAAATGATACGAGTGTATGCACAGTTATAACATGATACGTGTATATGTACAGCTATAACATGATACGTGTGTATGCACAGTTATAACATGATACGTGTATATGTACAGTTATAACATGATACGTGTGTATGCACAGTTATAACATGATACGTGTGTATGCACAATTATAAAATGATACGAGTGTATGCACAGTTATAACATGATACGTGTATATGTACAGTTATAACATGATACGTGTGTATGCACAGTTATAACATGATACGTGTGGTATGTACAGTTACAATATGATACGTGTGTATGTATAGTTATAACATGGTATACGTGACATTCAAAATCATGACATGAGATATTGTACTTAATATTTAATGTAATTCTGATACATGCGTATGCACAGTTATAACATGATATACGTGTGTATGTACAGTTATAACATGATATGTGTGTATGTACAGTTATAACATGATACGTGTGTATGTACAGTTATAACATGATATATGTGCGTATGTACAGTTATAACATGATTGATATACGTGCGTATGTACAGTTATACCATGATACGTGTGTATGTACAGTTATAACAGGATACGTGTGTATGTACAACATGCTACGTATCAGCAATTATTTCGATTTTGTGAATTGAAAATTATTATTAAAAGATCCGAAAATGATGACTATTGATGGGGAAACGTTGTAAACCCCCCCCTCCCCACCCCTCCAACCACAAGTCATTTCAAAAAACTTTCTGACAAAAACTCTGGCTAAACCCCCTCCATCTCTCTGCCCCTGACTCCATAATACCTAATAGCGGCTCTGAATAGAGGCTTCGTTTTAATTTAATTTTGGCATTGTTTACATTGCCAGTTTTAAATTTGGCATTGTGTATGTTGCCAGTTTTAATTGTGGCTTCGTTTCTATTTCCAGTTTTAAAAAAAAAATTTGGCTTCGTTTGTAATTTAATTTTGGCATTGTCTACATTGCCAGTTTTAATTGTGGCTTCGTTCGTTTCCTTTTCGCTTTTGTAAATTTTTGTTTCGTTTCTTTGTTCCAGTTTTCTGCAGCTGAGACCATCATGACCTCCATCATTGACGAGTTCCCCAAGTTCTTCAACACCAGAAAGAGGCAAACTCTGTTCCGCATCTCGGTCTGCGCCATGGGGTTCATCCTGGGCATCCCCATGGTGACGCAGGGCGGGTCCCATCTCCTGAATCTGGTGGACGAGGCGGTCCTTGGGTTTCCCTTGCTGCTGATTGGCTTGTTTGAATACATCGTCATCATTTACTTGTATGGTGAGTTCGGTCTATCTGGATAAATAAATTGAACTAATCATTTGTCAGGTATTTCTTTAAATTGTATTCCAATTTAATATCTCAAACCTTCAAGTCAACACTATAAATAATTGTTTATGTATTTCTTTTGTTTGTTTTGTTATGAAATTACTTTCCAATAAAAGACACTTATTTTTTAAAATTCTGTTTTATTTACTTAATCAGGATTCAAGCGATTCTCTGAAGATATCCACGCGATGCTGGGACGCAACCCGTTCGTATATTTCAAGGCGACATGGATAGTTATCTCCCCTTTGCTACTTTTGGTAATCTGCCTTTGATTGTTGGTGCTTGTTAATTTAGTATACATTTTAAATTCAGTGTAAAAGTTCACATTCATACTCATCTATAAACTTCTAGCAGGAATATATTCTTGTAACTAATTTGTTTCTATAAATGATCGCAGTGTAAGTTTGATCTCTATTCTGCAGGCGGTGGTTGTGTTCAAGGCTTACCAAATGGAGGACTTCTCCCCAGGATGGGTTGGTCTCCTGTACTACCTGATTGTGGTCTTCACCATGATGTGGATCCCCATCATGTTTTTCTACTACGCCCTGAAGCACGGCCTGTGGGATGTAAGTACTGCAACACTGCTACACAGCAACACTGAAACACTGAAATACTGCAACACTGAAACACAGCAACACTGAAACACAGTAATACTGCAACATTGAAACACTGCAACACAGTTACATGCAACACAGCAACACCGAAATACTGAAACACTGCAACACAGCAACACTGCAACACAGTAACACTGCAACACAGAAACACTGTAACACTGAAACACAGTAACACAGTAACACTGAAACACTCTAACACTGAAACACTGCAACGCCGAGTTTCACCAGAGACCACACGCACGCACCTACAGATCCCTTGTGCACTGAAAGATGTATTAGGTACCTAAGCCCTAGAAGATGCACAATTCAGGGCCTATCTAGAATTTAGATGGGCCCAGGCCCTGTGCTGGACTGGTGTATTCTCAAGTAGAGACACACGCACCCTCCTCCTTTATTTACATATTAAATAGGTAGTGCTGTAGTCTAAAGGTGGTGTGTCATGATTTCGGAAAGGAGGGGGTGGTGAGAGATTGGGGCCGTTTGGACAGCCAGTTATTTGCAAGCCCTGATTTATTTTAAAAGTCGATTTTCGAGCCCAGAGATTCGCTCCCAGCCCCCACCTCCCTCTTATTTTATGTGTGTTGGGGGCTTCAATATATAATGGTGCATAGTGGTAGTACAAGGTGGTACATAGTGGTAGTACATGGTGGTACATAGTGGTAGTACATGGTATTCATAACGGTACTTTGCGATATATAGTGGTGCATAGTCATGGTACATTGTGGTCATAGTGTTAGTACATAGTTGTGGTACATAGAAGTCATATTGATACAAAGTGGTGATACATAGCGGCACATAGTGGTACATGATGGTACACAGTGATAGTACATGATGGTACACAGTGATAGTACATGATGGTACATAGTGGTAGTACATGATGGTACATAGTGGTAGTATATGATGGTACATAGTGGTAGTACATTTGGGTACATAGTGGTAGTACATTTGGGTACATAGTGGTAGTACATGATGGTACATAGTGGTAGTACATTTGGGTACATAGTGGTAGTACATGATGGTATATAGTGGTAGTACATTTGGGTACATAGTGGTAGTACATGATGGTATATAGTGGTATTACATTTGGGTACATAGTCGTAGTACATGATGGTACATAGTGGTAGTACACGGCTCATGATCTCCTATGCTAGGGGCGTATTTCATTTTTTTAGGGCCAGGGGTCCACGACTGGCTGGCGACTGCCCGGTTCGTATGTGCAAAAGTGAAAGTTATTTCAACGTAAAGACACGCACTGCATGTAAATCACAACAGAATAACCTCTTCTCAAAGGCTGTGTTTCTTTACGTCTGTTTTCTTTTTTTTTTTTCAAATAAATAAAAAATAAAAATAAAAAATGTTTCCTTTCTTTTTTCTCCTCTCACTGTTCAACTGAAAACTTTCAAATGTTTACAATTGCCAGATTATGGCGCCTAAACAAAGCTGGATCAACAGACGTAACTTATCCGAGCTGAACAAGGGGGAGAAACTCTCGGAGACCGGTGACGTGTCCGACAAGGTGGACATATTCGACAAGAAACCCATCAACGGTGAAAAGCCATCTTTCGACAACAAGGCCTTTGAAATGGAAAATGGAGACTTGCCCAAATACACGGACATCAACAAAGATTCACACAATGAATCAGTAAGGTTATAACGTAATGAGACACGCGATCCTGTCTCAGTGTGCAGAAGTGAAAAGAAAGACGCAATTGTAATAAAAGTGAAAAGACAGAAGGAGTGATAACAGCGGCATTGTATTATTGAATTGAGTTGGTAAAAATGTTATCGACAGTTATAGATATCAACTTTGTAACTTATATATTATTGTTACTGTTATTAAACTTTGTACATATTTGTTTTTTTTCTGTATTGTGATACAAAAGTGGAATATGTTTTTATTATAATAATAAATATAATTTCATCTGCCTTTGGTCAGTGAAGCAACAAACAAAATGTGAGCCGTTGATTTTGATAAATGACGTTATGTCATTTTATGTCATTGAAAGAGTTGATTTTTTATTTTTTTTAATGCTTGGTAAACAAAAGAAACCTAAAAAAAACCCATAAGAAATACCATAAGAAATACTAAGAAATATCATAATAAGAAACATCATAAGAAACACTAAGAAATACAAAAAGAAATACCAAGAAATACAATAAGAAACACTAAGAAATACCATAAGAAACACCATAAGAAATACTACAAGAAACACCAAAAATTACCATAAGAAGTATTATAATATTTATTCGATATATTTTAGGTACAAAATTATCTTCTTCTTCTTCCTTTGGCTCTACAGCCGATTTATGACCTAGGCCTGCCATACTACTCTTCTCCACTTTTCCCGATCCACTGTCTTCTTCCTCCACTCTCTCACTTCTAATTTATAGTTATAAAAATATATGTAAAAGAAAAAAAATGGACCAAAAGCTGTCAGTCAATGACGTCATATGCACCCCCTCTCCCCTTCTGGTCGGAACTGTTGATATATTCAGTTTTAAAAATGCTTATTTTAATAAATGTTCATACACACAAACATATCAGAGTTACAGACAAATGAAGATGATAGATAGATTAATAGCTGATATACAGAATAATTAAAAACTGTATATCGATAGACACACTGATTAGATAAATAGATAGATAGACTGACATAGATTTAAACATAGATAGACGTACAGATACAGAGATAGATGATACACATGTACACACACAAATATCCGCAGACACAAAGATACATAGATAAGACATACAGATACAGAGATATCAGATCAGTTAAATACATACACAGTTCTATCAGTTGACCGATGATAGACATTTGCCATGAACTGCAATAATTTACATATACACACCTATAATATGTTTTAATCCGATGATCTGCGCCATTGCTGTGCTTTAATAAAAGTTTTCTGCTCAGTTTCATATTGTTCCGATTTCTTTTTCAGTTGTTGGTTATTGTTTTTTAAACTTCGATTCAAACTATCATTGTGCATGTCATTATCAAACTAAAAACAAGAAGAACAACGAAACAATTGACTTCATTAATCCAAATAATAGAAGACATTTTTGTTCTTTTGTTGACATTTCAAATGTATAGGTGCGCGAGGAAAATTATCAGGATTACCAAGTGGGGCACGCGTGCCGTGTATCTGCCTGCCTGAATTGTTACTACTTACTGTTGTAACCGAAAGGTAAGAGGAAACGAAAACCTTGGATAGAACGGAGGAAAAAAAAAAATGGTCATTGTTAAGCTCGAGACTACGGTATAAGGGAAATAGCTGAGAATAAATATTAGAAGCCAATATTATACGAGTTATATTTCTTGCATCTCTGCAATAATTATGCAGTAGCGATTGTTTAGCTGCTCAGCTGTTTAGTCAAGTGTGTCTCTGTCAAGTATATGTCCATTTTTGTCTGTCAATTAGTGTGTTAGTAGTCTGTGTCATTTATTGTGTTTGTTTGTGTCACATATAGTGTTTGTGTCATTTATAGTGTTTGTGTCATTTGTTCTTGTATTATTTGTCTGTGTCATTTGTTGTTTTTGTGTCATTTGTTGTTTTTGTCATTCGTTGTTTTTGTGTCATTTGTTGTGTTTGTCTTGTAATCGGCTAAAAGGTATTTTCCTCAGTGGGTTCCCTTTGCTGTTGGGTGTGTGTGTGTGTGTGTTTTATATAGCTGCCTAATTTTCCTACTTACAAGAAAGTTCTCATTTTAATTTCGGCTGCGTTTTCCAATACAAAATACTCAAAATGCCTGTATTAAAAGTATCATCTTGTCATAGTATGCATCGAGCAGACGTAAGGAAAGGTCAAAGTGCAAAAATCTTGTCAAGTACATCCGGTTTAGGAGTGTGTGACGTAAACACTTTATGAATGAAAGATGCGATAGTGTGCAAGTAGGCGGGGCCAAATAAAAATATGTGTTTGGGAGAGAGAGAGAGAGAGAGAGAGAGAGAGAGAGAGAGAGATAGGAAAATTGGTTAGTTCCGGATCGGTGGTTTATGGGTGAAATAAACATTTTGTTTACATTCTTAAAAATACGCAAGAAAGCAAAACATTGAGCAGATAACTCGATGATGTACTGTAGCATCGTGACGGGTAGGCCGGGGTAGTGAAGGGTGGGAGAAGGGGGTTGTGGCAGAAATTATTTTCGTTACACACCTCAACTGAGTATAGTTTCGTAGAAAGTTCAAGAATTCATAGAAATGCATATGAGTAAATTAGGGCCCCGCGGGGCAGGCAGGCTCGTCGATTGAAAGAGGCTACCATACAATGTATTTCAGGGATTGTTAACAAGCAGCCATGAGAGTCGCCGCGGGAAAGGAGGAATGGGTGCGAACTGCACTTTTCGTGGGGGGGGGGCACCTAAACATTGAGTGCAGGGCCGTAGCTTTAGTGTTTTTTTTTTACATATATTTTACTACAAAATTGAGGACTGGGATGTCAGCTGTCAGTTTAACTGAAGACCTGGTTACTTAAATAGGAAAAAAAAACACAACAACGTACAGCAGATCTGCCGCAAGATAATCTTGGGCCCCTGACAATCTCCATCAACTGGGGGCCCCAATGATCTCACACACAATGCCTATCGCTCAGTCAATTTTATAGCACATTATGTATCCTCCAATGGTGCCCCTAATGGAAGAGGCCACTGATATGTGTTCGGGCAGCACATCCCTTTACAAGGCATTACGCTCAGGTAACGTTCTTTCCAAGATAGGTCATAAATCGGTCATAATAGAGGAGTGCTTTGATCCCCGAAAGAGCTGGATAGTGTGGGATACACATATTCATCTTGACATTTGACCTTTAAACGTCAATGATTAAGTGAGTATATTCACAATGCACAGTTAAATCTGGCGAATGTGGCAGAGATATGGTCGTACTACCTATCTCGGCACTCTTTAAGTAATATACTTAAATTTAACGTAGCTTTTATGGTGTTTAGAAATTACTTCCCTTGACATAAATTATTTTTTTTTTTACTGAAAAATCAATATATTTTTTTATTGGTATTCAGGTCATGCATTGATTAAATAGATGCAATGACACGTTTTAAAAAATCACGTCTGGTTCCTCGACTAATAAGGTGGGGGCAAATATTTTTATAATATTGATATTAACATTTTCATTTTTCTTTTTTCAGAGGCCCAATATTTATTTCTGTCAAATGTTCGCCTCTCGGTAAATGAAATAAGGTTTTAAAATTGAAACATATGAAATCTATATTTGACCTATTTCTATTAAGTTCTTCGATACTTTACATTGGATACCACAAATTGTACCATAAAAGTTTTACATTCTGCTGGACTTTCAAAAGGATATAAATATAAATAAAACATAAAATATATGGTGGTCGGACTTTTCGACCCCGGACAGTTCGACCCCGGACATTTCGACCCCGGACAGTTCGACCCCGGAAGTTATAACCCGGACAGTTCGACCACGGACAGTTCGACCCCGGACAGTTCTACCCCGGACAGTTCTACCCCGGACAGTTCTACCCCGGAAGCTATAACCCGGACAGTTCTACCCCGGACAGTTCTACCGCGGACAGACAGTTCTACCCCGGACAGTTCGACCCCGGATAGTTCGACCCCGTAAGTTATAACCCGGACAGTTCTACCCCGGAAGCTATAACCCGGACAGTTCTACCCCGGACAGTTCTACCGCGGACAGACAGTTCTACCCCGGACAGTTCTACTGCAGACAGACAGTTCTACCCCGGACAGTTCGACCCCGGACAGTTCGACCCCGGACAGTTCGACCCCGGACAGTTCTACCCCGACAGTTCGACCCCGGACAGTTCGACCCCGGATAGTTCGACCCCGGACAGTTCTACCCCGGACAGTTCGATCCCGGACAGTTCTACTCCGGACAGTTCTACCCCGGACAGTTCGACCCCGGACAGTTCTACCCCGGAAGTTATAACCCGGACAGTTCTACCCCGGACAGTTCGACCCCGGATAGTTCGACCCCGTAAGTTATAACCCGGACAGTTCTACCCCGGACAGTTCTACCGCGGACAGACAGTTCTACCCCGGACAGTTCTACCGCAGACAGACAGTTCTACCCCGGACAGTTCGACCCCGGACAGTTCTACCCCGGACAGTTCGACCCCGGACAGTTCTACCCCGACAGTTCGACCCCGGACAGTTCTACCCCGCACAGTTCGACCCCGGACAGTTCGACCCCGGACAGTTCTACCCCGGACAGTTCGACCCCGGACAGTTCCACCCCGGATAGTTCGACCCCGGACAGTTCTACCCCGGACAGTTCGACCCCGGACAGTTCTACGCCGGACAGTTCTACCCCGGACAGTTCGACCCCGGACAGTTCTACCCCGTTAACTGATAAAAATAATATTTGAATAATTATATCTTTGTTTTAAATATGTTTAGTAACTTTGTTCAACAATGTGTTTAATTGTTACAGAAATTATTTTTTTTTTGTTAATTTAAAATGTGTGGTTTAATTGTAATAATTTTTTGTCTTAAGTGTATAAAATATGTGTTTTAGTTTTTGTGATGTCTTATCAATAGACACAAGTTGTGTGATTATGTGACGTCAGTTTTACACTCAACAAATCCCCCCCTCCTCTTTGATTATAACCCAGCTTTGATAAGGGAAGATGGAAATGTGGTATTGCCAGACAGGTATAAGACAGATATAATAATAATGTACACAATGAGTAAACGTTATACTGGACCTATTCACCTTGGATATTAGTCACGTATGTCATTTGTACCAGTGGCTAGAGTAGACACAAACTATTGGTCAATGAAACTCATGTGCAAGCATGAGGAGTATTTGTAAGACATCATGACGGTCTTTAAAAACTTTTGAACGTGCTTAGAGCATCAGAACTCAAACCTTACAGAAACACATATCTTAAACAATTAAAACACATATTTTAAACAAAATTAATACAATTTAAATATTTTTTAACAATTATACACATGTTGAACAAAGTTAATAACATATTTAAAAAAAAGAAATAGTAATTCAAACATTCTTTTTATCAGTTGATACGATCGAATAGTCCTTGGTCGAACTGTCCCGGGGTCGAAAAGTCGTGGAACCAAAATATATTATGAATGAAATAAGCTTGAAGGATGATTTATAATTTATTGGTGTGTAAATTATAAAGTGTTGGATATTGGACTTCAAGGGATTCTCATTTTGTTGTGATTGTATACCCGTAAACCTCGATTGTTATCTTTGGGATTAATTTATATGAAATTTGATATTTTTTTCATGTCTTTTGATTTTATTTGTGAAAGTAATTTTATCTGCTTATTTGTTTGTGTTGTTATTGTCAGTAAATAATAATAATAATAAAGAAATGTTTTTGATTGGTTGTAGCATAAATTAAGAAGTAAATAATTACGCACTGCATAAGACATAAGACGTATATTTTTCACCTGTAAACTTATTTATACATGGCGGCTAGAATATGCTGAGTGTAGATCAGCATAATAAAACAAATGTGCACAATAGTCCCCCGGGGGTGAGGGGGGGGACCTTCTAGTTAGGAGCGTTTAAGTATAATATTTTGTATACTCAACTAGTTTGACTTGACTATCTACATGTTTGGGGTGTTACTTGTAAACTAATGGGTGTGTTACATGTAAACTAATGGGTGTGTTACATGTAAACTAATGGGTGTGTTACATGTAAACTAATGGGTGTGTTACATGTAAACTAATGGGTGTGTTTTCAGACGTACCCAAGGCGATAAAATCGAGGCCAGAAAAAAAAGGGTTGCAACCCGTACACTTTAAGAAGAAGCGCGGGGCCGCAACAATTATCTGTAGGGGCCCCTTTTGCTTAACTGTATTCCTGTCGTTGTTGGGAAGGGGGGGGTCACTTTTCGCACGTTGATGTTCTATTTTTGTCTTAATACCAGATGTATCGTTGGTGTGCTCAAATATAGGGGTCAACATTTTCAACTGCTGATGGCCGTAGTTTTGCCCACGGTTGAACTACCTTCATAGGGTTATTTCTTTATGGGGTTGATGAGGGAGGCCCCAACACTCATAATTGTCCGAGAGCCCTCAGTTCTGAACAAAATGGAGCTGCTGTTATCATTTTTGGATCGGATATCGATGTCTCCTTTTTTTCTCTCCATGTCTCTTTCTCCCTCTCTCCCTCTCCCGCTCTCTCTCCCTCTCTGCCTCTCCCGCTCTCTCTTCCTCTCTCTCCCTCTCCCCCTCTCTCTCTCCCTCTCTCCCTGTCCCTCGCTCTCTTTCTCTCTCCTCCTCTCTCTCACTCTCTCGCTCCCCACTCTCTCGCTTTCCTTCTCCCCTCCTTTCTCTCCCTCTCTCTCCCTCTCTCCTCTCCCCCTCCCTTTCTCTCCACTCTCTCCATCCTTCCATCTTCCCCTCTCTCCCTCCTCCTCGCTCTTTTTCTCTCTCCTCCTCTCTCCCTCCCCCTCTCTCCTCATTTTTCTCTCCCTCGCTCTCTTTCCCTCCCCCTCTCCCCCCTCTCTCTGCCCTCTCCCCTCGCTCTCCCCACTCTATCGCTCTCCCTCCCTCTCTCACCACTCTCTCCCTCTCTGTCTCTCCACTCCCAAGTATTACCTGGACCTCCTACGTTCTGTCATTTCGGTAAACCGCAAAGAAATAAACAAACAAAACTGCGTCGTTTCGATCTACTCCTGTGACCTTTAAACAGCCCCTGCGTCCTTGACAGTGACAGTCATAATCCAATCCCCCCCCCCTATAGTTTCAGATCAAAATTCTTTTCATGGGATTTGCTGAAATGAGGGCGGAAGAAAAAAGCGATATGCATTTTTGAAAGATTCTATGTATGTCCGGCCACTTGTTTGTGGGGCCACTATGTATGCCTTGCCACTTGTTCGTGGGGCCACTATGTATGCCCGGCCACTTGTTCGTGGGGCCACTATGTATGTCCGGCCACTTGTTCGTGGGGCACTATGTATGCCCGGCCACTTGTTCGTGGGGCCACTATGTATGCCCGGCCACTTGTTCGTGGGGCCACTATGTATGCCCGGCCACTTGTTCCTGGGGCCACTTTAGGGAACGTTGAAAGAGTTCCATCACGAGAACCCCCCAACCACACACACCACACACACCACACACAGCACACACACCACACACAGCAAACACAATACACACCACACACACCACACACACCACATACAGCACACACACCACACACACCACACACAGCAAACACACCACACACCACACACACCACACACACCACAACGCTAATTGGCCATCTCTATTTCTTGTATTTAAATGAACATGCTGAAAAGACCCCCCCCCGGTGCATTGGTTTGCCTAAGGTGAGGGGGTGGGGTTGGTGGGGGTCGGACACAGTCCAGGCTAGCAGTGGGGCGCGCCCAATGTGACTTACATATTTTGGCGCCCCCCTCCCATTACTAATGTAATAATCGCAAAAAACATTCAACAGTTTGCGCTTTCTAGTTGGGCCCTCTGAACCCTTCCTACGCTCCTGGAGCGGGTGGTGGCATATTGGTGTTAAGACGACCTTGGTCCTGTGAAAAATGTGTCAGCGCGACCTAAGTTTGGTCCCCGATCCGGATTTACGCAAGAAGCACACACACATTCACACACACACACATACAAGCGCGCACACACACAAACACAAACACACGCATACACATACGCACACACAAGCGCACACACTGGCTCTCCTCTTGTTCTATGTGTTGACATTGACTGATGATCTCATTGGAGCACAGGACATTAATATGACACTAACCCCCCCCCAACTTCAAAGGGGGGGGGGGGAAGAGACTCCCCGTCAACCTGTAACCCCGACCCCTTGTTCAACAAGCAATACATTTTTTTTAAAACCTAATGCTGGAGAAAATTTAAAAAAAAAAATATTATATTTTTTTAGTAAACATTCTTACTGATAGTATTGATTGTTATGAGACGATACTGATAGTATTGATTGTTATGAGGCGAAACTGATAGTATTGATTGTTATGAGGCGAAACTGATAGTATTGATTGTTATGAGGCGAAACTGATAGTATTGATTGTTATGAGGCGAAACTGATAGTATTGATTGTTATGAGGCGAAACTGATAGTATTGATTGTTATGAGGCGAAACTGATAGTATTGATTGTTATGAGGCGAAACTGATAGTATTGATTGTTATGAGACGATACTGATAGTATTGATTGTTATGAGACGATACTGATAGTATTGATTGTTGGGAGACGATACCCAGACCTCATGTGTGCCAACTAGTCCGTTCGTTTCAGGCCTCCTTTCGGGGTTCCCTACATCTACTCTTCGGCCCTTGACAACCATCACCCATTTGGGGCTTCCTCTGTTCACTCAAATGCACACACACACGTGTGAGAGTCAAACCTGGACCCCCCCCTCTCACATATCGCTAAGTTATTTCATCGTAGACTACTCGAATGGTCCCTCCTTAAGAGAATGCGCCCCTGGCATATTTTTGGGGCTTCATTCCTTTGCAGCCCTGCTCCCCTTTTAATAGAGACCCTAGAAAGTCATGTGGACAAAATGACGATGGTAGTCAAGGTAAATAATACAGACCCGAGAAAGTCATGTGGACAAAATGACGATGGTAGTCAAGGTAAACAATACAGATCCGAGAAAGTCATGTGGACATAATCACGATGGTAGTCAAGGTAAACAAATAATACAGGATTTAACTATTCAGAGTTCATTCTTTGTTTTTAAATTTCCCACTTCCTGATTGGGTGAAATGACGGAAAATAAAATTTAACTGAATTCAGAGAAATAAATAAAAAATGCACACAAGACATGTGTTGTTCTTAAATCACGTCACAGTGTCTGCTGTCTACGTCAGTGGTCCTGTTATTTTAGCGATTCCCGATCCTCTAAGTAACTTGTTCTGTTTTCACGACCCTCTATGTAACCAGTTTTCACGACCCCACTATGTAACCTGTTTTCACGACCCTCTATGTAACCAGTTTTCGCGACCCCACTATGTAACCAGTTTTCGCGACCCCACTATGTAACCACTTTTCACGACCCCACCATGTAACCACTTTTCACGACCCCACTATGTAACCAGTTTTCACGACCCCACTATGTAACCAGTTTTCGCGACCCCACTAATTAACCTGTTTTCACGACCCTCTATGTAACCAGTTTTCACGACCCTCTATGTAACCAGTTTTCGCGACCCCACTATGTAACCAGTTTTCGCGACCCCACTATGTAACCAGTTTTCACGACCCCACTATGTAACCTGTTTTCACGACCCTCTATGTAACCAGTTTTCACGACCCCACTATGTAACCAGTTTTCGCGACCACACTAATTAACCTGTTTTCACGACCCTCTATGTAACCTGTTTTCACGACCCTCTATGTAACCTGTTTTCACGACCCTCTATGTAACCAGTTGTCACGAAAAAAAAGGGTACAAGAAATAAAGACGGTCATGTCTTGTATACATTCTCATTGCGACAAAATCACTACAAACATTTTTTGTGTGTTTGTCGTGGGTTTTTAATGCGTGTATTTGTTAATACATTCAGCTGGTTTGTTTGTGTGTGTGTGTTTGTATGGTTTAGTGTTTGTCATCAATTGTTCGTTTCTTTAAACATGCCCCGTGTCTGTACATTTTCTCCTCCAGGGATGTGCATAAAAGCCTATGACGAGCAATGGTAAGAAAGGACCCCAAAAATGAAGCCAAGTTGGCTACTTTGGGCGGTTTTCATAAGCGGGGTTTCCGCTTTCAAAGTGTATGTAATTCGTTAAGTTACAGGTTAAACATAACACAAACAAGTTAAATATTGTTATATTTCATGTACAATCTCATTTGTTGAATATTGTTATATTTCATGTACTGTCTCATTTGTTAAATATTGTTATATTTCATGTACTGTCTCATTTGTTGAATATTGCTATATTTCATGAACTGTCTCATTTGTTGAATATTGTTATATTTCATGTACTGTCTCATTTGTTAAATATTGTTATATTTCATGTACTGTCTCATTGGTTGAATATTGTTATATTTCATGTACTGTCTCATTTGTTGAATATTGTTATATTTCATGTACTGTCTCATTGGTTGAATATTGTTATATTTCATGTACAGTCTCATATGATAGCCTTTGTTATTTATTAGACTTAATCCTCGATTTAAAAAGTTTTCGTATCAATGGAATCAATTCCCTAATTTAAAGGGCCCCGGGGCGAAAGGTCACCCAGTAGTCTTGGGTCAGCTCGTCCCTGCCGCTTCTCTTCTCTCATTCCGAGAGACGGTCTCAATTTCTTCCCGGATACAGTTTTCTAATTGACCTCATTCTCTCTATCCTGGTTGGTTTAATGAATGCCCAGGCCCTATAGGATGTACACAAGAAGTACATAGAGTACAGAGTACTGACAGAGTACATATTGCTGACAGAGTACACAGTGCCGACAGAGTACATATTGCTGACAGAGTACATAATACTAACAGAGTATATAGTGCTGACAGAGTAAATATAACTAACAGAGTACATAGTGCTGACAGAGTAAATATAACTGACAGAGTACATGTTACTGACATAGTACATACTATCTTTTGCTAGAATATAAAAATTGCAGACAGTACTAACTAATTGCCTTTTTATTATATTATTTCCAGTCATCAATAAAACCCTGCAACCAATAAGCGCGTATCATTTCCTCTATTAGTTACGATAATTTCGAACTCTTCTTAAAAAAAAAAGACATATTTTATCCAGGGAAATCCCGGCATTCCGGAATGAGAGCCAGTTTCATAGGAAGTGAGAAATACAACCACTTCACATATATGGCGCCATTGTACTTTGTATCCCAATGTCGTGGGGGGGGGGGGTGGCGCTAGCAGAACTGTATAATGGTTATATGTAGTCGAAAAATGTTTCTATCGGGGGGCGGGGATGTTTAACTTAAGGGCGGGGCCTATGTTGATTGTCCGTATCGCCCCTCCTCCCCCCCCCTACCTACCCTTAAGACCTCTACTGGAAAAAGTTATAAGCAATACACTGTGTCCTAAACGGGCTCACAATATTTCCCAACGTGACGTCCAGTGACTTACCTCCCCTGACACAAATCTATTACACCACAAGCTTTCATTCATCATCATCGTGACCTTTCTTCACGTGCGGTTGACCTCAGAGGTCATCAATTTTTTTTGCAACGGCTAACTGACACATTGCCTTAAGGGAAGTACTTTACCGTCAACTTGATGGGGGAGACATTTTGAAACACTGAAGTAAAAAAAAAAAACTACTTTTTAAAAAAATAAACAGTTTGTTTATTTGTAAATATTTTGAAAACTGGTCAATTTTGAAAACTGGTCAAGAAAACTGGGTCAATTTTGAAAACTGGTCAATTTTGAAAACGGGTCAATTTTGAAAACTGGTCAATTTTGAAAACGGGTCAATTTTGAAAACTGGTCAATTTCGACGCTCACAAAAATTTTAGGCGTGTGACGTTCATCTTGATAAATAGATTCTTTATTTTTGTATTGCTATTTATAAATTAATATATTAAGTCCGGTAATTTGTGTGAAGTCCCTGCAAGGATGAGATTTCTAAGAAATTATAAACCAATTGAGTGGGACGGATGGCCGAGTGGTGTAGATACTCGACTGTCGACCTGAAAGTCCTGTGGGTTCGATCCTCGGTGAGAAATTTTTCCAGGTGAAATTTGGTTCAAAGTCGTCCAACAAGTCCACCCAGCTTTAAAAATGGGTACCTGACTTTAAGTTGGGGGAAGTAAAGGCGGCTGGGCGTTGTGCTAACCACACAATCTCTTCACTTGCCGAGGTTATAGAAACAGATGAATTCTACACACTCATCTGCCCCGATGGCTCGCTAGGACTAAAGGAACTTTTATAAACACCAATTTGGGACGGTTTTATATGGAGCCACGAGAGATATAGTGGGGAGGTGTTTCCATTGGTCCTCAGGTCGACAGTCGAGCGCTTGACCACAAGACCATCAGTCCAGTAATCTGTATTCACCCACGCTGTTTATTTTAGTAATGGTCATTTATGTTAAAATTTGTCGGTTATTTAGACATTTTTTTTAATACTTTGTAGTTTTTAACATGATTAAGCTTTATACTGTTTGGGGCAAACTGTAGCTAAATTTAGCTAATGTATATTACAAGACCAAAACTAGCTTCACTATTTTGTACACCGACGCACACCTGTGTTGAGTCTCCGCATTTATTTTGACATTCTAATTTACATTTTATTTTTACCATCATTACCATAAATATGAAGCAATTAGCATTGAAATTTTTAAAGATTTTAATTTAAGGGCTAGAAATTGTTAAAACGGTGTAGTGTCATGTGGAATCTACACGTGTGTGAAATTAGAGATTCCCCCCCCCCCCCCCCCAGATGAGAACAGGTCCGAAATTGAGTTACAAGATTTACAGGCAAAACAAAACCATCAGAAATGGAAGTTAATGAAAAGCTTATTAAAAATGGCAACTTCAACAATATAAAGTAGGCCAAACTGCTTGGTTACATAACACTTTACGTTTACTGCTGTCATGAAGTGTCCACTTTAAACAAAACACCGCGGACATTCAACAGCTGTGTGAAAGACCTGTCTTGTATCAGACACCCATCTCCAGCCTACACTAAGACTGGTAAATAATTTGTTAGTGCAACCAAGTATTTGTTTATGTAACCAAGTAACAATGAACTTGTCTCCATTCACTAAAGTGGTCTTAGTGTAAAAACGTCCGCAGACATCTTTGAAAAAACTCATTCAGAACTGAAAGTTTGTTTTGCTATTCAGTGAGATTGGTAGAACCCGTGACCCATACAGTAGTGACGTAATAGAGTAGATCAATTTTAAAAGGTAAATACATTTTATATCTTCTGTATTTATATTGGCTGGAATCTGCTGCACCTTTTAATAAGTCAACTTCGCTTCGTTCATGTAACAACATAGCATGAAACTAAGCCGAAAAAATTCTGTAGACCACCTGACAAACTACGACAATTGACATATTTAACATGTATGACACTCTTATTTTGTGAATGACAATGCCAAGGGGGAGATTCTGTAGTCCCCCTGACAAACTACGACTAATGACATATATGCCACTCTTATTTTGTGAATGACAATGTCCGGATATGTGTGTCGTGTGTGTGTGTGGAGGGGTGTGTGTGGCTAACAGAACTGTAAAATGCAGGACTGAAGACGTATTGTTAAGTTATGTGGAGTTAAAAAAAGTTTCTATCACACAAAAAAAATGCATAAATTTTGACGCCCCAGTGTGGCCCTTTAAGGCTAGGTGGCCCTGACCAGTGTTCGGGGTGCCTATCCATTATGGGGGCCCTGCTAGAAAAGATCAGCCAACTGCCCCTCCCCCTCCAACTAGATGCGTCCCGTACAAAGAATACGCAGCAATAATTTTATTCTTTTAATTAACATCTGTAATATGTTGGACACTCAGGGGTTTTCAGACTTGATCAGGGGTTCTCAGACTTGACCCGTGTTGTCTCTAGACCAGGGGTTCTCAGACTTGACCCGTGTTGTCTCTAGACCAGGGGTTCTCAGACTTGACCCGTGTTGTCTCTAGACCAGGGGTTCTCAGACTTGACCCGTGTTGTCTCTAGACCAGGGGTTCTCAAGACTTGACCCGTGTTGTCTCTAGACCAGGGGTTCTCAGACTTGACCCGTGTTGTCTCTAGACCAGGGTTTCTCAGACTTGACCCGTGTTGTCTCTAGACCAGGATTTCTCAAAGATTTGCTATTTGCAACTGTGGCGTACGAACTTCTAAGGCGTAGTATGATCGCCAAATGTTACGTTGTGTATCTGATATGTAACGTTGTGAATGTTTCTTTATACTTTACACAGCCACAACATATATATGTATACTAATATATCAACGCCAACGCTTGGTCTACCAACACAACATATACTTTAATGTTTACTAACATAGATGAATAGATATACAATATATAACATAAGTCCTTGTCTAGTTATGTCTTTACGTCTACTACTACACTACAATCTATAACTACTACACTACAATCTACAACTACTACACCGAACTTCAACTACGTCCAACTCATATGACTGTCAGCACCGTACTAAATAAAAAGTCTAAGGTCACTAGCATCCTGTCAAAACATCAGGTCAAGCAACGGTCGGGGGGGGGGCGTGGCAAACGTTAGTACAAAATATTTTAACTGCTGGGACCTCGACCCAGCGGTGAACCTGGAATGTGTAGGATGACCGTTAGGATGGGGCGTTAGTACACGGGAGGGGGTGGGGGTTAATTCTACACAAAATCTACACGTCACAGCAACCAACTAGAAATAATTTTAAAAAAATAATTTAAGAAACCTAGTAAATAATTTATTTTAAATTTTCTTTATTCAATGAAACGAAAATAAGTTGTAAGTAAGTAATCGTTAATATTCAAGGCGATCCATTTCGAATCTGTCTATTACCCTTTGTTCCAAACTGGATGTTCTATTTGTTATGTGATTCCTCTGCCTCATCCCCGTAGCGTGAAAATTCTACAGCAGGGGGCCTGGCATTCTACTGCAGGGGCCAGGCAAAAGCGGGGGGGGGGGGGGCAGGACATACATTTTACTAAGTAGAGCAAACAAGCAGAGGGGGCCAGACAAAACGCCCCCCCCCCCGGCTTCCCCGCACGCTACGGGCTTGCCCTGCCTACATAGGAAATTGCGGAGGAATTTCCCCGTTTAGAAATCATTCACCCTGAACAACAACAATCAAGTACCGTGCAACACACGTGATCTACGGATCAAAGTATTGTGTGAAAAGAAGATAAAGTAGCTAAGTAGGTCAGAGCAGGTTAAAACATTGGAAATTTCCGTTTATTTCTCTCTGTCTCTTTCCCACCCACTCCACCTCCACCACAACTCGATAACACAAGTCAAACCCACTCATTGGGGGGGGGGGGGAACGTTCTATATTTGTCCTCTGGGTTTTTTTTCCATGTTAGGAGAGGATTGGGAGGGGGGGGGGAAGAAGACTGTGTTGAGATGGGACTAATTGAACAAAAAAAAAACAGATTAAATCTTCAAAGTTCCTAATCCCTTTGAAAAATGACTTAGGGATTATTTGTCCAGCCTGAGACTTGACCTATTTTTTAGAGTAAACCTACGTGAAATTAAGGTCAACATCACCTGACACCTGACAGGTATTTTTTATAATTTCATGGTGAGCCTAAAATAAAAAAGCTGTGATGGTAAATGATGGGGAAGGGGGGGCGCGGCGCGGTTGGTGGATTGCTTCGGGGCCCGCGGAGCCCAAGAGAGGGTGCCCCATCGATACTGATGCGCGCGAATGTTTTTTTTAAAACCATACTTGCAATTTGACGATAAATTTTTAATTACACTTTCAACTAATAGACAAATGTTTCATGTGACTATCACCAGGGCCGGCCTTACGAATTACGGAGCCCAATTTAATGAATTGTATTAATTCTTTACTTTCGATTCAACGCAGAGCCCAAATCAGTAATAATAATATATATATTATTATTATTACTGAATAACGTGGGTCGGATGGCCGAGTGGTGTAGATACTCGACTGTCGACCTGAGAGTCCTGGGTCCGATCCTCGGTGAGGCCCATGTAATTTTTCCAGGTGAAATTTGTTTCAAAGTCGTCCCACAAGTCCAAATGGGTACCTGACTTAAGTTGGGGAAGTAAATGCGGCTGGGCGTTGTGCTAACCACACAATCCCTTCATATGCCGAGGTTATAGAAACAGATGAATTCTACACTTCATCTGCCCCAATGGCCCATTAGGGCTAAGGGAACTTTACTTACTACTACTGAATAACACGTTCATAGATTATATGATTTCTAATTCTTATTAATGTACTCTATTTTTGTTTGCAATCGATAACAGGGCCTAACAATTGGGAGCCCTGGTCAGAGACCTGTAGAGATGTTCTTTTGGTACAATAGATTTGTAGCTCTAGGGATGCTATGGGACCCTTTCAGATACGTGTAGAGATGTTTTGGGAGCTCTAGGTGATAATACTTGTTTAGCATCTTATTTAATGGGAGCCAGCACTTGAAGGGCTCATTTTGTTGAGGCAGGGGGCCATATGTTGTCCCGTTATTTGCTTATTCAAAATAGCAGCTCTGTATACATACATGTACGCGCGTGTTTTAAGTTGAGTCGGGGGGGGGGGGAGGAGGAGTGATGGGCTTTCTTTTGTATAGAGCCCCAGATTTCTTGCGACGGCCCTGTGTGTTATTTTTAATAAAACAAACTTCATTAAAAAATATATAAGGGCGTTAAGGGCTCACATATAATGGCTTTAGAGGGCTTACTATAAAGGCATGAAAGGCCCTACGTATAAAGGCATGAAGGGCCGAAATGTAAATATATCAAAAGGCCTCAACATTTAGGCAATAAAGGGCCTAAACAACCCGGCCTAGTGTTTATTCAGTGTGTCACATCCAAAGTGTACTTCTACTCATCACTGTTTTCTATGCTAATCTCTGACCCGAACGGCTACAACAATAAACACATATCCTACTTGGAGAAAGCTCGTTTCCAAAACATCCGCGAAAAAAAAACCAATAACAATTGGTTGAACTTTGTTTTGTCTGTTGCTTTCGTCTCTTGACATTCTGACCCCCCCCCCCCCAACATCCCGTAACAACATATTGGCCACTCCCCCCCCCCTATATCAAGGTTTTAATTCCTATTAACTCCTGATGCAAAGAGTTATCCTCAAAAGTACATTAGCATAACGCCCCTTTAAACATGACCAAAATAATCAAGAAACACAGCAAAGCGTTAAGCAGTCGTAAAGTTTTGGGAAATTGTTGTTGCGCCCATTACACATATATCCACTCTATATATCCACTCTATATCCACTCTATATATCCACTCTTTGTATCCACTCTATATCCACTCTATATATCCACTCTATATCCACTCTATATATCCACTATATATATATATATATCCACTCTATATATCCACCATATATCCACTATACATCCACTATATATCCACTATATATTTCACTGTAATTAAGGCTACTGTGTCCAGACGGCTACACTCTAT
This sequence comes from Bulinus truncatus, assembly GCA_021962125.1. Lineage (NCBI taxonomy): Eukaryota > Metazoa > Mollusca > Gastropoda > Planorbidae > Bulinus > Bulinus truncatus. The sequence continues at coordinate 403,331 of JAGDYQ010000022.1, read as the reverse complement.
ATATCCACTCTTTGTATCCACTCTATATCCACTATATATATCCACTCTATATCCACTATATATATCCACTATATATATCCACTCTATATATCCACTATATATCCACTATACATCCACTATATATCCACTATATATTTCACTGTAATTAAGGCTACTGTGTCCGGGCGGTTACACTGGCGTAGCTGAAGGTTCGAACCCGTGACCTGCATGATAATACAGACTGGCGGTGGCGTAGGAAGGGTACTGCGGGTCGTACAGCTCAAGGGCGCCGAACTATTAAGGGGCGTCGAAAGAGCGCTGTTAAATTTTTTTTTTTTTGCTATTTAAAGATTGACAGGAGGGCTCTAAAATTATAGCTTACACAGGGCGCCAGAAATGTTTGCTACGGCTCTGCATACTGGATCAGCCAACCCCCCCCCCCCCAAACTAACACAGGGGTGGGGCACGCTTTTTTGACTTATTACGTTCAAAGTGGTAACTAACTTAACTATGGACCGAGGTCGATTGAAGCCCCGGGGGGGGGGGAAGGGGCAAAAGACAATTCTGGGCTCCTGGAAAAAGAGTGACATAAAAAAAGGTATTTTCATATGAATGGGGGCTTTATTGGGCCACCTAACAAGTCTCGACCCAAAGGGCGCCGTGATTCAGTACTTTTTGTCATGGTAATGGAGCGGCATTTTCATACCTCTCCCACCCCCCACCCCCAACCCCGCCCCACAAAGCACCACACACGCTAGAAAAGCAGCTGCGTCACCCACAGAATCAGCAGATCACGTCTGATCATGAAATAAGCCATTTTGTGTGTGTGTGTGTATGTGTGTGTTCACGTGATCCTATACACCAGTTCACACCACGCGGTGTCCAATGTTGCGATTCTTTATACTGAATGACACATTAGGGTGATTCAAAAACATTTCTTTTTGCAATTTGATATTGCATTGTTGCTAATTTTTTTTCCTTTTATAGTCCTAGACTTTCATGCCAAATTTTATTGTAATTGAATAACATTTAGAGGTCGCTCATCGAGACTGAAGTTTATAGTATCTTCTTTAATGAGATGAATTCTTATAATATAAACATTCAATTAATCATTGTCTAAAAATCAACTTTAAACATTAATTACAGCGAATTTGACATGTTGAAATATTAAATAACATAAAATATAATGTTATGCAACAGTAACTGCTTGTTTATTCATATATACATTGTATTATAAACATACGCAATGCGCTATACTAATGATCGTCAGTTCAATGCTTCTTAAAAAAAAACTTCAGTGTACTTTTCTTCAACTTTGGCACTCTCTTTCTGTGACCTTCTACAACTTGTAGCAATCTCTGCATTTCAGATTCCGTTTTAGTGATTGACTTATTGAATGATGACATCTGTGCAACTGATCGCTCGGCTGCATCATTGACGCCTTAAAGGAATCAACAATTCACTTAGCTTCAGCAAATGATGGCAATAGATCCCAGGATACTGGGTCAACTTCATCGAAGCTGGTATCAATATCGACTGAGTGCATTGCAGATAGTGATGAGATACCTACAAAGTGATACATTTAGAGCAATTCTTCAATTTAAACACTCGATCCGTCCAGTCATCGCCAGTCTTCAGCATCGCTTCAGAAACTTTTTCAGACAACAACGCACCTCTGGACTACTATACCAAAGATGGTTTTCAAATTTCATTTTCGCAGCATCAGACACCGTTTTGTATATGAGATCTGCTTGAATAACAATAGATCCTTAAACGGAGCATCACGACTCATAGGACATGAGATTCAAGTTTGACGTAAATGTGAGTCGCAAACAAGCAGAATTATTGCAAAATCTTTACCTCTGAAGGTGTGAGCTAGAACTGATTTTCAAACAAGTAGATCTTGAAGCAGTATATCACTTTTGCAATCCAGCGAACCATATGGTAATTGCCTAGCGCATGAAAGTGGTACGGTTGATTGCTTACACTGACGCCAAATATCAACAAGCAGGTTTTGATCATCCCTCTGTAAACATCATGTGGTATGTAACTTGAGGCACTTGAAAGTCTTGTAGGAATGACACAACACTGTTTTTGTGTTCCACAATAAACGGATCATCTTGTCTCGAGTCCTCTAGCGGACTATACAGCTGCTGTTCGACCTTAGGCCAAAAGAGGTTGAAACGTTTGAGCAGTGGAATGTTAGGGCTGTTTGTGGAGACATAGAGAAAAAACAACTCCAATGACCAGTTCCTGCACATGATGTCGGCAGGCAAAATGTAACAGCTCCTCTTGCAAAATATCCCCTTAGCAACACCAGTGTTGACGGATATTGTGTCAAAACACATACCAATAATCTCATCTGATACCTCACAAAGTCTTAACAGCTGTATTGTTGCATTGGCTTGTGCCTTACCAGCACGGTTGGTATTTTAGCTAAACCTAAAATCTTCTCAACTTCTTTCCCAGTTAAAACTGCAGCTAATCTGTCTACGTGTGACTGCAGCTGTGGATAATTTGTAGTTTCCTCCATTATCTTTCCGTTTCAGTGAATGACCAATGGGCATTTATTTTTCTAAACTGAAATTCTGATTTCAAATTTCTTGTCTGGCATCGAACCCTCTGACAGAAGCTACTTGTAGTAAACAGGAATCTCAATTTCAAAATCAACGTCATCTTTACCTTTATCCTCACTTTCGCTGTTGTTTGTAGACCAAGTAGTAGCAGCAGCCTTCAGATGTCTTCTTTCGTCTTCAACTACTCTTTGATTCTCTTAGACTGCTTTTCTTTATAAAAATCGTTAACAGTTACCTTAATGCTTTCGAATATTGTCTTCTTCAGTACCTTGTAATTTTAGAAAACCATCTTCATAGCATGACCCAAGGTCAGTAAGACATTACTAGGCAGATACGAATCCGTTTGACAATCAACAAAACTTCAGTTATACGTCTTGTCAATACACTTTGTGAATTACCACTTGATGTGGATGCCATATCAATTCAATGATTTGTAGTTAGTCAAAAACTACTTTATTATCCATCAAACTTGAATAATAAAATTAGATATGATCTAAAATTCAAATATTACGGTATACTTTTAATTTTACAATGAACTAAAATTGCACTATAGCAAAAGCAAGCAAGCGACACAACAGAACTGCCGCATTATCTCATATAGTAAAACTTCGGGTCGCTTGAGCGACCTCTAAAAGTGGTCATTTTATCAACAAGTTTAGTTTTTCTTGATTTGCTTGCCAAAAGGAAAAAAAAAATGAACCACAATGCGTTAGAATCGGCGAAAATTATGTTGTTTTTTTTTACCATGCAATGATGAATCACCCTAACGACACATGTCTGTCACGTGATTTGTTCTGCATTTGGAAATTTCACTTTGCCAAAAAAAAAAGTCTTCGCGCAAACCTTCACCATTCTGCACGTTAGTGAAACTCAGACAAAAATAGATTTATTCATTATCGGAATTTCACTTTTGGCCTTGAATCATTTATCATGTGTATTTCGTTTTTTTTTAAAGCAAACTGTTTGGGTAAAAAAGAATGTTCGGGAATAACCGGTAATTTGTTTTCGTTTTTCCAGGATCTTAAAAAGTGATGTATTTTGGTTTTCGTCTTTATTTTTGTGTGCATCAGACTTGTGACTTGGGGAAAAGGGGGGTTGGGGGGGGGGTTGAAGGGAGGGTGAATTGGTAAGTTCTCCTCAACCCATGACAACTTGTGTTATAGAGTACAGGCTGTGGGTCAAACAAAGGTCATGGGCCCAGTTGGCGTGGGCAATAAGGGCTGCAGCAACGGGGTGGTGGGCGGGGAACGGCTAACATTATGTTTTTTTACTTTTGGTAATCGTTGCTGGTGGAGATATTTATATAGGGTAATCATCGCTGCTGTTGGTAATCGTTGATGCTGCTGTATTCGTTAACATGTTGTAATCGTTACTGTTGTTGGTGCTGATAATCGTTGCTTGTAACCCTTGATAAAATCGTCTGCTGTTGCTCATCTCTAAGTAATCGTTGATGCTGGTAATCGCTGCAAACGATGATAATCGCTATATGTAATTATTTTCTGTTCTGTTGCCAATTTTAGTTGGTAGCTGTTTTACCTGCAGTTCATTCATAATGTCTGTATTTCATGGCTGCAGACTGCAGTTCATTCATAATGTCTGTATTTCATGGCTGCAGACTGCAGTTCATTCATAATGTCTGTATTTCATGGCTGCAGACTGCAGTTCATTCATAATGTCTGTATTTCATGGCTGCAGACTGCTGTTCATTCATAATGTCTGTATTTCATGGCTGCAGACTGCAGTTCATTCATAATGTCTGTATTTCATGGCTGTATCACAGACTAGTGTGAGTAGCAATCTAAAACAGCCGATACCACAGAGTGACACATCATCCTGCTGTGAGCCGATGTCCGTGTTACTCTCGGGCTATTATTAACTCCTATGTCCGATATTTTCATAATGATCTTCAATAGTCGTTAGAAATCGGTGACTGGCCGGTCAGCGAGACCGTGTCTGATTGGCTGAAAATGTCGATAGAGACTAAAATTATGCCCCAAAAAACAAAAGTGGAAGTGTCTTACTCTGTTTGTGTCATCAAAGAAGATCGGGGCGGGTGAGTAATGGCTCAAAATCAATACACCCCCACCCCCATATACAAGTGAACGTTTATCATACACTGGCGCACCCAGGACGATAAAACATACCATGACTGGTGGCTTATTCTTGAACCCGATATGATTAAGCCTGACTTGAAATGGATAATTGTATAAGCTACATGACAATACACGGTGTGTGGTTCATGAGACAACAATTACATTTTGACAAATCTACGAAAAGAAAATTGTGATTCATTGAGTAATTCAATGAGTGATTCAGTGAGGGATTCAATGATTGATTCAATTGAGTGATTCAATGAGTGATTCGATGAACCAAAATTAAGTTGTAACTAGGCAACAAATGTTATGCTTGTAAGAAACGATGATTGCGGATTGGCTCCACGCTCTGTCAGTTTTATACTGACATTTCTGAAAGCCGCCATATTTTCTGTGTTATTCTATTGTGTACCATTATTTTGGTGCTACGCTATTACAAAATAGAATAACATAAATGGCAGTATTTTTAGTCATAGATGACTTTTTAAAAGCAAGGCACTTTCTGTAAAATATATTCAGTGGGGAATTTTTTTTTTGGGGGGGGGGGAGATGATATTATTAATTAAAACACACTAACTGACAACACAATGAATCAGGATTATATAAATTTTAATAATTTTAATTGAAGTACTTGATTGCGTGTTTGTTTGCGCGCGTGTCTTTCATGTATGTATCTGTTAATGGTATGTGTGTGTTTAATGGTACAGTGTGTTTATTGTATGTGTGTGTTTAATGTATGTGTGTGTTTATTGCATGTGTGTGTTTAATGGTATGTGTGTTCATATACTTACGTCACACGTGTTTATGTGTCTGTTAGTGCTGATGACTGTTTGTTTGTGTGTGCGTGTGTTTGTGTATGCAAAAGTGATACTAACGAAGTTTGCAGAGGTGTGGTTCTATGTGGTTAATAAGTCGAAATACACACAAACACGCAAACACACACACAAACACATACACAAACACACACACAAACACATACACACAAACATACACAAACACACATACAAACACAAACACATACACAAACACATACACAAACACAAACACATACACAAACACATACACAAACACACACACAAACACACACACAAACATACACACAAACACATACATAAACACACACATATACACAAACACACACACACAAACACACACAAACACATACACAAACACATACACAAACACATACACAAACACATACACAAACACATACACAAACACATACACAAACACATACACAAACACATACACAAACACATACACAATGATCGACTAGTTCAATCATACGCCAATTAAAATCATGATATAAAAATGGATCCTGTAATAATATAATCCTGACCTGAACCAGGGGCAGCCACCTGCTACTTTTGGGCCCCTGGCGATATCTGCTAACTGGGGCCCCTCTCATAAAACACCCACCAACTTCGGCTCCTCTCATCACATACATATACCGACTACTGAGTCATTTAATATATATGTATTCTGTGTTCTCACTCTGATATGAATTCTGTGGGGTCCCTCTGATATGTATTATGTGGGCTCCCTGTGATATGTATTCTGTGGGCTCCCTCTGATATTTATTCTGCGGGCTCCCTATGATATGTATTCTGTGGGCTCCCTGTGATATGTATTCTGTGGGCTCCCTCTGATATGTATTCTGTGGGCTCCCTCTGATATGTATTCTGTGGGCTCCCTCTGATATGTATTATGTGGGCTCCATGTGAGATGTATTCTGTGGGCTCCCTCTGATATTTATTCTGCGGGCTCCCTATGATATGTATTCTGTGGGCTCCCTCTGATATGTATTCTGTGGGCTCCCTCTGATATGCATTCTGTGGGCTCCCTCTGATATGCATTCATGTTGCACCCCATTTGTGGCCGCCCTGCATGAGTTGTTGTTTTATTTGGGTCCTTTATCTATTTCCACCCCCCTCCCGTCCCACCTAATACAAAACACGCCTCTGACATTTACTGGCATTTTACAGAAAAACAAGTTTGTGGGGGGGGGGATTCAGAGGACAACAGACAAACAAGTAGACAGCAGACAATTGACACAATCGCAGGTCAGAAGACAAATACGCAAACAGCAGACAAACACGCTGACAGCAGACAAAACATACTGACAGAAGACAAAACACGCTGACAGAAGACATACACGCTGACAGAAGACAAACATACAAACAGCAGACAAAACACGCTGACAGAAGACAAACATACAAACAGCAGACATAAAACGCTGACAGAAGACGAACATACAAACAGCAAACAAAACACGCTGACAGAAGACAAACATGCTGACAGAATACAAACAGCAGAAAAACACGCTGACAGAAGACAAACACGCTGACAGAAGACAAACATACAAACAGCAGACAAAACACGCTGACAGAAGACAAAAATACAAACATCAGACAAAACACGCTGACAGAAGACGAAACACGCTGACAGAAGACAAAACACGCTGACATAAGACAAACACGCTGACAGAAGACAAACACGCTGACAAAAGACAAACACGCTGACAGAAGACAAAACACGCTGGCAGCAGACAAAACACGCTGACAAAAGACAAAACTTGCTGACAGAAGACAAACATACAAACAGAAGATAAAACACGCTGACAGAAGACAAACATACAAAAGCTGACAAAACACGCTGACAAAGTTGTCTGGCCTGGGGTACCAACTCTGGTAAACTGCATGCAATTCTATTTATAGATATTTTTTGCAGAAGAATTCGATACTTCAATGAGTGTAACAAATACGTGGACAATCCTTTATTTGAGCTAAAGGATTGTAGAGGCGATATACAAATGAAAGATTCCAAACATCCATTGAACATCCTGTTTCGGCTGTTTTCATTTTTTTCCTAATGGGGGCATCCGGACTTTTCATTTTATCAGCCAATGGAGTCACAGTGGAAATTTGCTGTGCTATTTATAGACCATGTGATACTTTGCCGGCGGCTTTTTAACCACGGGCGACGTCTGCTGATTGTACACATGTCTTTCACATTTGACTGAGTGTGGTGTAGTTGTCTGCAGCGTAGCTGTTTAAAACAACTTGTAATATTTTCAATCCAAAGGAGTTGCGTGCATAACTTTTTTAAAGATAGCTGTAATAAGCAGCCAATGGTAAAGTTTGTTTCAATTGTTTCATTGTTTAATGTCTTGTAATATGCAGCCAATGGTAAAGTTTGTTTCAATTGTTTCATTGTTTAATGTCTTGTAATATGCAGCCAATGGTAAAGTTTGTTTCAATTGTTTCATTGTTTAATGTCTTGTAATATGCAGCCAATGGTAAAGTTTGTTTCAATTGTTTCATTGTTTAATATCTTGTAATATGCAGCCAATGGTAAAGTTTGTTTTTATTGTTTCATTGTTAATGTCTTGTAATATGCAGCCAATGGTAAAGTTTGTTTCAATTCATTTGTTGTTTAATGTTTTTGTTTTGTTGCCAATCATATTCTTATTTCATTAAATTATTTAGTTTTCCCATTGTTCTTCGATCAAGGGCCGGATTCAACGCATGAGCCAACCATGGCTCGCGGGCCAAATACGGCCCGTTTGTCTGTTTAAATCGGCTGGCGCATTCAATTTTAACTACATATAATTTATATTTGATCATATAAAAAACTCCATCAATTAGCTCTAGGCCTGGGTCCTTCTGTTCGATGTCTGCTCCTGGCCATGCCCTCTGACAATCTACAAGGCCAAAGTGGCCTACAATAAAAACAGGTTGCCCACCTCGCACCTGGCCAGCGTCGAGTTCCTCTGCAGAAATTATTCATGTGAATTAACAGCAGAAGTGAACTGAACAATAATGTATTCACGGACAATGTCCACAGAACAAAGATTGCTACAAGTGCGATGTCTACAGAACAAAGATTGCTACAAGTGCGATGTCTACAGAACAAAGATTGCTACAAGTGCAATGTCTACAGAACAAAGATTGCTACAAGTGCCATGTCTACAGAACAAAGATTGCTTTAAGTGCAATGTCTACAGAACAAAGATTGCTACAAGATAAATAATTTTATTTCGTGTAAAAAACATTTTATAGTATAAAAGTCCATTGACGTTTTCTCATATTTTTTTTTAGATTTCCCTTAGCTGAAGGTCATCAGAACAAGTCTAAATATTTTACTTGTGTGGTCAGACAATCACCTAGACATTTCTTCCCAGAGATTTACGAAAGTTAGCTAACAGCACAATTATTTTGTTGCTGGCAGTCTAAACTTACATCAACTCGCTCACTCCCCTGTACCTGCTGGCAGTCTAAACATCACCACCTGAATCACTACTGTACCCGCAGACGAAGATGTTCCCTGACTCCACGCTCTGCACCCTGCATTCCTTCAAGACCCTGCACGCCGACTGCGTCTGCGATATGTCCCCCATCAAAGACGAGCCTGATCACAAGGCAGAGCCGGCGCCTGAAGAGAAAATCAAAGAGGAGGGGAAAGAGGGAGAGAAAGAGGGAGAGAAAGAGAGAGGATTTTGCATGAAGAAAAGATGGGTAAGCCGCCATATTTGGGTATCATTCTGTTTGCGTTTCAATATTTAGACACTACCATAGCCACTACCATAGCCACTACCATGGCCACTACCATGGCCACTACCATGACCACTACCATGACCACTACCATAGCCACTACCATGGCCACTACCATGGTCACTACCATGACCACTACCATAGCCAATACCATGGCCACTACCATGGTCACTACCATGGTCACTACCATGGTCACTACCATAGCCACTACCATGGTCACTACCATAGCCACTACCATGGTCACTACCATAGCCACTACCGTGACCACTACCATAGCCACTACCATGGTCAATACCATAGCCACTACCATGGTCACTACCATGGTCACTACCATAGCCACTACCATGACCACTACCATGGTCACTACCATAGCCACTACCGTGAACACTACCATAGCCACTACCGTGAACACTACCATAGCCACTACCATGGTCACTACCATAGCCACTACCGTGACCACTACCATAGCCACTAACATGGTCACTACCATAGCCACTACCATGGTCACTACCATAGCCACTACCATGGTCACTACCATAGCCACTACCGTGACCACTACCATAGCCACTAACATGGTCACTACCATAGCCACTACCATGGCCACTACCATGATCACTACCATGACCACTACCATAGCCACTACCATGACCACTAACATAGCCACTACCATAGCCACTACCATGGCCACTATCATGACCACTACCATGGCCACTACCATTGCCACTACCATGACCACTACCATGACCACTACTATGACCACTACTAAGACCACTACGCTATTAAAAGGAAAAAAAATAAAATGGCGGGGTTAAGGCGTTAACTTAGTCATTGGTTGAGACTTTTAAATAGCGACGCGCTTGGTGTATTATTTATATTCTGTGAAATATATAAGTGTGTGTATATATATATATATATATATATATATATATATATATATATATATATATATATATTGAGCGTACATATGTCTGGGCTTATGTTTGACGTGTGCAGTATATGAACATGCAGTTGTTAGGATACCTTACAAATAAATCACTCCCAAGTGGCTCATAAATATTTGTCCGTTGAGTCCTTCCTTTAGTGACAAGAAAGATAAATAGATTCACTTTACTGAGTGGATCTTCAACGATTTGTCCATTCAAGGGATCGGCTCACTTGAACGAGTTATCTGAATGAAAACGTATAGAGTTGATGAAGTGCAATGAATTTTAGTATTGTTTTTCTTTTGAAGAATCGCAATAAGATGGACATGATAAATCAATGATTGTAAAATTAAAATAAAAAAAGATTCCAAATTTGTTGAATGGACATGAAGATATATCAGGGATATTTCCACTGAAGAATAACTCTCTGTCTCTCCCTCTCTCTGTCTCTCCCTTTGTCTCTCTGTCTCTCCCGCTCTCTGTCTCCCTCTGCTCTCTATGTCTCTCTCTGTCTCTCCCTCTCTCTTTCTCTCCCTTTGTCTCTCTGTCTCTCCCTCTCTCTTTCTCTCCCTTTGTCTCTCTGTCTCTCCCTCTCTCTCTCTCTCTGTCTCTCCCTCTGTCTCTCCCTTTGTCTCTCCCTCTGTCTCCCCTTCTGTCTGCCCCTCTGTTTCTATACGATCACAACAGTCTACAAGCAATGATTGTGTTTCTGTACGTCTACACATGTCTACAAGCAATGATTGTAATTGTTTCTACTCGTCCTCAGATTTTCATGACGATCCTGTTCGTAACAACAACAATCTTTGCCCTCTCGTTCGCCATCTACCGTGAACTCAAGTAAGTACCACATTTCACTATCCATCACATCACAGCCCATCATATCACAGCCCATCACATCACAGCCCATCACATCACAACCCATCACATCACAGCACATCACATTACAGCCCATCACATCACAGCCCATCATATCACAGCCCATCACATCACAGCACATCACATTACAGCCCATCACATCAGAGCCCATCACATCACACCCCATCATATCACAGCCCATCACATCACAGCCCATCACATCACAACCCATCATATCACAGCCCATCACATCACAGCCCATCACATCACAGCCCATCATATCACAGCCCATCAAATCACAGCCCATTACATTACAGCCCATCACAGCACATCACATTACAGCCCATCACATCACAGCCCATCACATCACATCACAGCACATCACACCCCATCATATCACACCCCATCATATCACAGCCCATCACATCGCAGCCCATCATATCACAACCCATCACATCACAGCCCATCACAATACAGCACATCACATTACAGCCCATCACATCACAGCACATCACATCACAGCACATCACATTACAGCCCATCACATCACAGTACATCACATCACAGCACATCACATCAAAGCCCATCTCATGGACAGTCAAACTAGATGGTCGCTAGTAACCCTCCACCCACTTTTAAGGGACTCTTTTTCTGGGCACTAGTCAGGGGCCCTGGAGTAAATTTGATTTAACTGTTGCGGGGTGTCATGGGGAGGGGGCCCAAGTTTTAAAATTTATTTAGAGCCATAAATTTTTTTCCTTATCTAGGGTCTCAAAGTAAAACGTTATATGATCTCTGATCCACATGCTACACTTCTAATTGAACCAATCATCTATTTGTAAACATCACAAAACAAAATGATATATGTGTGTGTTTCATTTCTTAAGTCTATTTACGTTTCTTTTTAGTAAAGACAAGATGAAAAAGAGTGAGCTGTTGAAGAAATACGGGCACATGTTCCGGCATATTGACGAGATGGCGACCACTGATCAGCTGTTATCACAAGACAGAGTTCCCGTCGAAGAGACTGTCTGGGAAACCAACGAGACCTGCACCGTCTCGTGCAAGCCAAAGGACAGTAAGTCATGATTGTCGTCTGTTGTATGTTTTTTTTTAAGTTACCTCCCCTTAAAAATAAAATTTAGCCGCGTCTAATTTCTGATTGTTATTCTGTCCTCATTTGGGGATATATTGGCCAGGAAATGTAACTTTGCCAAGGGGCTGTCACAAACGTATGACTCTTCCGCCTGGGGCCCCTGAATGTACCAGTGCCCTGGGCCCAGGGGCGCCGAAAGCCAACAAGGGCCCCAGGGCAGGACATCATTGCGGGCCCCTTAATAAACAATGAGTCGTGAAACAATTTACATGGTCGGGGCGACCGGGCCCCATTACAGATGCAGGCCTCGTGGCAATGATCCCCCTTCCCCCCCTCTCGGCGTGCCTGCCTGGGCCCTTAAGTAAGCCTTCGCCTAGTGCCCTCATAAACGTTGAAAACTGCCTAGTATTTGACTTTAATCAACAATCTCTTACTTTTATTAAAATAAAATTGAAAAATAAAAAAAAATCACTTTGGGTTGAAATCTCTTTAAACAAATTCAAGATTTATCTTTCCTTTTTTTTCCCCCTCCAGTTTTTGAGAAAGCTATATCGGTTTCTTCAGAGAGTGAAAAAAACATAGGATTTGGCGAACCCAAAACTGGGAAAACCCAAGCTCAACAATATTCTTTCCACGGATGTTGCATCTCGTAAGTTCGTTTTAAAATTGTAGCAAGTTATTTCAACGTTCAGTGAACCATTTCAAATGTATTCCTAGGAATCAGATAATTCAACTTTCAGTGAACCATTTCAAATGTATTCCTAGGAATCAGATAATTCAACGTTCAGTGAACCATTTCAAATGTATTCCTAGGAATCAGATAATTCAACGTTCAGTGAACCATTTCAAATGTATTCCTAGGAATCAGATAATTCAACGTTTAGTGAACCATTTCAAATGTATTCCTAGGAATCAGATAATTCAACGTTTAGTGAACCATTTCAAATTTATTCCTAGGAATCAGATAATTCAATGAAACTAACTTTTAAAAACAAGATAACAGTTGATTCATAAATATTTTCTTTTAAATTGTATTTAAGTATGTCAAATTATATCGGAAATTGGACAAATACAATGTTTCCCCTTTAGTAAAAGATTTTAAAGTAAATTTTCTAGAATGTTCCATAAAATATATTAGATCGATTTAACCGATTGCTCCAAATTGCCCCCCCCAGCCTGGCAGGGCCCCTGCAATTTACATTTAGCAATTATAGTAATAGTTGTTATTGTAAAAAACATTAGATGAGCCTGACAGGGCCCCCGCAATTTACACTTAGCAATTATAGTAATAGTTGTTATTGTAAAAAAAATTAGAAGAGGGGCCTCGCAAGCATCCGTTAAAATGGGCCCCCGCAATTCGTAAGGCCGGCCCTGATACAGAACATTATCCGCTATCGTCGCTTTGATCGATTTGTTCCATTACCGCCATGTTTTGTAACAGTGTGAACTCAGTGAGAGTAATACTGTCATCTCTGTAAATACTTGGATCATTCTATATCGAACTTCTCTTTATTTGAATTGATGGAGTTATTTCATGATTCATTGTATTTGTTTTATTGCACCAAAAGATGGAAGTGTCCTTCTTTTTAATACAACTGCTTTTGTGCTTCAAATTCAGGCGCTGCACTATTAGAATTAAACATACATCAGTAATGGCGTTAATTTTAAAAAATTCAACTGTAGAGAACTTTTAAATTACGATTCGCTGTATGCATATTTTCTGTGACATGTTCTCTTTTATTTATTGATTTATTCTAAGGTATAGTTTGGAGTTGTAATAATCGATAAATTATTTTGTTCTATTTCAGGTACCAGCATCACATTTCACCTGATCGTCTGCCCAACACAGACAGTAAAATGAGACGTCTGGTTCAGTTTAAACAGAGGAAACAGTTCTTTCTGCAGGACGTCTGCAGGTAACTGATTGGCGCATTAAGTCGTCGTAGTTTATTTCATTGAACTAAACTTATTGATTTCATCAGTAGTAAAGGTTATTTAGTCGCCTGTTGTAACAAAACTCAGCTCTTGCCTCAGCGTATGATACTCGCTCTGCGCCCCCCGCAAGATCCCCCCCCCAAGGCCGCCCCCGGCGCCCCTGCTGGTACACAATAGAACAATGACCTAGTTATGCTCCAGAGTTATGTGGACTTTCCACCGGTCATTGGAGGTCAGATAAGTCATCTGGTGGATTGAAAATCTGTATTAACTGGCTGTACCCTGCAAAACCTTTGCATAGAGTTATATCCCCTTAGGCTTGATCGGTAGGGCTACGTTATTTTTGGTTTCGGGGAGATCCGATTTTTTCAATGATTGTATTTTAAACTGGAATACTGTTGCATTAATTCTTTTCTTTCGATTTAACGCAGAGCCCAAATTGCTTTTATTTCTAGTATGGGTGGTAGTGGGTGGTAGTTATGTGGGGAGGGGGTTGGGGGGTTCGACCCTAAATAAACTTAATGAAAACAAAAATAGGGGAAACGGAATTTTCTTGTTTAGTTCTAACGAATAAATGACCAGGTCAACATATTATATTATTTAACACATTAGCGAGTTTCCGGTCAGTGTGTAAATGAGATGACACATTATCCGGGCTGTGTTGCTTCTTTCATTTTCGAATCTTCCTGTAAGATTGGTGTGTTGCCCTTCTTTCATACCCCTCAGAGCCGTGTGTTATGGCTAGGGAGTAACCACGGGAGATGTGGTTAGACATGATAGGATGACTGGCGCAATACCCACGTTTCCTCAACTAACGTCAAGCTCCAATTTTCAGCCAAGTGGACTCTGGAACTTTCTCCAGAGCCTTGGGGAAATCCCCGGGCTTCGAACCCTGGACCTTTATTACGAAAGTCGCTTTACACCAGTTTTTTGTTTACATAGATATGTGTTTCTGTGTGACAGTGACAGAATGAGAATTGAGAGTCGACTTACACGTGATGATAAATCTGATTCAATTTAAATGGGATTCGTGCAAATTGATTCATTCATATTGATTCATCCTCATTTATTTTTTTACATTTATTCATTCAGATTGATTCACTCATGTCGATTCACTCTCATTGATTCACTCTAATTGATTCACTCTCATCGATTCACTCTCCTTGATTCACTCTTATTTTGATTCATGTATTTATTTAACTTGCAGGCATATCCAGAACTGCAACAGGGGCTGCAAGTGCATGCGGCAGAACATCATAGTGGCTGCCCTTGTTGTGGACGATGATCCCAGCCTAACGGAAACGCCCTCGGAAGAGGACACTCTGACCTTTGCCAACGCGAGGCTGGAGAACATTGTCTACGAAGGCTGGTGCAAGTGTTTCAATCAGTCTCAGTAAACAGGGGGAGATCACTCTAAACCTGACATCGCCAGGGGGAGATCATCACGGACCGTCCAGGCTGGGTACAATGGTAGATCATCACGGACTGTCCAGGCTGGGTACAATGGGAGATCATCACGGACCGTCCAGGCTGGGTACAATGGAAGATCATCACGGACCGTCCAGGCTGTGTACAATGGGAGATCATCACGGACCGTCCAGGCTGGGTACAATGGGATATCATCACGGACCGTCCAGGCTGGGTACAATGGGAGATCATCACGGACCGTCCAGGCTGGGTACAATGGGAGATCATCACGGACCGTCCAGGCTGGGTACAATGGGAGATCATCACGGACCGTCCATTGTGTACAATGGGAGATCATCTCATTTGTCAATGTAAAGGGTGATCACTCATTGCTCGACTACATTGTCAGAACGTTTGTCTCCCTTTTCAAATATCGTCTGGCCCCCTTTAAAAAAACAAACAAACAATAATACGGCTTGGAACTAATTTCTCAGCTGGGAAGCTGTTAAGTGGCAGTGGATTGAAAGCTGGGTAGTTCTTTTCATCAATTCATTCCCAAGTTCAAAGACATATTTTTTGTTACAGTTCGGTTGATTGAAATGAAGAAATCAATCATGACATTTTCCCATACTTCAGGCAAAGTGAAAACTCTGAGTCACTGACGACGGTGGGATTCGAGCCCTCATCCAGCACTCATGCATATCCCGGCTCATAGACCTTACCTCTCCAAACTGAAGTACAGCTGGTTTATGATTGGGTTAAAGACAGCACAACATCATAACAAGCCTCCATATTAGTACCATCATGGCAACTCAAAGAGCTGAAAGATACCGTGATGGTGACTCAGACAGCTATAAAATATCATCATGGTGACTCAAACAGCCTTAATATACCATCATGGTGATTCAAACAGCTGTAACATACAATCATGGTGACTCAGACAGCTGTAAGATACCGTGATGGTGACTCAAGCAGCTGTTGGACTTACTCATCCTGTTTGTGACAGTTCTATCAATATCATCTGTGATATGTAAATAGTCGTATTCTTATTGTATTTATACCATCATAGTATTGTGTTTCCCAGCATTCAATTTACCTAGCTAGCAACCAATCAAAACACAAAGAAGCTTATTTAGCTTTTATGCCTGTTTAAATTTTTGAAGGGGAAGTATTATTAAAAAAAAATCATTCTGTATTCATTTTTTATGGGTAAGTATTGTTTGTATTTTTGATACAAGTGTTATCCTTTTTATTATACTTCCATGACATTGGCTATTTGTGTCATTTTATTGACAACTTTCTCCTATTTTTTCCCCCAAAATTCACTTTTGTTTGTTTACAATTTACTTTGATATGTGTGTCTTTGTTTCGTTTTACACTTCAACCGGTTTATATTTTACATTGTCTCTAATGCTGTTGAAGTAATTTATTGTTTTGATTCATATGAATCATTGTTTGCCCATCATGATCAATTCATTATTTGTTAATATTAATTTATCATATATGACATGATAAATTCATGATTTGTTAATATTTATTTCTCATATATAACATGATAAATTCATTATTTGTTAATATTAATGTATCATATATGACATGATAAATTCATGATTTGTTAATATTTATTTCTCATATATAACATGATAAATTCATGATTTGTTAATATTTATTTCTCATAAATAACTAACGTGATTCTGGTAAAATATTTTTAGTTATGTGGCCGGATGAAAATCCCAGCTCACTTTTTTGTCATTTTAGATGACATGTCATTTTAGATGACATATTGTTTAACTGCTGCACCCAATACAAGATGCACAGAGCGAAAAATAAAAACCGAAAAAAAAAGGTATGGCCAGGAAATCATTACATAAATACCGGTAATACGTTTTGACATTACCTGTGTTCACGAGACTATTCAATGTACTTGTATGCCTCTGTAAATAATATTTGATATTGTAAATATTTTATACATAACGAACTTGGCAAACATTGTGATTCATATTAAAATGTGAAGATGCTGTATTTGAAAAGTGAACGAGTTTACCTTTACACCTAAAACAGTGCTATCAATAGTTGGTTTACCTTCACACCTGACACGGTGCTATTATTGGTTGGTACAAACAACAACAGCAACATCTTTCAGCCAATCAGCTTACGATACCGCCTGGCTGTACAAATACCAATATTTCATATTTATTAGATTGAATGCACTTGAAATGAGCTCTGTGTTAAACTGTCTCATGTTTAGATACATTCATTTACCTAGACCTGTGTAGTATATACTTATTACATTCATCTACCTAGACATGTGTAGTATATACTTATTACATTCATCTACCTAGACATGTGTAGTATATACTTATTACATTCATCTACCTAGACATGTGTAGTATATACTTATTACATGCATTTACCTAGAAATATGTTGCATATACATATTGTTAAATTATTAAATTGTAATTTAATTTGATGCATAAAACAACGTTTAGCAATTATTAAACAATAAAACAACGTTTAGCAATTATTAAACAATAATTCAAAACAGAAAGCGTGTGTTCAAATTTTGATTCCTGTTTTCCAGGAATAATTTGACTTTATAACACAGAGCCCAATCCATGACCGCTTCCATGGATAAGTAAACCAGGACATCGTTTAGAGCCCATAATGCCAAAGGGGCCCATTTTATGTGCTGATTCCTATCAAATAGAAATGTCTCTGAAATTTCCAACATAAGGCCCCAAAATACATAAGTACGGCCTTAATCCAATCAGTGATGCTACAATAATCAATTCATCTAAAATTTAAGGAAGCAACCACCTTAAAGTGGGACGAGTGGTGTAGATGCTCGACTGCCGACCTGAGAGTCCTGCGTTCAAATCTCGGTTAGAACCAAGAGTTTTTTTTTCCAGGTCCCGTTGAAAGTTGATTTATGTTCCACAAGTCCAGCCATATTTAAATGGGTATCTGACGTACGTTTGGACTAGCCTTTATATGCCGTGGTTACAGAAACAGATAAATTCTGCCAAGAGATATCTTACGGTGTACACTTGTAAAAAGAGCTACTAAAATTTTTCTGAAAGATGGAAGAATGCTATTTATTCTATAGACTTAAATTTTTATGACGACCTGAATAGAACCAACACAGTTGCCGATAAACTGAGCTTATCAGACACATAATGGATGACAGCTTGCTGAGACAAACAATTAGATGACTTTTAGTCCGCAACTGGCCGACTTCTGCACAGACAGTCCGTGCGAACATGTCACGTGACATAGACAATCCAACAACACCCGTCCTTTTGATTTTCCCACGGGGCATTTCCCAGAACGTTTAACTCGAGTTTAAAATGCCTAACCCGGGGCAAAATACCTTTTTAGCGCCCCCCCCCATTCGAAACCATAGAATATTATGTGTAAATTATATCATTTGGCGCCCTTTTATGAGTAGCGCCCGGGGCATGATGCCCCCTCCCCCCCACACTACGCCTCTGCTTGGTAAAGAATTAAATAAGTACAGTATCGAATACAGTTAAGCATAAATTACTTTTCCTAATTACTAATTAGTGCTATTGCAAGCAGGGCCGCTGTCAGAAATTATGCCCCCCCCCATCTATCACAATGATGCTCCCCATCCCGATTTCTCCCAATTTTTCAGCAAATTAAATAAAGCGATAGGGTCTTCAAAGTCACGAGGTCCATGACAAGTGTAAAGGTAGGTGTTGCAGGCCCTCCCAAAAGGGATTCAACCCAAACTCATGTCTGGGATCCTATCACCTACTGGGTTATATCGGGAACAGAAATGCATCGGGCGCCTACCATAAGCGCCGCCTTCGAAATCCCCCTCCCCCCTCAAAGCACCAACTTGACATGGGCGCCATTATTTCCCTGTGTCTCTTAGAAGAGACCCCAAACAAAAGTTTCTGCTCCCGGGCGTCAACAGACATTAATCCACTTCTGGTAATGCCCACTGCCCTAGTTTGTTGTTAATGTAGAAAAAAACAACATACTACCAACTTACAAAACATTCTAAGTATGTAAACAAAACATAGTACAACGGTTTAATTATAGAGAATCACTTTAAAAAAAAGTTGTGTCTGTTGATGGGTGAACAATAAATGGGTAGAAATAAGTCAACTACTAGCTAACTATACTTAATTAAATGTAAACAAGACTTGGTCCAGAAGTTTCAGCTAGGGGAAACTCCAAGCCTAGCCCACACAGTAAACAAGAGTTGCGTCCGCTGGTGTATGACTTGTGTACAATGAAGAAAAAAGTCAATGAAGATACTATCAGCTATATTTTAAAAATATGTAAACAAAGCTGAGACTAACGGTTCACGACCAACTTGACCTATCTAGAAGGCCGCGAGCCATATTCAGTTAGAGGAAAGACCCAAGCTAGCGGTTTCAATAAGGGGAAACAACTTGCCCGCACAGTAAACAAGAGTCATGCCTACTGGTCGAAGCGAATTATTTGTGCTAAAAATGTAAACAAAACACATTGGTTTATGGTCTCATTCGGGTGAATCTCATGGATTGTGTCTTTTGGTGGATGACATGTGTGTCCCAGAGACGGATTTCATGACTGGCACACAGGGGGCGCTCTGGCCCCGACTTCTGAAAGGTCCCGCTTTTCTTTTTTGTTTTGTTTCAAATGACAGCAGTCTTGGTTTCATATGTGAGATTTATAACACAAGTTTTCAATGGTTGGTAAAACATAAACGGAAGATTTATTTGGTTTACGTTTATGGTTGTCACTCTTACTTTGGCCAGATGTTATAACATAATCATCTTTTAATGTATAAGTGTTAAATTCTGTACACATGTCTGTCTGTCTTCTCCCGTTAAAATTTCTTTACGACTTGTGTTTTCTTTTAATGTTGACTATATAAAAATATTTTTAAATGTACCAAAAAAAAAAATCACTATACGCAAATATGGTCAAAGAGAGGTAACCGTTTAATTATTTTGAAAGATTTTTTTTCCTGTCGCAGTTATCCTAGTCTCCAACACAAATGTTTACAAACAACGCATGGAACGTACAGTGTACGTTGTACACTCACTACAAAAATAAATATGGTCAAAGAGAGATAACCGTAGAATTATTTTGAAAGATTTTTTTCCTGTCGCAGTTATTTTATTCTCCAATCCAAATGTTTACAAACAACGCATGGAACGTACACTCGCTACAAAAATAAATATGGTCAAAGAGAGATAACCGTGGAATTGTTTTGAAAGATTTTTTCCCGTCGCAGTTATTTTATTCTCCAATCCAAATGTTTGCAAACAACGCATAGAACGTGCACTCGCTACAAAAAAAAAATGTGGTCAAAGAGAGATAACCGTGGAATTATTTTGAAATATCTTTCCCGTCGCAGTTACCCTAGTCTCCAACCCAAATGTTTGCAAACAATACTTGAAAGTTGAAAGTTTGATGCAGGAAGTGCTTGTTTCCGTTGTTAGCCTGACCTAAATTAATTCCAATGACAAGTAAAAGTGGGTAGGCATTTACTAGCGATACAATCACAAATAGAATATTTACTGCGTCTATAAAATCATATTTATCTTAATTTTTTTTAAATATAATTTTTCTGTTTTTCTATTTGTGATATCAAGTTCTGGGGTTAGGGTGACTATAGCAACACTGATAAACTTTATGCACTAAGTGACATGAAAATTACAGTCATCAATTACTTTCTTTGCTGATAATTATATACTATAGTAAGAATACAGTAAACATATCCAGTAAATTATTTTTGTTATACCTATTAGAGAGACTATAATTAAAACTTTCAGCAGATGTATATAAATTGACTTCCCAGCTCTCGCTAGACATTTTTCAAGCCAGTTAAAAAATTGTGTAAGATATTTAATCTATTTTTTTCCTTTGCATCCATTTTGATTACGCTGACAAGTTATTTTTTTTTAATTTATATACATGAATTGGGAGTATGATGATATTCAGAAATGAAATTATTGTATTGTATTTTTTTGTTTGTAAAGAAAAAGCTTATCTCCAATGGTAAAAAACAAACTGATATTTACAGGCTGTAAGAGGATTTTTGTAACTAGATAGATTGACTTCATAATTGCTACTCCATGGATCTGCTAGAGTAAGCAAATGTTTTTTTAATTCTCTAACTGTTCAGTTCTAATAGCCATTTTCTTTTTTTTAAATTATTATTAAATTTTGTTTTGAGCCGTCATATTATTGATTTGAGTTATCAATTGTTGATATTTTTTTCTCACTATTTAATGCTGAAAAAATTATAATTTATGTACATTTTTGGAGAAGAATGGTTGTAAACTCATCTTTGAATGAAATATTGATCCTGGATCTGGATCAAACTTGCACTTTTTTTCACTTTTATTATAAAGAACTTTTATATGTATCTTATATCTCAAATATTAATTTATTTTTATTATTATTATTTATATAAGAGCTTGTAACATTATCAGAAAAATGATTAGGGAACATGGGAGAAGTAAATAATTTAATTCAATCTAATCTGTACCCTTCACTTTTAGGTGTTTACTTCAGGAATTTTGTCTGGCTCAACAAGTCAGGCACGTGTGCTGTGTAATTGCCATCTCTGATATGGACCTATCTTTTTTCCTGCTACTATCTTATCATTTAAAAAATAAGCAAGTATTTTTTAAAATTATACTCATTTAAAAATAACCAAAAGAGCTTATTGATTAAATTTATGGTAGTGCATGATTTTTCAAAGTTTTTAAACAGTAACTTTGAACCATGACCATAATCTTCTATCAAATGTTGTGCTTCTGTTTTGACCCTGAGAAATTAATTAAATGAATCATTCTGTAATAGCCCATTATCTTATATTTTTTTGTTTCTTCATTTCAAATTACAAATAATTTTTTTCCCTCTATAATTCTTGAGCAGAAAGTGAATGTTATTGCCTCATGTGATCTTTTGTGCTGGAAATTCTAAAGCTGTCGAGGCCACTGTTTGAGACTGTGCATGACATTTTTTTGAAGCTGCCACATCTGAAGTTTACAATATGGAAGCTTTTGTAATGTCTCAGAAGGAAATAATGTTAAAGGTGAGCTTAATAAATTACTTATCATTGGTCATCTTTATTTCAGATATAAATGCTTTTGAGAACTTTACTTGTTTGTATCTTTTTCATTATACACTGCAAGAGTCATCTAAATGACTCAAATTTAATTCAAATTTAAAAAAAATAAAATCAGATAAAAAAGATTTATTTTTAATATTTTAAAAAAGTAAATTTAGAATGTTGAATTAACTGGCTGACTTTATGATTGAAAATTTGAAAAGAAACAATTTGACTATACAGTCTAAATGTTTCTGTAAGCATTGATAAGACACTAGTCAGTACTTGTCAAATTAATTTTTAATTTGTCTCAGTTTACTGTTATTTTTTAATGTGATGTTTTACTTAAAATAATTGAAAAAAGAAGATTTTTTTTTATTAAGAATATTCTTGCAGCATCATGTTAACCAAAATAAAATTATTTTTTTAAACTAGGGTGAATAAAGAACTACAGAAGAGATGGAGCAAACGAAGAAATGAAACAACTTGAACTAAACTGCAAGTGTTAACATCAACTTTTCAGGTAAGATATATCCTGTTTTCTGCATATTTATATTTTATCATTTAGATTTTTATAACTCAAATAGACTAACCCATGAACTTCTGTTTTTTTATTAGGACACAGTGAACAAATTCCATAAGATGGTGACCGCACAACTGGAGGGTAGCTTGAGGTTGATTCCTTTGTTTCTGACTTGACTTAAGTGAACATTAGAAATCTTTGGAACACCAGGAAAGATTATCATTTTTGAAGACAAGCTAAATACAAATACAACTTCTACAAGTAGACAGCCGTACTGTTTCAGTTCTGCTTACATATAATGTATAATGATTGTAAAAGTCTTCAACAATTTTCTTGTGTTTGTAAATTAAATTTACCTTTAAAACTAACATTCATAAAATGGTGAATAGACTATAATGACTTAAAAAAGATGTGTCATTGTGTTCTTTTCATATACATTTTTTTTATCCTAATATAATATGGATTATTTTGGGGTCTTTTAAAAACTCTATTAGTTGGATAAGTTTGTTTATTCTTATACAGTTTATCGTATAGATAATATTTTAGAACTGTCAATTTAACACTAAAATTCACTGAGGAAATAAAAAAAAATTGTAATTATGTTTATTTGTTTGAGGTACCTGTAAACGACAGAGATTTGGGAGATAAAATTTAAATTAATAAAATTTTTATGCACTAATGCATTCAATCACTGCTTAGGCTCTTTGTGCGTTTAATAATTATTTTAAAAGTAAATAATGGCATGACCTATATTGGACTAGATCAAATTTACTGAAGAATTTTTTTTTAGATGTTGTATCTTTAAGAAAGGGGAGACAATTTTCATTATCCTGAAGTATTTCACTTTATTCTTTAGCTGTATTCTTGTAACAAAGTTAACAGATCTTTTACAGTTTTTTTAGTCTGGAGAAAGTCAGAATTCAGAAATAGACCTGATTTTTTTTACACTGCAATAAACAATGCTATTACTATACAATGGCAGAAAATATAGTTTGGTTAAATAATTATTAAAATGTGAAGGGAAGCATCTCCACTGATTGTGGTATATTATCCGTAGGTAGGATTAGTCTCACCAAACTGCCATGAGAGATAAGGTGTTCTTGGTTCTGCCATTAGATGCGAATGTATCGATGCGAGCAATCACCCTCCACTTCAACCAAAGGCAGGTTTTGGTTGTACCAGCCTTTTGGAGCACATTAATTTTTAACGATCTCTTTAATCTGTCATGAGTACTAAATACTATTTTAATAATTGTATTCAGTGGCTTTAATCTTTCATGAGTACTAAATACTATTTTAATAATTGTATTCAGTGGCGCAACCAGCAAAAAGTGCTGGGGGGGGGGGGCTTACATAGTGAAAAAAGACAGCTTGACAGTCTTTTTTGTAACTTTATAACGTAAATTATGTATTGATGATTTTGCGCCACTGACTGTATTGAACGTGTAGTCCTAATGAGAGGCTGGGTTTAACAAGTATAGAATGACTTAGTCAAATAACTACGTGGTATTCCATTTATGCATAAAGTGTTCATCAGCAAATTATTCAGAAGTGATGGATTAATTATGTATTGATGATTTTGCGCCACTGACTATATTGAACATTTAGCCCTAATGAGAGGCTGGGTTTAACAAGTATAGAATGACTTTGTCAAATAACTACGTGGTATTCCATTTATGCATAAAGTGTTCATCAGCAAATTATTCAGAAGTGATGGATTAATTTGTGTTTACTACTTGCCGAGATGTGGGTATGCCTACCGGTCTGCCTACTAGGCGACTAGACCTCGAAGGGGCCCCGTTCCAGTACAAGACCTATTCAATTTGATGGGGCCCTGTCAAGTGTTATTTAATAGATTGTTGGGCCCGTCAAAGCCTGGGGGGTGTGGCTGTGCATCACGGGCTGTCGTTGTATATATTCCCTTACTGATTAGTGTAACTCAACAATTAGGAAACATCACGGGCTGTCGTTGTATGTATTCCCCAACTGATTAGTGTAACTCAACAATCAGGAAACATCACGGGCTGTCGTTGTATATATTCTCCAACTGATTAGTGTAACTCAACAATCAGAAAACATCACGGGCTGTCGTTGTATATATTCCCCAACTGATTAGTGTAACTCAACAATCAGAAAACAAACAATTATCATTGAACACAATTCCGATTCAAACAAATCAAGTTAAATTAGAAAGAAACACTGGCTGTCGTTCTGAAAAGGGCGGGTAGCGTCCATGGTTACCGTACCGTAGCGAACAATAGAAACAATCGTGACATCAGTCTCCAGTTATCGACAAAAAAAAAACATAGTCTCCGTGTGGGACTCTAACATTTCAACTCATTTCAACACGTTTTGCTCACCTGCCGCCTCTTACCCAATTCCCTCCCACGGAACTGACCCGTGGTCTCGCTCTCGTCTTTTTCCACCCACGTCTTCTTCTTTCTCATCCATAATTTATATAATTTATTATTAATTAGAAATCGGTTATGGTGATTTTTGAAGATGTTTACCGCAGAGGCGTAGCGAGGGGTGGGTGGGGGGCATCATGCCACGGGCGCTACTCACAAAGGGGCGCCAAATGGTATATTTTATATATAATATTATATCATAATTATGTGGTTTTCGAGGGGGGGCACTAAATAGGTATTAAAAAGGTATTGTGCGGCGGGCGAGGGTTAAGCTCGCTACATATACACTATGCTAATTTAAACGATAAAAGCAGAGTTTTTAAAACTAACTGTTTTCTAGTATATATATATATATATATATTTTGAAATGCACGCGGCGCAATACCTTTTTAATACCAATTTAGCGCCCCCCCCTCGAAAACCACATAATTATGATATAATATTATATGTAAAACGTACCATTTGGCGCCTCTTTTTTTGAGTAGCCCCATGGGCTTGATGCCCCTCCCTGTCAACCTCTTACTACGCCTCTGGCACGCTTGTGTTCCGCTGCTTTGACCAACCAGCACGCTGTAATCAATGATCTGAAACATGAGGGTTTATTGATGCAAGGAAAGTAACTCATTTATGAGTGCTGTTCGTCATAATTAAGCGCGGTTATATCACTTAATTAGCTATAGTTTTTTTATTATTTTTTTTTAACCTTTATTTTTGTTAAAAATAAAAAAAAAAAAATAAAATTCCAATATTAGTGATTGAATCATGTATTGTCATGAATCAAGAGCTTCTATGCAAACTCTATCCCTTAAAAAGTGCCTCAAAAATTGATTACAAATTTTTAATTAATTAAAAAAAAAAGAAAGAAAGAAACATACGTTTTTGAGTTCAGAAAACGGTTGGAATTAGTAAAATAAAAATCTTTTACACACAAAAAATGTAAATACAAAAAGTGAAGTCATACTCTACTTAAGGGACACTGCTTCACTGTAAGGGGGCGGAGCCATCGCTGGCTGAAAATTAAATCCTTGGGGCGAGTACGACGACGGGACGGCAAACTGTTGTCCGTGGGGCACCTGGCCTCCGTAGACCGCTGAACGGTTCTGGAAAGGATCGACCGCCACCTGGGCCTGGTACACTACGGGGACCGTGCTGATCACAACGCCATCGTCGGGGCGCCGCTGGCCGCCGATCATCCTGTTCCCCCCGCCCATGACAAACGAGCCTGTCATGAGCAGTATGATGGAGCCGGTCATGTTCAGGGCGAACGAGTAGCCCAGGGATGAATAGAGGTAGCCCATGGTGCCCAGGGTGCTGATGCTGTACACGTCCACCTCGTATATCAGGGCGCCACAGAAGGCGAGCAAACCTGCGGAGGGAGAGACATTCAAGACATATCAGTGTAATGGTTGGGTATGGAGCCTCAATAAAATGTAATCTATAACCAGGTCTGCGGAGGGAGGGAGCATCAGTGAAATGGCTAAATAAAGAGCCCTGAGCCGTTCTCGAGTCTTTGGGAGCCCAGGGCAGAGACAGTCATTTCTAGGAGCCCTACGTGTGGAGCACCTGATAACTTTTTTAATGAATTGGTTCAGGTAGTGGCTCATGTGGCTCCAAATGCCATTATTTACAGTAAATTAAAAAAGAAATAAACATGTCTGAAAAGGGAAGGTGTTAAGGCTCAAGGGCCCATGAAACTCAAAGTCATTTCTTCCAGTAATTTGGCAGTAAATTACCCACATGTCATATTTAGGGAGGGGTGGTCCGCCCAAGGATGCTCGTTCGTTCCCACCTGAAAAGGGTGGCATTTTCCCCCAGTTAAGTAATTTAGGCACGACGGGTTTGTGTTTACCTGCAAGTGGCCCTAGTTTACCTGCAAATGGCCCTAGTTTACCTGCAAGTGGGCCTAGTTTACCTGCAAGAGGGCCCTAGTTTACCTGCAAGTGGCCCTAGTTTACCTGCAAAGGGCCCTAGTTTACCTGCAAGTGGCCCTAGTTCACCTGCAAGAGGGCCCTAGTTTACCTGCAAGTGGCCCTAGTTTACCTGCAAGAGGGCCCTAGTTTACCTGCAATGGATGACAAGATGCCCGATAAATACGGCAAGGTTTTCGACTGAGGCTTTCGTTTCATGGCTGAAATAAGAAACGCCACAGCCAGAATCACAGAGATGCCGCACAGCACTATGCCGAGAATGGTCATTATCTGGACAGCACGCTCATAATCTAGAAAAAAAATAATACATAAAGTAGACAGTTTGAAAAATATCAAACGTGAAACTCATTTAGACTTTATTAAGGGTTCATTCATAAGTTACACCACAAGAAACCGTATGCAAATTCTCTAACGCAGAAAATAGTTTGTAAAATTACTCCTCCCCTCCTCCACTGTATTTAAAAAAAATCAGGAATAACAGAAATAACACAGACTCACCGAACTCCATGTACATTCTATAACCTATTTAAAAATGTCAATATAACATGAGTTTTTTTTTTAACGGAATTTGTCTAACATCCAACCCCCCCCCCCCATATAAAGGATTATAATTTTAAAAAAACGGACCGAACTCCCCCCCCCTCCCCTTTCCACCAACTTACAAGCGTTAATATGTGAACGGTCCCAATAAACCAGGCATCAACTATTCAACTATACGCTTCCCCCCCCCCCTTCCTACAATTAACAGATTATAAAAATACGAAACCTGCGCTTGCCTCCAGCTTTATATTATTATTATTATTTTAGAAAGACCTTCCATGATTCATACAAACCCACAAGTTCACTCATTATTGCCGAGTTTCCATGATTCATACAAACCCACAAGTTCATTCATCATTGCCGAGTTTATTTATTTATTTATTTTAGCTAACAACAAACGTGTATTTCCACCTGAGGGTTCGATATCTCGACACACCCCATTGACGCAGGCTTGAAACAACCCTCTGTGCACGTCTAAGCTGACTTGTTGAGAAATGAAAGGATAATTCAACCAATGGGGAGTTGCCGTTCCTGCCATCAGCAGTGCCAGACTCGCAGCATCCCCAAAGAGGCCGAGAAGAAATATTTTATCAGCTGGAACGCCAGCCATTACCTGGGACGAAATGAACAAAAACAACATCAACGAAATTATGATCTTGACAAAAATGATTAAACTCTGGCCAGAGAGCATGGACGTTACGGGACGTATTAACTACAATGTTTCCAGTGTCGTTCAACTAATTATTGGGGGGGGGGGGGGACATAAGCAGACATTTTTGTGCTAAAAGTTGCTTTTGGCGCCCGCAATGGCACCATATTTTACTGGAACGGGGAAGTGGAGGGGGTCGACTACTTTGCCTGTCCATAAAAACGGGTCTGATAGTGAGCCTCATCCCACCTCCCCCCCTTCTGATAAATGCAGGGGTGGCCCCCCCCCTTTTTTTTTAAGACGGCCCTGCTTGCGGGAATGGTGTCACTGTTCAACTAAACAAATAAACAACTAAACAAATAAACAACTATACAAATAAACAAATAAACAACTAAACAAATAAACAACTAAATAAATAAACAACTAAAATGTAGAAAAAAGATTAAAAACAAACAAAATGGCTGCGGTTAATATTTCTATAGCAGGACTCAACGGGTGGACAAGCCACACAAAAGAAACACTTTAAATAAAATATATATAACAATTTCTTAATGCTTTCAGTTAATGAGCAAACAGATCTATGACGTTTTCTCAAATCAAATTGCCCATTCCAGGAGGTGTTTTAAATGGGATCTCAATACAAAGGGATCATTCCAGAAAGTGTTATAAATGGGATCTCAATTCAAAGGGATCGTTCCAGAAGGTGATATAAATGGGATCTCAATTCAAAGGGATCGTTCCAGAAGGTGTTATAAATGGGATCTCAATTCAAAGGGATCATTCCAGAAGGTGTTATAAATGGGATCTCAATTCAAAGGGATCGTTCCAGAAGGTGTTATAAATGGGATCTCAAATCAAAGGGATCGTTCCAGAAGGTGTTATAAATGGGATCTCAAATCAAATAAGTTGCAACAAGCTGTATTCAGTCCAAATAAACACCTGTTAGTTGTATTGGGGTGGGGGGGTGTTAACAAAAAATTACGATAAACACTATGATTCCTAAACGCTATTAACACAGAAAAAAAAATTAGATTCGCCCGACTACAAAATTATTAAGTCCTTTTAAATCTGTTGCTTGTATCCGCAGGTACTGTTGCCTAACCACCATCTCCACCATAGGAGCGGCTCTGAACTCATAGCTAGAAAACTGGGTCATGGACCTACAGACTCTTTTATCTTTGATCACGTCACTGATAAAGTCCAGCATGATCTAGTTTATCTTCACTCCGTCATATTGTGTTATTAGGTGATTAAAAAAAAATGTCTTATAGTATTAAGTACGATAACAAACTAAAACAGACATTTTAGTTTGCTGGTAAATAAAGAATACCATAACATTTTTTATATCCTCTATAAACTTATTTGTATCCTCTATAAACTTATTTGTATCTTCTATAAACTTATTTGTATTCCCTATATCCTTATTTGTATCCTCTATAAACTTATTTCTATCCTCTATAAAAATATTTGTATCTTCTATAAAATATCTCGTTTCCTCTATAAACATATTTTTGTATCCTCTATAAACATATTTTGTACCCTCTATAAACAAATTTTGTACCCTCTATAAATATATATAGATTAGAGTCGGATAAAACAATGATGATGGCTTATCAAATGTAGTCTTAAATATAAAAGTATCAAAACTGTTTGAAATATTTGAAATATTTTTTCCGTTTTTTTTTAAATGGTGTATTTAATTTAAACAGAACTAACATCACAGAATGTAATTCTACGTGTATGATCTGTCACCGAGAGCTGGTCATATCCTCTACATAGTTTAAATAACTTATTGTATCTTTGATTAAAGTTAGTCAACTATTTGTACTTTAAATTAGTTCTTGTGGAGAATTACAATTATCCATTACATAAACGTCTTTAAAAAAAAACACTGTGTGCAGGGCCGTTTTTAGGCATAATCTATCTAGGTGACCATAGGGGCCCCTAGTGCCAAAGGGTCCTCAATTCAGGATCGATTTCTATCAAATCTGGTGCACAGAGGGCTCCGATAATACCACACTGATTCATTGGGAGCCGAACTGATTCATTTCAGGTCATATTGATTTAGTGAGAGTCACAATGATTCATTGGAAGCCACAATGGTTCATTGGGGGGGGATACAGATTCATTGGTAACCACATTGATTCAGTGGGAGCCACATTGATTCATTGGGACCACACTGATTTATTGGGTGCCATACTGATTCATTGGGAGCCACATTGATTCAGTGGGAGACACATTGATTCATTGGGGGCCGAACTGATTCCTTAAGGGCTATACTGATTCATTGAAAGCTATACTGATTCATTGGTAGCCACATTCATTCAGTGGGAGCCACAATGATTCATTGGGGGTCACACTGATTCATTATTTGCCATACTGATTCATTGGGAGCCACAATGATTCATTGGGGGCCGAATCGATTCATTGAGGGCTTTACTGACTCATTGGAAGATATAATGATTCAGTGGGAGCCACACTGATTCATTGGGAGCCACACTGATTCATTGGGAGCTTCATGGATTCATTGGGAGCAACAATGATTCAGTGAGAGCCACATTGATTCGTTGGGGGCCATATTGATTAATTGGGTGCCATACTGATTCATTGGGAGCCGCATTGATTCAGTGGGAGCCACAATGATTCATTGGGGGTCACACTGATTCATTATGTGCCATACTGATTCATTGGAAGCCACAATGATTCATTGGGGGCCGAATTGATTCATTGAGGGCTATACTGATTCATTGGAAGATATAATGATTCAGTGGGAGCCACACTGATTCATTGGGAGCCACACTGATTCATTGGGAGCTTCATGGATTCATTGGGAGCAACAATGATTCAGTGAGAGCCACATTGATTCGTTGGGAGCCACACTGATTCATTGCAAGCAACATTGATTCAGTGGGAGCCACACTGATTCATTGCAAGCAACATTGATTCAGTGGGATCCACACTGATTCATTGGGAGCAACATTGATTCCCATGTAGTAACATTGATTCAGTGGGAGCCACACTGATTCATTGGGAGCTGCAATACGTTCAACGAAGAGCCGCAAGGGCCACCATTGGTCTAAAGAGTGGGTCCCCCAGTGCATACCTAATCATGAACACGGCACTATTAACCACAATCATTCATTTTCTTAATCATATTTTAATACTCACTCTTTTATCTTCCTTTAAAATTTACAAATCCCAGATTTTAAACGAATTGATCAGTGTATTGCTTACCAAACTTGAAAACTAAAACTGAAAAGAAATTATCCAAAATAGCTTAAAATGATAAAATTATCAGCCTTTATGTTTTTTTTTTCGAACAAAAATGAAATGACACACAACACGGTGTGTAATGAATCAGCAACACACCTCTCTGTGAACCAGTAGCAACCGAATCAAAGATAACGAACATTACACATAACATTACTTAATCGCAGCAAACTTTAAAAAATATAAATTACTAGTAGAACGTTGTTTTAAAAAAAAAACAACTAATATTGATAATGACCAGTGGTACTTTATTTACTAAATTTGATAATGACCTGTAGTACTTTATTTACTAAAATTGATAATTACCAGTGGTACTTTATTTGCTAATATTGATAATGGTGACCCATAAATATGATTGATTTTATGTTATATCCTATTCTTCATTAAATATGAGTGATTCAAAAAGTTATATGTTATTCTTCATTAAATATGGATTAAAAAATCCAAAAAAGAATAGCACAAAAATATTTATACACTAGTTCTATTAATAAGCAATTCAACGAAAGTATGATCAATCAATATTCTGGGAGGGGGGGGGGGGAAGGGGCACCAACATTGATTTGTACTTAGGGCATCAAGGGGAGCTAATTTGGCAATGGCCGCTGCTTGCACATATATGGCCCACTAATGATCTTTGAAATGTGGGTCTTTATCTGGCTACCCTCAAATGTTGAGTAATTTATACCGGGGCACCAGACAGGCTATAAAACACAAGCCTTGTTTGCATGTCCGTAAGGCGGCTCTGATTGCAGACGTGTACCAATATTAACGTAAATATCATTTCTTTTGATTGACGACGAAGTGTCCTTCATATTCAGGCCTCCCCCCCCCCCACACACACACCATCAGGCGTACACCCTAATTGTGTGGGAGCATTGATAAAGATCCTCAAAGGAAAAAAAATGGATTAAGTAAATTATTTCACTGCAAATAACATTCCGAGCTCTTTGTTACATAATTAAAAAAAACCGTTTGTAACTAAGCAATTATTTAATTTTTCACCATTACATAAATAAAGGAAACATAACCAATTACGGACACAGTCATTTTCCCATTAATGAATTTTGGAGTCATATCCCTTGGGTTTGGCCCTTAAACATAATAATTAAATTTAGACTGTTTTCGATTTTTTTGCACATTTATTTATCGTTCTGCTTATGAAGATAGTGTAAGAAATATTTTTATTTTGAGTTGTAATATAATTTTTAGAATTAAGTCTTCCAACAAACTAACATTCTAAAAAAATAAATGAACATTTTGTCTGTGGTTTTGTTATTCTGTTGCCAGTGAATAGTTATGATAAACTATAAAAGAGCTCTCTTATTTTCTCGGTTACAAATGTTATCACTAATGGCAAAATGGCTACAGATCGAGTATGACACATTTTAATCGGATTTTTTTTAGGAAAATTTTGGATAAGGATTTTTTTTTAGGAAAACGGCATTATTTTATTAAAAAGGTTTGTTTTCACAAAGTTCATGTGTTGAAATTTTCAGATTTTTTTTTTTACTTTTGTTTAGATCTAGGCATTTTTTTTTACATAATTATATTGTCTATTCTATTTAATAACGCACTGGCTCCTCGACCGTCCGGACGGTCGATGTATTTTTTTTTTACCTCGACCGTCAACAATTGCATAGCCGAGCAATTATACATTAAAATAAGAGGTTAGTTTGTGTGGCGCGCTAGTGATGTCGGTTGTTCGCTTGGCTGAGACCCTGTTTGGCTAGCTATGTGCGGGTTCGATTCCTGATAGAGACATACATTTTTTTGTTCAGATTTTATTTTTCAGGGTTAGGGATAGGGGGTTAGGGTGTGGAGCAATATCTATTGATGATCATTTTTTAATAAATCATACATTTTTTTTTCCAGATTTTTTTTTCAGGATTAGGGATAGGGATAGGGTTAGGGATAGGGATAGGGTTAGGGATAGGATTAGGGTTAGGGATAGGATTAGGGTTAGGGATAGGGTTAGGGATAGGATTAGGGTTAGGGTTAGGGATAGGGTTAGGGATAGGATTAGGGTTAGGGATAGGGATAGGATTAGGGTTAGGGATAGGATTAGGGTTAGGGATAGGATTAGGGTTAGGGATAGGGTTAGGGATAGGGATAGGATTAGGGTTAGGATTAGGGTTAGGGATAGGGTTAGGGATAGGGTTAGGGTGTGGAGCAATATCTATTTATGGTCCCCGAAAAAAAAAATATCTCCGATTTTTAACAGTAAATGACGTCATCAACGTCTGCAGTAAATAAGAGTTCTCATTCATTCTGTACTTCAAATCATAAGAGTACATCGACCGTCCTAGAATACATCGACCGTCCGGACGGTCGAGGAGCCAGTGCGATTTAATAATGGTACTACAGCTACTATTTAGTAGTATTATCATTATGACTGTTAATGTGTTATTAAATCTAACAGACCAACTTGTGTCTTGCCAAAGGTACTGACCTATATTATAAATTAATAGGCTTTATTTAGGCTATATATTTATTATAATAGATTATTATACACAAGCATTTTTAAATACATGCCTTGCTATTGACACTAATGACTGTCAATGTCTTGCCATTTCTCTCTATACTTGACTGTATAATCTCTTACATAACGAGAAGGATTCCCCATACTGCAAAACCTACATCTAGCCTATCAGCACTGTACTACCCTAGTAGTAATTAAATTTAACCTACCTTATACTTAATAAGGCAAAACTAAGGCGGGGGGGGGGGGGAGATCAGTTATGTTGGGGACAAGCTTGTACCTAAAAATAACACTATGAAATATATTAACATTTGGTATATGTACGTTGTGATAAACATTTTCTGGTCAGTCCTTGTGGTCAGTTTGTCAGGATGGGGCATTTACATGGGATGTGGAGGAGAGGTAAATTCTACATGTTAAGCTACCCTACACCCTTCCTGATTGTATGTCATAATCCATAGTGAGGATAGGCCATTAATTAAGTAGTATTCTTTAATGTGCTCTATTAGTGTTTTATAAAAATATTATTAAAGATTGAAAGGATAACTCTCAGAAATGATATTTTTTTTTAAATGGTTGAGAAAAATAAGTAAATTAATTATTTTTTACGATGATATTTTGAAAGCTAGTTAACAATTTTTTTTAATCTCATTTTGATGTTTCAACTCTTCAGTGAAGTAAAACTGTAGGCCTAATGATCCTTCATATTTATGACATATGTCTGTTGTGCCATTAAAAACAAACAAACAACAATATGTTAGTAATCTACTTACAGAGAGGAAAATTTGATGTTATTTGAATAAATGGATGAAAAATATTGGACAGTGGTTCCTAAAATATTTCATGGATCAAGATTCCAATGTAATAACTCAAACAATTATTTCTCTAAATACTACGAAATTCATGTGTGTAAATCTGTGAATTAAATGGGGAAATTCTATACATGAAACTTAATGTAAAGATTCAGATGGGTAAAAAGAAGGTTAAGCTCATCTGTTTTTTTTTATCGTTTGGCATACGCAAAAGAATGTTACATTTTTATATAGGCTAGGTAGACTTATGACCTTGAACCCAAAACATTCTGGTAGACTGTCGTTCGTGTCAAGTACCTACCACAATTTCAATATTATCTAAAAACTTTTTTTCATTTTCTATGACAGCTCCTTCTTTCATAGACCCATCACCGTAATTGATGGGAGAGAAAACCAGTTGACTTGATTTCACTATTATTGTTTTTGCTCTCTGATGGAGACCAAAGACCATTATAATCCAGGGACACGCGGGCGGTCGCTCACCTTACCAACTCCAGAATTCATCACTAGAGATCGTCCCAAACGTAACCGAGACAATCGCTTGAGCCTGGAGTCTAGCTTCCCTCCCCCATTTCATTTTAAAGAAAATAAATCTGCAGATAAGGTAGGCGTCGGTTTTGTTGAATTTTTTCATTTTTTTTTTCTCAAAATAAATAGGGTTTCATCCTGTTTGTTCCTTGTAACTAATTGTACTAAGGAGTAGTTTTTTAGTTTGTTTTAACCGCTTGGCTTATATGAATGTTCTTTACAAGAGTAATGTTGATACATTTTTTTGCTCATCTGTTCTACTTCTGTTTATACATATCTTATGTTTATTTATATCATTTCATTTTTTTTTAGTTCACTTAATTTTTTAGCTTTTAGAATATAATATATATAAATCAGCTATTAGAATGTAATATATATATATATAAATTAGCTACTAGAATATAATATACATATATAAATTAGCTTTTAGAATATAATATATATAAATTAGCTTTTAGAATATAATATATATAAATGTGTAATACAGTCACACCTCCTAATAAATATTCCTGAATTCCTAATTATAGGTCAAAATTGATAACGCATGCATTTTTTAATCCATTGTAGTTGTTTGATTTTTTGTGGTGTTGATATTTAGAGGTTTTACTGTATGGGATTTTTTAAAAAATGAATGGGAATTTTGTGAATAAATGGTTTATAAAAATTTGTTCAAATATTTATTTTGTTTGCCTTCTGACGATTGATAGACTGTAAAGAAAAAATTGTTAAAGTGAATCTGGAATTAATTTCTTGACACTTTCAGTTTTATAAGCCGTTCTTTAAGACAGTGTTTCTCATAGTGATGGACATGATGTGGTTTGTAGTGGGTTGGCAACATTTAAACAAAAATTACTTTCAACTTCAGCTTTCCGCTTTTAATTCTTTTTCTTTTCTGAGTCATGAAAACCAAACGTGTTTCTCATTGAGTTGCTGATTGCAAAAAGTTTAAAATGGTTTCACTTGGGTTTTTAACCAATCATTACATTGGCAACCGTTTTATATTGTTTGCTTGATCCTCTGGTTTTGGTCGTTTTTTTCTGTAATTGTCTCGTCTTTTCAGTTTTATTTCTATAATTGTGAATACTTGAATTGATGAGAGAATTTCTGGTTTGTCATACAAATTAATAACGGAATAATTTACACACATTAATTACGGAATAATCTACACACATTAATAACGGAATAATTTACACACATTAATAACAGAATAATTTACACACATTTATAACGGAATAATTTACACACATTAATAACGGAATAATTTACACACATTAATAACGGAATAATTTACACACATTAATAACGGAATAATTTACACACATTAATAACGGAATAATTTACACACATTCATAACGGAATAATTTACACACATTAATAACGGAGTTACTTTCTTTTTTTTTTTTGTTTGTTGCAATATGTTTTGTTTCATTTACTTACCTTTACAAAAAAATTGGAATACAATAAATTGAAGTAGTGCTGGGGAAAGACCAAATGGAGAGAAAATTGTGGTTGAATCCTTTGATCTACACTATTTTGTCTTTTGTCTGGTAAACAAAGTTAAGGTCTTTTTGTGTTGTTCAAATTGGGGACCTCTGATTGTTGTCATCCTTGAAATGTTAAGCAAATAGACTTTAAATAGGTTTGCGTCACTGTACATGCCCGTCTAAAGGGTGGGACGCATCCCCATACACATGTTTGGGACCGATCTCCTCCCATCGTCATAAGGCCCTTGCCCGGGTATGGTAAGGGCCAGAAAATGCTTTTGCAATTGGTGTGAGTTATCACAGGTTGCCCTTCATAGTGATGACTGTTAGGAAAATGGGTTCAGTTTAGTCGGCGGCATCTCTGCCCCGATGCACCATATTTAAGGTATGGATACACCAAGACGAAATTCCGGTATCTAAGGGCATTGCGAATTCCGTCTCTGTTTCGCTGCAATGATATTCTAATGAGAACATGTACATTGGTCAGGAATTCCGTTGCGGAACAGCGAAAGTTTTCAGTTTCGCTGCTTGCAAAGTTTTTTCCGGAGAGCTACTTTTTCCGTCATGATAAACAAACAAAATGGCTGCTTAGAAACGTCGATTTGAATAGAAAAAATGATTCACATTAGTGTATATTCATTAAAAACAACAACAACAAAGTGAATTTTGACAGAAAAACATGAATTACTATAAGTTTTGGCCGGCAACAGTCTTTGTATATGAATTTCTGAAAGGAAAATATACATCGTCTATCTACATATTCTACAAATGAAATTTCTTTCGATCGAAGCGCTGTCTGAAAACACAAATGCTATTAAATAAATGTTTGGCTGATCATTAAAACAAAAAAAAAAAATAAACGGCTACCGATCGAATAAAAAGTTAAAAAAAAAACAGTTTCCCATTTCCAGTTAGACAATTTATTTGTAATAAGAACAAAAAGGCATACGGGGTGCAGTATTTTCTGCTTTTCAAAGTATCGTTTTTTTTCACTAGCAGGAAAAAGTGCGAAGTAATCATTAAAAAATATTGTTTCCGGTGAGTTGTTTCGGCGCTCACCGTTTCGTCCCGGTGTATCTACAAGAGTTTCGCTAAGTTGAGACTTCCGCGCGGAAGGTTCCGCGCGAAAGTGTTTCGTCTTGGTGGATTCAGAACTTTATAGGAGCCTCACTTCCCCGTGCCAGTCTTTCTGCGGATGAACAGATTTTT
Organism: Bulinus truncatus; assembly: GCA_021962125.1. Lineage (NCBI taxonomy): Eukaryota > Metazoa > Mollusca > Gastropoda > Planorbidae > Bulinus > Bulinus truncatus. Next base: position 365,004 of record JAGDYQ010000022.1, on the reverse strand, counting down.
AAGTACGTACCGTTAGCTGTCACGGAGATTGTCGGTGAGCCGGAGATTGTCGGTGAGCCGGCTCTATGCGGCCAAATCGACCATGTTCTTTCATGCTCACGTATGTTTTCGCGTGCGCTCCACCCTTTTCCCTTCTGCGAGCTCCTCATTGATAGTCGCGCGGCGCCTCATGTTCTCCTTAAAACGCGCCAGCTAGATAAGTGTGTGTGTGGGGGGGGAGGTGAGATTTAATCGACATAACAACAGGTGAGCTTTGTCCTCCACCGCCCACCGCGCCCCTAACAATCTAACCCTATCCTCCACACCCTTCGCTCGATATCCCCCCACCCCCCTCCATTTAACAAAAAGAACCGTGTGGGGGGGGGGGATTGTCTTGTCGTGCTATGCTGTGTTATTGACTGGTTGATTTTGTTAATGACACTCGTACTCGGAGTGAACAGAGGGGGAAAGAAGGTGGGGGGTGGGTGGGGGTAGCACGGTGTTGTACGTGTTTGTGTGTCTGTACGCTGATACTTGTACACACACACATAGACACGTACGCCGTACATACATTCGGCTGCGTAACATTGACGAGTTGACATGGTGCAGGATTTCAAAACACTGTGGCGTTTAAAATGTGGAAAGGGGAGGGGGCAGATGGTGGTGGTGGTGGTTAGAAGGGGCGGGGAGTTCGCTGCTTATATTCATCTAACTTACACCGTTGTCTGCTCCCACCCTGCCGACATTTGATTGTTTGCAATCATTTATGCATACCCTTTTTTTCCCCCTTATTCTTTTTTCAATAAATAAATTCTATTCATATCTGATGGACGCGAGAAAACGTTGGATGACATGAAAGGTCTTTCACATTCCATTTTCTGTGCCGTGATATTTTGTGTCAATACAATCACCGTGGTGGGGGGGGGGGGAGGAGACTGTTATGTCCATTTAACGATGAGACGTTGAGCTGTCGTGGTGACAGTTTTCGGATGTGCCTTTTGTGCAATCTCAACAAAGCCGAGACTTGCAGTGGCCACGGAAAAGGGCGGCGGGGGGGGGGAGTGCACAGGAGACAGGGGGGCGCTGGGGAGGGGGCATTATTTATCTGACATCTTGATGGTGACATCCACCTGACATCTTGGTGTTGATATCTTCCTGGCATCTGGATGGTGACATTCACCTGCCATCTTGGTGATGGTATCTACCTGACATCTGGATGGTGACATCCACCTGACATCCTGATGATATCTACCTGACATCTGGATGGTGACATCCACCTGCCATTTTGGTGATGATATCTACCTGACATCTGGATGGTGACATCCACCTGCCGTCTTGGTGATGATATCTACCTGACATCTGGATGGTGACATCCACCTGCCATCTTGATGATGATATCTACCTGACATCTGGATGGTAACATCTTTCTGACTTCTTGATGCTGATATTGTTCTGATTCTTGAAAATATTGATCGCTGCACCCACCCCTCTCCCAGTACTTGATGTGACAATTTTTGTTGACTCTTGTTTTGTACCCGGGAGATAGAGATAACTCCATCGACTCGCCCTGGTCACGTTTTCGCACTTTAAACCTTTTTTTTTATTATCTCCTCTCTGGCCCCATCCGTTGTATATACATCACCAAGACTGTATCACACCCACCCCTTCCCCGGGAATCCTCGACCCATACCAACTCTTTCAGAACAAACGTAGTTATCAGCGGCTTGTGTTTTGTTTTGTCATCTTCGCTCCCCCCCTCCCCCCAACCACGACGGTCTGTAGGCTCTGTGTCCCCCCCCCCCAACCACGACGGTCTGTAGGCTCTGTGTCCCCCCCCCCCCCAACCACGACGGTCTGTAGGCTCTGTGTCCCCCCCCCCAACCACGACGGTCTGTAGGCTCTGTGTCCCCCCCCCAACCACGACGGTCTGTAGGCTCTGTGTCCCCCCCCCCCCCAACCACGACGGTCTGTAGGCTCTGTGTCCCCCCCCCCAACCACGACGGTCTGTAGGCTCTGTGTCCCCCCCCAACCACGACGGTCTGTAGGCTCTGTGTCCCCCCCCCCCAACCACGACGGTCTGTAGGCTCTGTGTCCCCCCCCCCCAACCACGACGGTCTGTAGGCTCTGTGTCCCCCCCCAACCACGACGGTCTGTAGGCTCTGTGTCCCCCCCAACCACGACGGTCTGTAGGCTCTGTGTCCCCCCCCCCCAACCACGACGGTCTGTAGGCTCTGTGTCCCCCCCCCCCCCAACCACGACGGTCTGTAGGCTCTGTGTCCCCCCCCCCAACCACGACGGTCTGTAGGCTCTGTGTCCCCCCCCCCGACGGTCTGTAGGCTCTGTGTCCCCCAACCACGACGGTCTGTAGGCTCTGTGTCCCCCCTCCCCCCAACCACGACGGTCTGTAGGCTCTGTGTCCCCCCCCCCCAACCACGACGGTCTGTAGGCTCTGTGTCCCCCCCCCAACCACGACGGTCTGTAGGCTCTGTGTCCCCCCCCTCCCCCCAACCACGACGGTCTGTAGGCTCTGTGTCCCCCCTCCCCCCAACCACGACGGTCTGTAGGCTCTGTATCCCCCCCCCACCAACCACGACGGTCTGTAGACTCTGTGTCCCCCCCCTCCCCCCAACCACGACGGTCTGTAGGCTCTGTGTCCCCCCTCCCCCCAACCACGACGGTCTGTAGGCTCTGTGTCCCCCCCCCTCCCCACAACCACGACGGTCTGTAGGCTCTGTGTCCCCCCTCCCCCAACCACGACGGTCTGTAGGCTCTGTGTCCCCCCCCCAACCACGACGGTCTGTAGGCTCTGTGTCCCCCCTCCCCCCAACCACGACGGTCTGTAGGCTCTGTGTCCCCCCCCCCTCCCCCCAACCACGACGGTCTGTAGGCTCTGTGTCCCCCCCCCCCCCCCAACCACGACGGTCTGTAGGCTCTGTGTCCCCCCCTCCCCCCAACCACGACGGTCTGTAGGCTCTGTGTCCCCCCCCTCCCCCCAACCACGACGGTCTGTAGGCTCTGTGTCCCCCCTCCCCCCAACCACGACGGTCTGTAGGCTCTGTGTCCCCCCCCCCCCCCCAACCACGACGGTCTGTAGGCTCTGTGTCCCCCCCTCCCCCCCCCCAACCACGACGGTCTGTAGGCTCTGTGTCCCCCCCTCCCCCCCAACCACGACGGTCTGTAGGCTCTGTGTCCCCCCCCTCCCCCCAACCACGACGGTCTGTAGGCTCTGTGTCCCCCCCAACCACGACGGTCTGTAGGCTCTGTGTCCCCCCCCTCCCCCCAACCACGACGGTCTGTAGGCTCTGTGTCCCCCCTCCCCCAACCACGACGGTCTGTAGGCTCTGTGTCCCCCCCCTCCCCCCAACCACGACGGTCTGTGGGGCTCTGTGTCCCCCCCCCCTCCCCCCCCAACCACGACGGTCTGTAGGCTCTGTGTCCCCCCCCTCCCCCCCAACCACGACGGTCTGTAGGCTCTGTGTCCCCCCTCCCCCCAACCACGACGGTCTGTAGGCTCTGTGTCCCCCCCCCCCCCTCCCCCCCCAACCACGACGGTCTGTAGGCTCTGTGTCCCCCCCCCTCCCCCCAACCACGACGGTCTGTAGGCTCTGTCCCCCCCCCCTCCCCCCAACCACGACGGTCTGTAGGCTCTGTGTCCCCCCTCCCCCCAACCACGACGGTCTGTAGGCTCTGTGTCCCCCCCCCTCCCCCCAACCACGACGGTCTGTAGGCTCTGTGTCCCCCCCCCCTCCCCCCAACCACGACGGTCTGTAGGCTCTGTGTCCCCCCCCTCCCCCCAACCACGACGGTCTGTAGGCTCTGTGTCCCCCCTCCCCCCAACCACGACGGTCTGTAGGCTCTGTGTCCCCCCCCCCTCCCCCCAACCACGACGGTCTGTAGGCTCTGTGTCCCCCCCCCCCAACCACGACGGTCTGTAGGCTCTGTGTCCCCCCCCCCCTCCCCCCAACCACGACGGTCTGTAGGCTCTGTGTCCCCCCCCTCCCCCCAACCACGACGGTCTGTAGGCTCTGTGTCCCCCCTCCCCCCAACCACGACGGTCTGTAGGCTCTGTGTCCCCCCCCTCCCCCCAACCACGACGGTCTGTAGGCTCTGTGTCCCCCCCCCCAACCACGACGGTCTGTAGGCTCTGTGTCCCCCCCCTCCCCCCAACCACGACGGTCTGTAGGCTCTGTGTCCCCCCCAACCACGACGGTCTGTAGGCTCTGTGTCCCCCCCCTCCCCCCAACCACGACGGTCTGTAGGCTCTGTGTCCCCCCCCCCCCCCCCAACCACGACGGTCTGTAGGCTCTGTGTCCCCCCCCCTCCCCCCAACCACGACGGTCTGTAGGCTCTGTGTCCCCCCCCTCCCCCCCAACCACGACGGTCTGTAGGCTCTGTGTCCCCCCCCTCCCCCCAACCACGACGGTCTGTAGGCTCTGTGTCCCCCCCCAACCACGACGGTCTGTAGGCTCTGTGTCCCCCCCCCACCGCCCTTTCACACCAGTGGAGTTGCAAATAATTCATATCAGTTCATGTCAACACTTCATCATAGTGCTCTTTGTGTGGCCATTTTTGTCCCAATGGAAGAACCCAATGTGGCCCGCGGTTAAGTTTGCCCACCCTCCTGAGCTAGACAAATGATGAAGGAAACTGTGAGCCATTATTGATTGAATGGTGACCAGGCCCGTAGTGTTCGGGTTGGGGGGGTCTCTGGGGCGGCCCCCCCTACGTTTTGTCTGGCCCCCCCTCTTCTTGTTTTCTCTACTTAGTAACATCTATCTCCTGGGCCCCTCCCCTGCTATTAGCCTGGCCCCTGCTGAGGGTGACCCGTAGTTCCGACGCACCTGTATGAACGTCTAGTCGCCGTCAGCAACGAATGTCTTTGGGGGCCGACGTGGTGGCCGGCTTCAGTCTACGACCTGTTTGATGTCACCATAGAATGCCACACAGCTGTTGCTTTACTCGTGGTGGTGGGGGGGGAGAATGATGCCACGTGGAGATTCGAACCCCAGCCCTACACCGAGCAGGCTCTGTTCGGGGGGTTCACCACCACCAAAGCGTCACATTGGCGCAAACTGGGTCTGAGTTTATCCGTTGTCAGAGAGGGCCCCGTCCTGTGCTGCTGTAATTCAGTTTATTTTATTTAATGAAAAATAATGTGGATGGCTTATAGCGTGAATAGCGTAAGTGGACCCCTCCCCCCCCCCCCGGGGCTAACTCTTTAAAAAAATACCCCCCCCCAACCATTTATGTACCAAAATGTATTAAAGTAACGCAGATTCCGCAACGAGAAGCCGTCTGAGTAATCACCGCACACGTCTAGTTACGTCTCTGTTGGTGGCTACCATAGTGTGCTGTCCAAGGGGCCCGCCACCAGTGTGTACTGTCCGAGGGGCTCGCCACTGCATCAAGCTGTTGGTGGCCACCAGTGTGTACTGTCCGAGGGGCTCGCCACTGCATCAAGCTGTTGGTGGCCACCAGTGTGTACTGTCCAAGGGGCCCGCCACTGCATCAAGCTGTTGGTGGCCACCATTGTGTACTGTCCGAGGGGCCCGCCACTGCATCAAGCTGTTGGTGGCCACCAGTGTGTACTGTCCGAGGGGCCCGCCACTGCATCAAGCTGTTGGTGGCCACCAGTGTGTACTGTCCGAGGGGCCCGCCACTGCATCAAGCTGTGCCCTAGTCGGTTGTGTTGTGTCTGTTGTGTTTCTTTGTCTTAGACCGTGGGATCAGTGGACACACACACACATCAGCTTGTAGTTTATTGACCTGTATGTTGATTGGCTGCTCGGGAGTCACGGGGTCAATCCTTTATCGTTGTCTATCTCCCCAACCCGTGGAGGGGGAGGGAAAGGATACAAGGTTATTTGTCCTTGCTGGGTAATGGAATGGGGGTGGGGGGATGGGGAGACTGACTGGGTGACGTTAATGGGACTTAAAACAATGTTCCAGCCTTGAGTCGGAGAAATTCTATTCCGATGTGACTTTTCTCCTCTCGCTTTCTGTGACCTCTTCGTCGGCTGTTACGTCACTACCACGTGACTTGTCGTTCCTCCTCCTCCTCCTCCCCCCCGGCCCCTTCCACTCATTGACATATGTACCACTGCTTATATTTTTTTTGCACAGCATTATTTCTATCGAAGATCTGAGCAGGTGGGGGGGGGTGGTCGGGCTGTTTCTTTGGCACACACATTGAGTAGGGGGGAGGGAGGTGATTGTCTCAGGGGAAAGAAGGATTACTCAATATATTCCATTACACCCCACTCTCCTCCGCGGATTGGTGCAAGGATATTTAAAAAAAAAAGAAGTGCCAGCATGCATAACTGCCAACAGAAAAATGAGAGCATTCGCAGGTGGGGGGGTTGGGTGTGGTGAGGCTGTCATGACAACTTGTAGAGTCAGTCAAACCCCCTTTCCTCGTCTGTGCGTTGCCAGATGTTGTTTTTTTTTTAGGCGAGAACCCGCGGAAATTCAATAAATACAAAAATCCGCCGAAAACCCGCCCTATTAATGATAGTGAGAAGAAATGTCATTTTCACTCCTATTTTTTTTTAGAATATATTAGTCGTTTTATTTAGTGTTCATGTTATGTAAACCGTTGAAACCCCGAATATAAAAAAAAATCCGCCAACTCGCTGTTTTAAAATTCCCGCTGATGCCCGAAACCCCCCCCCCCCAACCCGCCGCCAAAGTTGGCAAGAAAACCGCCTACATAAGACTATCTGAAAGTGATAGTTTGCTTCTCGTCTTTGTGTGTGTGTGTGTGTGAGACATTCTTTCTCCAGACTGGAGTTTGCCTCTCGTCTTTGTGTGTATTTGAGAGACATTGTTTCTCCAGACTGGCTCCACTGTTTATGCGCGATGTGTCATTCTCATGTCAGAAGAATGACATTAAGAGTTTTTTTTTTCGCGTTGGTCTCTGTTTGATACTCAGTCTGTAATACACTGAATTGGAGGGGGGGGGGCTTCTTAATAACGATTCCCCCCACCCCCGGGAATATCAAAGAGAACACGACAATAATTTCACCTGCACCAACGACGCGCGAAAAAAAATGTGTGTTTTGTTTCACCTCCGTTGGACGTGCATCCGGGGCATCAGTAGATCTGAATGACGACTACAGTTGTTTCTACTCAAATGACGTCATGGAGGGTCGCTCGTGTAATCCGTTGGTCGCTAGTTGGATGTATTTGAAACAACACACAACAGCGGGAAGGGGGGAGGGTCTGCGGTTATATAGACCCCCCCCCCCGATCATCTGGCGTGGGTGGCAATGTTGGGGCCCTCCCGCTTAATGGATTATGCTGGAGGACCCGGGGGGGGTAGCTTACCGCGATTCCGCTCTAGCGGGGCCAATGCATCCATCCAGGTCGGCCCTGCTACCCACATCCCCCATATATGTGTTTACATTTATAGCACATCTCAGTTGACTTTTATAACACATCTCAGTTGACATTTATAGCACATTTCAGTTGACATTTATAGCACATCTCTGTTTACGTTTATAGCACATCTCTGTTGACGTTTATAGCACAACTCTGTTGACGTTTATAGCACTTCTCAGTTTACATTTATAGCACATCTCAGTTGACATTTATAGCACATCTCAGTTAACGTTTAGCGAATTCAGTCATTGATAAACCAACGGTGGCCAGATGGCTCATTGTGCAGGCGTGTAAAGTCGTACACACCAACGGTGGCCAGATGGCTCATTGTGCTGGCGTGTAAAATCGTACATACCAACGGTGGCCAGATGGCTCATTGTGCGGCTCTCAAAGAGCCACTTGTTCTTTAATTAATTGATTTCCTTCGCTGAATGTTGTTACGTGGATGTGGAGATACTGGGACTAAACACCAACAGCAACAACAACCCAGAATGCGGTTTTATTCGACCTCAAGCTTGACCTCTCCGTGTGTAAACAAAGCTGATGATTGGTTGTGGGTGTCGGTGTCTTCTTTATAATTTCTGTGAGAACCACCGCGGTCTAGTCGTTGTCGTCTGGTCGATGTGGCTTGTCACGTGTGGCATTTCAGACAGATTTTGGGTGTGGTAGGGCTGAAACTACTAGATGATTCATGGCCCGGGGGTTGGGGGATATAATGACCTGAACATTGTCACAATACCTGTGTATCAGTACCTGTGTATACCTGTGTATCAGTACCTGTGTATACCTGTGTATCAGTACCTGTGTATATCTGTGTATCAGTACCTGTGTATACCTGTTTATATCTGTGTATACCTGTGTATATCTGTGTATCAGTACCTGTGTATACCTGTGTATATATATATACATACATATCCATGCACTGGAGACAAGCCTCGTCTTGACGCCTGTGACACTAAACGCTAGGAAAATGTATGAAACGCTTCTTGATGATAGTACACATGTGCACAGACTAGTTTTGTGTCTTGATAAGAGTACACATGTGCACATACTAGTTTTGTGTCTTGATGAGAGAATACAATGTGCACATACTAGTTGTATGTCTTGATGAGAGTACACATGTGCACAGACTAGTTTTGTATCTTGATAAGAGTACACATGTGCACATACTAGTTTTGTGTCTTGATGAGAGAGTACAATGTGCACATACTAGTTGTATGTCTTGATAAGAGTACACATGTGCACATACTAGTTTTGTGTCTTGATGAGAGTACACATGTCCACATACTAGTTTTGTAAAAAGAGTGAATTGAAAAAAATGAGTGGTGTGTTATCTCTGGAAAATTATGGGTGTGCAGGGCCTGTCTAAGGTCTTTGAGGGCCCTGGAATAGTAATAACTATTGGTGGGGGGGGGCTAGGTAAAAGCACCTTTCGAGACTAATACAGCATCATATTTGGCAGGAATTGGTGATACTTGCATATCCTGCTCTCTGTGTAAACATGTATGAACGTCTGTAGTGAGTATGAATGGGCGTCTGTAGTGAGTATGAATGGGCGTCTGTAGTGAGTATGAATGGGCGTCTGTAGTGAGTATGAATGGGCGTCTGTAGTGAGTATGAATGGGCGTCTGTAGTGAGTATGAATGGGCGTCTGTAGTGAGTATGAATGGGCGTCTCTAGTAAGTATGAATGGGCGTCTGTAGTGAGTATGAATGGGCGTCCGAAGTAAATACATGTATGCATGTGCGTCTGTAATGATACTGTATGCGCCTTGCTGCATAGATACATTATTGTAGCTTCAAAGATTGCATGTTATGTATAAACTTCAGATGTATGGGGACGGGTGTGCTGATACTGTTTTTATTGACTTGGCTGTATCTAGCCAGATAACTTTGACGAGATAATTATAGCACTCACTCTGACTATTGTCTCCAGAACTAGAAGCGTGACAAATTCTCTGGCTATAAATAGCTCAACTTGTTGTGTTAGCACAGAGCGAGGTTACATCACAGTTGCTCAACTGTATATTGGCTGAAATATTCCGGGCTAAATCTGATGTAACTTTATCTATGTTACTATAAACAGATCTGTTTTTTTTTTTTTTGTTTTGTTTCTTTGATGTCTTAAAATATCTTCAAAGTTTTTGTTATGTCAACAGTTGCTAGAATGTTCTGCCAATGAGGAATTATGCATTGTCATTTGGACGGTGGCCCTTTGAGTCTTGTGGACGGTGGCCCTTTGAGTCTTGTGGACGATGTCCCATTCTGTCTTGTAGATGGTGGCCCTTTGTCTTGTGGAAGATGTCCCATTATGTCTTGTAGATGGTGGCCCTTAGTGTCTTGTGGACGATGTCCCATTATGTCTTGTAGATGGTGGCCCTTTGTGTCTAGTGAACGGTGGCCCTTTGTGTCTTGTGGACGATGTCCCATTATCTCTTGTAGATGGTGGCCCTTTGTGTCTAGCGGACGGCGTCCCTTTGTGTCTAGTGGACGGCGTCCCTTTATGTCTTGTGGATTTGAACACTTTGTGTCTTGTGGACGGCCTCCCTTTGTGGATGGTGGCCCTTTATCTGTTGTGGATGGGTACCCTTTGTGTCTTGTGGACGGCGTTCCTTTCGATGTATCTTTCGGGATGCAGGGTTTATCATTCGCATTGAGAGACCTCAAATGTTTGGTTCCTTAGTTAAATTCTGGCGTGCCATTCAAAGTTTAAACAACCTATAGATACTCCCGAGTTTTAACGGCAACTCTTCATGCCGAATTAACATAATCAGCTGTTGACCTCGACCTTAATATCTTAGGACCCCCTCCCCCCCCCTCCATCTAAAGGTAAGAACCGTCCAAGTCATGTGTCAGGCACTGTCCTCCAGACCTGCGGGCACACGGGGTGAGACAGCTCGTGATGTGACGCGCGCGGAATATTTTTCTTTTTTTTTTTTGTTTAATTGCAATTGTTTGAGCTTTGGCTTCTGTCCTGGCACCATTGTCTTTGTTGACGTGTCACACAACACTCGCGGGCAGCACCCACACGCATGTCGTCTTCAGCATTGCCTGCTCTATCGGCTGATCTGTGTTTTTTTTTTTTTAAATCTCTTCACGTCTCGGTTTGTTGGTTGCTGTGATATTTCAGTGATTCTGGGATTCGTTTGTGTGGAGACTTCATGGCTGCTGAATGTTCTTTCAGATAAAAAAAAATGAGATGTTGTTTTACGTGCGATGATTCCTGCAGGTAACGCCTCCTTTTAGTGTGTGTGTGTGTGTGGGGGGGTTCTTTGGTGGAACAACAGACCAAGGGAGTTACCCCCCTTTGATTATTGTTGAACGTCCGTCGTTATCATTGGGTAACCCTCAATCGTTGGGCTCTGGAGAGTCCGTTCACCTGACATAAAACTACATGGACCTGTGTGACCGCGCTGTTGACACCAGATTGGTTATTGTGATGGGTTATTGTGATGACTGCATGTAGTATTGTGATGGGTTATTGTGATGACTGCATGTAGTATTGTGATGGGTTATTGTGATGACTGCATGTAGTATTGTGATGGGTTATTGTGATGACTGCATGTAGTATTGTGATGGGTTATTGTGATGACTGCATGTAGTATTGTGATGGGTTATTGTGATGACTGCATGTAGTATTGTGATGGGTTATTGTGATGACTGCATGTAGTATTGTGATGGGTTATTGTGATGACTGCATGTAGTATTGTGATGGGTTATTGTGATGACTGCATGTAGTATTGTTTTTTTTTTTTAATGTGCTTCACATTCCACAAGCGACGTGAAATTTATTGATGGCATTTTGATGGTGGTGTGTGTATGTGTGTGATTGGCTGGATGTGTTCAATTTCCCTAAACCTCTTGTTATTTTGTCACTCAGATTGGTGTCCCTTGGTCCACCCAGATTTAAGGGAAAAAAATAAAATGGTACGGGAGATAAAGGGAGGTAGATATTGTACTTGCAGCACAATTCATAGTACACCTGTACTGGAGATAAAGGGAGGTAGATATTGTACTTGCAGCACAATTCATAGTATACCTCGGCCGTCGGAAAAATTGCTCCGAGACGTTGTTAGGGGTAGGGAGATTAGGTCTTTTGAAAAGGACCTTAACTTGAATGTGTGGTTGGTCACTAGTGCCGCCACTGTAGGTCCGTGTTCGGGTATTAGGGGCTCTAGGCAGAGGCTGTTAGAGACCTTTAGAACGTCTTTGGCAAAGACTTACACCTATATCTGTGAGCCACATGCAGGAACTCAGATATAAGGCTAATCAGTGACGATTTGTGGACTCCAGGCAGAGAGACTTATTGGTTTGGCTGTCCTCTAGTCTGTCAATCGGCTCTGATGGTGACTCGGTCAACTGGCTCTGACTATGACGTGACGTGTTCTATATGGAAACGACCTGTGTTGTGTCTGTGTCAAGTCTCTGACAGCAATCCACGTAACTCTGGACGGCTTTTAGGGGGAGACAAAGCGAGTGTCAATGTTCCCCACCGCTGGCCTGGATCTTTAATTTAACATCGTGGACTTACCGGTCTACTCACTGGATGCACCACACCCAACAATAGACGCTCGGGGAAATGGTGGTGATAAACACCTGTCAGCGAGTCCATTGTAACGCAGGTCGGTGTTACCCCCCCTACCCTTCCCGTGCATGATGGTCCGCCCTTGTAGACAGCCAGTGGTTGTTGTACTACTACATCATCGGGTTCATTGTAGTTGCCGAGTTAGGTCATTGCTGACCCCCCCCCCCCACCACTTACATGTCTGTCGCTCCTGTCGACAGTCAGTGATTGAACTGCTGTGCCAAACAACAGACAAACATCGCGCGCTCGTGTTTACGTTTTTGCCGTCCCTCGCTTGTGTGTGTGTGTGTCTGCGAGTGAAATGTTTTCGTTTATTTTAATAGCCCATCAACTGGCACTTAGAGTTTTGTACCATATTCATAGGCTGGGTCCTATTGTACTACTTAGTGCTTAAGGGAGGACTTTGGTACATCTGAGTGTTTGTACTGTATTGTACTGTGTTGTATTGTACTGTGCGAGAATTGATCTTTGTGTGTGTGTGTATTGCATGCCCCCCCCCCCCCCCCAGTGTTGGTGTGTCAGTCCCCGACTCTGGGAGATGAAGTATGTCAGGTGTAGATGGTGGTGAAAGTCTGCCTGCTGATCGATGATGAAGCACGGTGATGATTCCTGCTGATCGATGAGGAAGCACGGTGATGATTCCTGCTGATCGATGATGAAGCACGGTGATGATTCCTGTACTCTACATCTCCAAGTTTTCTCACACAGAATATTCTTACCGTGAATTACCGACATTTTATTCGACCTTGGACAAGGACGGCACCCTCCCCCCCCCCCTCATAGAAACAGATGACAAATACATGTATATAATAAATCTATGAAATGATCTAAGTTGACAGCCCTGGCCCTAGATCTCCATTATTACTACGTTATTAATATATCACGGAAGTGGGAATGTTGACACCATCCAAGGAAATCTGTTGTCATTTGAAACCAGTACATGAAACCACCTTCAAGTTGTATCCCCTAACGATTGCCTGGCTCCACTATATTTACCGTCTGTGGGACTCCCACGAGACCCTTTCCCGCCTCACACTGTACATATCCCTGGAACATGGTATTCCAAATACTGGGGCTCTTCGTATTTGAAGCTGCGAGCTTTACATTACAGTCTGTGTTGGAGATAGTTTGCGATTATCTCTCTTTCTCTTTTTGACATATTGGAAAAGATTCTTACAACTACTAGTAGACAACAGCGTCCTTCTAGACCAATGGTTCCCAAACTTTTTTGAACCATGGACCCCTTTTTATAATCAAAACTTGCCCACGGACCCCCAAGTGAAAAAGCTACAACTTTAACTAATTGATTTGTGTCGCAAATCATTGTCTTTGCTTTACAGAAATATTAACACTGAATCAAAGAGTGCATACAAATTGATTTAAACATGCATCGTTAGATAACGAACATACTTCTGTGTGAAGTAGTAAACAGTTATCGTCTTCGTCATTATTCAATGTTGAGAAAATATCTCATAAAGGCATTCCTTCTGATTTTATTAACGGCTTGAATGACTTAATCTAGTGATCCATGCAAACGTTCACTAAGATTTTTTGCGACCAAACGATGTCGATGAATGACACAGTGCAATGAAAATACGTTTGGTACAGCTTGTTTTAAAGATGTCAGAAAGCTTCGAAAGCCTCGGAGTTTTTCAAACATTGCCGGAGCACCATCAGTAGCAACAGAAATGCTATTAGTCGAGGTTATAGCTTTTGTATTGACAAATCTTTTGATTCAGTAAATAACGTTTCACCTTTTGTACCGGTTCCCGAACATTGAGCAAAATTTGTCTTCTTTACAAATCTTACATAAGCTAAAAAGTAAAGATTCGGTTCCTGGTAAAGTGAACCAGTGCCGTAGCGAGCTTAACTCGCGCCCGGGGCACAATACCTTTTTAGCACCTCCCCCCTCTATTCGAAAGCCATATGTAAAATTTACCATTTGGCTCCCCTTTGTGAGTAGCGTCCGGGGTATGATGCCCCCCTTTCCCCCCTGGCTATGCCTCTGAAGTGAACTCGTCAAGCTGTATAGAAAATTCAGATGTTTTTAAGTAATCACATAAAGAATTTTCAACGGACTGAGCCATTTCGTCAATCTTACTTTGTACTGTATTATTACTCAGTGTAATTCTTTTTATAATGTCGAAATGTGGTTTGTGCAAAACTGTGTGCATTACCTCACTTACAGCTGGTAAAAAAGGTCTTCATCAATAATATACAGCTTTCTGGACTTTGCAATCAACAAGAAGCATGCAGTCATCATCATCTTGCTTAGATGTTGTCCCAATGAATTGTTGCAGTGACGCTTCTTGGCCTTTTGGTTAATATCAAAGTGTAGTATCTGCACTATAATGGATCTTATCCATTTGGCTAACCTGGTCTAGAAGGCATACCATAGTATGTGGGTAAAAAATCATTGGGGTTCTCCTGGCCAGGAAAAAAAAATTAGCGACGGTGGTGGTACTGTGGTAAATGAGGACAATCCGAGACAATGGTATTCACACCCTTCCACCCTGTCCCACTCAAGCACACCGTCGCAGCCTGCCATTTCTGGCAGGTAGTCAGGCATATTACACCCTCCCCTCTGTCCGAGTGGCAGGAAAAAAAAAACGTTTGCACTGCCATTCTGGCCGATCAGCAGTACACACACCGTGCTGGTCTGGTCAGTCTAGGCATGTCTTAATAACCGTTTTCTATGCCGTGCCGACAGTTTGTGGGGAAACAATATAGTCAGAGTTTGATGACACAATTTCCACATACTACGATGCCCAAAGCTAGACAGTAGTTATCGTACTCCTCCTGAGTTCACCATTATATGTCAGTTCATGTTCATGCAGTTATACTCAAGAATTAAATATTAGTATTGTTACTTTCAACTGCCGTCGACTTAGTATATTAGTGTTGTTCACTGGTGTTGGGACAACTAATACAAGTTTATAAAACAACCTCGCAACATAAATGGATCATAATTTTACTATTTTACTTTGAACCTTTCACGGACCGCCTGGAGTTGTTCAGGGACCCCCAAATGAATTTTAATTTCCCACGGACCCCCTGAATGCTACCGCGGACCCCTGGGGGTCCGTAGGGACCACTTTGGGAACCACTGTTCTAGACCAATCTAGTCATACACTGCAGACGTCACGCACGCGCAATTTTGATAATCATGTTGAGATGATATACAAATTATTAGGCAATAATGGGATGTTCTATGATACAAATTATTAGACAATAATGGGATGTTTTATGATACAAATTATTAGGCAATAATGGGATGTTTTGTGATAAAAATTATTAGGCAATAATGGGATGTTTTATGATACAAATTTGTTCTCAGTTTTTCTGTTGTTTTTCTTCATTGTTGAAAATGGAAAAAAAAGGGGGGGGGGCACAATATTTAATTTAAATTTGCAATTTTTTTTCATCAGAAGGTGTACACACCAGTACTTTATTTTTTTTATATAATTGAAACTTGGGGGGGGTTGAAATTGGGCTACATTTGTCCAGACAGTGTCAGTCAGACTCAGCCTGTCAGTATTGGTGCAGTGTACCAACAGGCAATGTTTACAGCTGGAGAGCCGGTGAATGTTTACAGCTGGAGAGCCGGTGAATGTTTACAGCTGGAGAGCCGGTGAATGTTTAGGTCACATTGACATGTCGACGTGTGTTTACAAACAACTGGTCACTCGTGTTAAGAAACGAAGAACGTTAGTAAATTATGTAGGTCAGTGGGGAGGGTAAAAAGACGCCCCACAATACAATGATTGATTGAACAACGGTACAATGGATGATTGCACAACGGTACAATGGGTGATTGCACAATGGTACAATGATTGATTGAACAACGGTGCAATGAATGATTGCACAACGGTACAATGATTGATTGAACAACGGTACAATGGATGATTGCACAACGGTACAATGATTGATTGAACAACGGTGCAATGAATGATTGCACAACGGTACAATGATTGATTGAACAACGGTACATTGGACGATTGCACAACGGTACAATGATTGACTGAACAACGGTGCAATGAATGATTGAACAACGGTACAATGATTGATTGAACAACGGTGCAATGAATGATTGAACAACGGTACAATGATTGATTGAACAACGGTACAATGGATGATTGCACAACGGTACAATGATTGATTGAACAACGGTGCAATGAATGATTGAATAACGGTGCAATGAATGATTAAACAACGGTACAATGAATGATTGAACAACGGCACAATGAAATGATTGAACAACGGCACAATGAATGATTGAACAACGGTACAATGGATCATTGAACAACGGTGCAACGATTGATGAACGTATTAAATGGAGGAAAGACTTGCGTTTGGTTATTCTCTTTGTCAACTTCATTTTACTCTCTAGTTAAGTTATCACTAATGTTTTATATTTTGTGTGTAAACGGTAGAGACCAAATGTGAATGAGGTGTATTTTGATTGTGTTATCTCGCAGCTGACAGTGAAAATATCAGGCCATTTTTTCGATCAGAAAGTAATTGCCTAGTAAAATCACTTCAACAAAATCTCTGGCTGACATAGTTATAGATGTTACGTCATACACACATACAGGTCACACTGACCGTGACGTAACCTGACCGCGTTCACTTAGTACCAGGCTGGGCTAGTTGTGTGTGTTTTGCTTGTGTGTGTGTGTGTGATAGTTACAGCGTACCAGATATTGCGGTGTGCAGTTTGTCTGGGATGGGTGGCTGGAAGTTCAGGTCAGTTGTTCAGACATGTAGAGATTCTTAAATGAGCGGACGGCAGTTGCCGTGTTTGTTTATTTGTAAATACATAGCAGTCACACCCAGGCACTGGTAAGGCCCCTGGCCAGGCACTGTAAAGACCAGGGCCCTAGTACCTATCTGGGGGCCATTTCGCCTCAGATTTAATTAAAAGTCGATACTTTGATTCTCTGCAAGTTTGAGAACGTTTTTTTTAAAATTATGATTCAGTCTGTGACATGATTTCTATTAAACACACACTCACGCAGACATACTCACGCAGACACACTCACACAGACACACACTCACACAGACACAGACACACACTCACACAGACACACACTCACACAGACACACTCACACAGACACACACTCACACAGACACACACTCACGCAGACACACACTCACGCAGACACACACTCACGCAGACACACACTCACGCAGACGCACACTCACGCAGACGCGCACTCAAACAGACACACACTCACGCAGACACGCACTCACACAGACACACACACAGACACTTACTCACACACGCACTCACACAAATGCAACAAGTTGAGATTAGACTTTAAAACAACTTGATAGGCTGGAGTAGATCTTAGAAAAATATGGTGAAGGTTAAAATTATTTAGTTGAGCAGGACTAACTTTTATCCCGGCGCTATCGATGAATTGATTTACCAGTTGAATAGGACTAACTTTTATCCCGGCTCTATCGATGAATTGATTTACCATTTGAGTAGGACTAACTTTTATCCCGGCTCTATCGATGAATTGATTTACCAGTTGAGTATGACAAACTTTTATCCCGGCTCTATCGATGAATTGATTACCAGAACCAAGAGCCAACAAACGCTTAGTTTTTTCTACATGTATAATTCCTATAACAGGCGGGACTCAAGTTGAATTTTCTTTTTTTTTTTTGACCCACTGAAAATCATTCTGTCTGTCAGATCCCAATGAGTTCTTGGCGCTTCTATCAGATAGTGGGATCTCGTCTGTCTGTCAGATCCCAATGAGTTCTTGGCGCGTCTATCAGATAGTGGGATCTCGTCTGTCTGTCAGATCCCAATGAGTTCTTGGCGCGTCTATCAGATAGTGAGATCTCGTCTGTCTGTCAGATCCCAATGAGTTCTTGGCGCGTCTATCAGATAGTGGGATCTCGTCTGTCTGACACAGGTGACCGGTGTTTTTAAATTGAAAATGTGTAGCAGTTGGTGGGAAAAAGGGGGGGGGGGTAGATAATCCGACTTTAAAGTGTGTGATTGAACAAATTAATTCATCGGTGGGAAAATGTCACTTCTAGTTATTGTTGGGGGAAAGGGTAAAAATGTCACTACTGGTGTTTTAGGTTTTGGCCACGAGGTGTGGGGGGGGGGGGAGATGTCACCAATTACGTCATTTTAAATCATATTTTTGTCTTTTTAATCTCTCTCTCTTTTTTAAAAAAAATAGTTTGCTTGAAAAATGGGTAATTTTTTCTTTCGCTTGATTATTTCGTCATACTCGGTATCGATTTTTGTTTTCCATTAAAGATAAACCTAACTATAGCGGGAACCGTTACTGCGCCTGGTCGTTGGTCCGTGACGGAGTCAGTGGTTGGCGAGTTGTATGGAAGAGAGTAAATAATAGAATCCAGACTTCTGGTCCACGTAGACTTAACAAATATTTAGTGTTATAAGAGTTGTGATTGTGTGAATTTAGATTTTTTCGATCTTTTAGTTTGAAATTAGAATTTGGTCTCGGCCCGCAGTCTGAGGACGACGGCCGTCTGAGTTTATCTGCGAATCGGTGTGTGACGACTTCCTGTCCCACTCATTGTGACGACTTCCTGTCCAACTCATTGTTGACGGAGTAGTACGGAAATCGGGAAGATCCGAACAGGAATGACAGTTTTAAATAGCGAGTGGGTGTTTTGAAGTGAAGTGATCCCAATGTTGCGATAGGTAGCGCAGCCGTTTGGGAGGGATAGAAGGGGGTGGGCAACAGTTGGTCGAGTTTTTGGAAAGTGTTATCAGGGGCTAGTCGTATCCATATAAATGGTAGGCCGACTCGTTGTTTACCTGCAAGCGGTGACCTCTGCCAGTGAACCATGAGCCTGTCCACGTGTGACGGACTTGAGAAAAAACAACTTGGCCGAATTTTGTATCGTATGGTATGACATAATGTATGACGTATCGTATGGTATGACGCAATATATGACGGCTGGCTCTCAATAGTACTTGTGTATCAGCGAATCGAATACAAGTAGTATGGGCAGGGCCGCGACAAGGGGAGGGGGTGGTAGGTTCAGCTCGACCTTATATATTCATGGGCCCCCTAACCTTTCGGGCCTCATTAGGGTACAGCAATGAACTGTTAAATGACGAATTGGCGAGTATGTGTGCGTAATATGAGGAGAGATCCAAGGTGACCGCTGCGTACAGTGTTGATGTCCAGCATGTTGTCCGGCCTCATGGCGCCCTGCTCTATACGGCCCTGGCCACATGTACCAGATATATCTAGTCCTCTCGCAGCGGCGTTTGTAAGGAAGGATCTTGAAGCCCTTGAACAAAAACAAAATCATAATATATAGTCCTTCATTATATATAGTCCTTCATTATATATGGCCCTTCATTATATATAGTCCTTCATTATAGTCTAAAAGCTTATTAAATCGGAGATTCCCGACTAATTTAATTTTGTGTCACTTTTCCTTACGAACTGTTCCTATGTGTATAATTAGTTTGGATACTTTGGACATTTTCATCTTGTTGTTTGTATACTTATATCGGCAAGATGTATCGTCACTTGGAGTGTAAAGGTGGTTTTACTGCTGAGATTTGACTGTAGCATGACTGCTGTGTACATTATTAGACACACTGATACGTACACAAGCACGGTCACATGCATGTACTGACATCCTACAGGAATCCACCACTCAAGCCGCTTAAAAATCTGTGTAGACCTTGAAGGGAGATAATTAAAGGAAACAATGCACAGATATTGGGCTTCATCATCGTCATCAGTATGTGTGTGTGTGTGTGTGTGTGTGTGTGTGTGTGTGAGATAGAGAGATAGAGAGAGAGAGAGAGTCTATGTGCGTGTTTCTGTTTACACTTTGCTGTGCCTAGAGTTGCTGAACGAGTACTTTACCCTTAAGATGATTGACACAGGGGACTCACACTGACACAGGGCCTGACATTGGCACAGTTTCTAGGATCTCTAACAAGTTCCGGTAACTGGGGCCCAATGTTCCCTTCTTTAGCTGCAACATGGCATTTATTTTTTGATAAGTGGTCGGGTTGCCCCCCCCCCCAATCGACGGCCCTGTCGTGAGGTCCATTCACAAGGTGGACGACCAGTACACTCACATGTAGTAGTAATGATGCTGACTTTTACTTTGGTTACCGCACCGATTTCTTAACTAAATAATTGCCAACGTATCAATCACGTGACTGGCTGTAACTTGTTCCCATAGCGATAGTGTCATAAGGAGAAACGTCATAGACGACTAGAATAATGTGGAGATTAGTTTTGTCTGTAGAACCTCGTACTTCCATCAGACGTACCAGGCAACTCATAACCTCTTTATTGTTTACCTTAGGGTCCAAACGGGCGTTCACCCCATCCTTAAATAAAATAAAAAATGTTTGTTGTGACGTGACGTGTGTATAACAACATGGCCGACTTGTGTGCATTACTGATCAGCTGTCTTGCCATGTCTTGGCACTCGCGCACCGCAATTGACGGTGGGTGGGGGTGGGGGTGTGTTGAGAGAGTACCAAGCCACTTATCGACATTTTCAATCGGTGAAGTTATCAATCACTTATGCACCTGCCTTCCTGATATTTCATTCTTTATTTTTTGTTATACTTGCTAATATTGTGTGTTGTTGATGAAACTGTGTGTCAGTTGTGTTAAACCCATCTCCTGCCCTTTAATGGCAGGATTCAATTGTTTGTATACCTGCATGGGGAATGTTGTTTTGCCTGCATGTGTTGGTTTGCCTGCATGAGGAATGTTTGTTAACCTGCATGGGGATGGTTTGCTTACCTGCATGGGGGAATGTTTGTTTGTTTACCTGCATGGGGAAGGTTTGCTTACCTGCATGGGGGAATGTTTGTTTGTTTACCTGCATGGAGAAGGTTGGTTTACCTGCATGGGGAAGGTTGGTTTACCTGCATGGGGAAGGTTGGTTTAATTGCATGGGCAATGTTTGCTTACCTGTATGAAGTCAGAGGTCTGCCTCTCGTTCCTTTGTTGACGTCCACTATGAGGCTCCACATATTGGTACAATACACATGTTTGTATGGAGATAGAAATCATAAACAACAACACATTTGTATGTGTTTTGAGGTTTCTATGTTTGTATGTGTTTTGAGGCGACACATTAACTAGCGGTGTGGGGCGTTTGGCCTGCGAGTCCCCGGGTTTAATCCTCGGCGAGGACCGTGAGAAAGTTCCCCTTAGTCCACTCAGCTTTAAATGGTCACCTGCCATTATTTTAGGGAAGTAAAGGCGGCTGGGGCGTTGTGCTAACCACACAATCCCTTCATATTGTTTGGGTACAGACACAGATGAATCTATATACTTCTTCTGCCCCGATGGCCCATCACGGAATAGGGAACTTCATTACTTATGTTTGGGTTGTCTAGACTGCCCCGATGGCCCATCACGGAATAGGGAACTTCATTACTTATATTTGTGTTGTCTAGACTGGCCCGATGGCCCATCACGGAATAGGGAACTTCATTACTTATGTTTGTGTTGTCTAGACTGCCCCGATGGCCCATCACGGAATAGGGAACTTCATTACTTATATTTGTGTTGTCTACTCCTGTATTCAAGGCTGCGTTAAAATCGTGCAAAGGGGGGGGGGGCAAGCAGATGTGTGTCCTTTGTGATGCCTTCTTTGTTACCAGGCCCCAGTAGATTTGCGCCAGGTCCCCTTCAGACCTATGTCCGACTCTGCTGGTCCTGGTATCAAATGTATATGTGTCCGACTCTGCTGGTCCTGGTATCAAATGTATCTTTGTCCGACTCTGCTGGTCCTGTTATCAAATGTA
Organism: Bulinus truncatus; assembly: GCA_021962125.1. NCBI lineage: Eukaryota > Metazoa > Mollusca > Gastropoda > Planorbidae > Bulinus > Bulinus truncatus. The sequence goes on along the minus strand of JAGDYQ010000022.1, from coordinate 343,261 downwards.
CCTGTGTCCGACTCTGTTGGTCCTGGTATCAAATGTATCTGTGTCCGACTCTGTTGTGGTCCTGGTATCAAATGTATCTTTGTCCGACTCTGCTGGTCCTGGTATCAAATGTATCTGTGTCCGACTCTGCTGGTCCTGGTATCAAATGTATCTGTGTCCGAGTTGTTCTTACACTCGAATAATTGACCGCTTTATTACCGGAGTTAAAATCTAGTTCTGTTCTCCCGACAGGTGTGAGATTTATGGGCACAGTAAAGTCGACTGGTCAATGTACTGACCACACACGTCCACTGAAGTCGGCTGGTCAATGTACTGACCACACGTCCACTGAAGTCGGCTGGTCAATGTACTGACCACACACGTCCACTGAAGTCGGCTGGTCAATGTACTGACCACACACGTCCACTGGACTCGGCTGGTCAATGTACTGACCACACACGTCCACTGAATGCAGTGTATACAGAAACATTTGAACTCAACTTCATCTTTCCTAACGGACCTTAAAGGTTCTGCTATATGAAGGAATCTGTATTTAAAAAAAAAACAATAATTTTCTCTGGTGCCCATTTTTTTAGACAAGTAAAACAGTGCTATACAGTTTGTTATTGACACAACGTGTACAAACAGTGCTATACAGTTTGTTATTGACACAACGTGTACAAACAGTGCTATACAGTTTGTTATTGACACAACGTGTACAAACAGTGGTATACAGTTTGTTATTGACACAACGTGTACAAACAGTGCTATACAGTTTGTTATTGACACAACGTGTACAAACAGTGGTATACAGTTTGTTATTGACACAACGTGTACAAACAGTGCTATACAGTTTGTTATTGACACAACGTGTACAAACAGTGGTATACAGTTTGTTATTGACACAACGTGTACAAACAGTGCTATACAGTTTGTTATTGACACAACGTGTACAAACAGTGCTATACAGTTTGTTATTGACACAACGTGTACAAACAGTGCTATACAGTTTGTTATTGACACAACGTGTACAAACAGTGCTATACAGTTTGTTATTGACACAACGTGTACAAACAGTGCTATACAACAACAATTACAAACATTGCTATACAGTTTTTTATGTTTACCGTGAATTCTCCTTTTATCAAACGAGATCACATAGTCTGTACAACTGTTTTATAATTCTCCTGTCATCAAACGAGATCACATAGTCTGAACAACTGTTTTATAATCCCTTTTTTCCCCCGGGGCGTCTACACTGTTCCCGATATGTTCAGTTCCTGTCAGTCGATACGGAACATCATGGTGTATGTTTCATAACTCAAACCTAATTGTTTATCTACATCTTTAAATCTACGAAACTTATTCGCACTGGCTCGCACATACGCTCACACACGCACACTCTCTCTCTCTCTCTCACACACTCTCTCTCTCACACACTCTCTCACACACACTCTCTCTCTCACACACACTCTCTCTCACACTCTCTCTCTCTCTCATACACACACTCTCTCTCTCTCTCACACACACACACACAGACTTACTCTCTCTCACACACACACTCTCTTACACACACACACACTCTCTCTCTCTCACACACACTCTTTCTCTCTCTCTCTCACACACACACACTCTCTCTCTCACTCTCTTACACACACACTCTCTCTCTCTCTCACACACACTCTTTCTCTCTCTCTCACACACATAAATAGGTGGCATTTTAAAATTGACGATGTCTCATTGTCAAACGGCGTACTAAAATTGGTGGAAGGGAGTTGTCCTCTGCCCAAGGCACGTTACTTCCAAATTCACACATTTTATTGTTACACAAACGTTACTGACTGGCGCAGAAATGAACAACGTTATGTAAAAGTTTTAATGTTTTCGTCTACAAAAAACGAGTGTATGTATATATGTATTTATACTTTCATAGTGATACAGACAGTTGTGCATAGTGTGTGTGTGTGTGTGGGGTGGAGGGGTATGTGAGGATGAGAGAAATGGTCGGGGGGGGGGGTGAAGTCGAGAAGATGCTCACAATGACCTCTGTACCGAGGGAACTAGGACAGCTGGGTTGAGTTCAGCGGCCCTTAAAGTGTACTGACAGTCGTGTACCCCCATAGTGTACTGACAGTCGTGTACCCCCATAGTGTGCTGACAGTCGTGTACCCCCATAGTGTACTGACAGTCGTGTACCCCCATAGTGTACTGACAGTCGTGTACCCCCATAGTGTACTGACAGTCGTGTACCCCCATAGTGTACGCCAGTGGTGGTGGTCGGGACCCTCTAATCCTTCCACTCCCGATGACGTACACACACACACACGTCGACCCCGGGGTGGGGGTGGGGGGGAGTGTTTATTGTTTTCACCCTACTCCAGACTTGTTTGTGTTTTTACTTTCTTAGAGTGTGGAACCAATGAACGCCATTCAGCGAGGGGGGAAAGAGTTTTTTGATATACTACACGACTTTCTGTAATAGTACATAGCATCGTGACGTAGTCACCTGGTGATGAAGTACACTATATAGATTCCACCCACCACCCATTTGTTTACTTCCATCATGCCCCCCCCCGGTACAGTATTGGCTACACACTCTACAGACATGTATAAGTGCGCCGTTGTGTGTGTGTGGCTGGTGGTGTCGTTGTGGGTTCTCAAATCAAGAGATTAGACAGACACATTTCATAAACGTTAATACAAGTATAGGGAGGGAGGGTCAAGTAAAAAAGTCAAGGTATAAAGCGGAAATAAACGAAAAAAAATGTCAATCAGTAAAAATGTCATCAGGTTAAAAATAAAGTCAATATAACAAAAATGGTTTGTCTGTCTGCATGTGCATGTCTGTGTACTTGTCTGTCTGTCTGTGTACTTGTCTGTCTGTCTATCTATTACGTGTCTGTCTGCATTTGTACTTGTCTATCTGCCTGTCTATGCACTTGTCTGTCTGCCTGCCTGTGTACTGTCTATCTGCCTGTCTATGCACTTGTCTGTCTGCCTGCCTGTGTACTGTCTATCTGCCTGTCTATGCACTTCTCTGTCTGCCTGCCTGTGTACTGTCTATCTGCCTGTCTATGTACGTGTCTGTCTGCCCATCCATTTATAGTTTCTTTAGATCGATAGTAAATAGAGAACACGATAATTTTACGTTTTAAAAAACAGAGGCGTGTCCAGTCACTCTCGAGTGCCACAGACCGTAGGTGTAGGCACGGACCGGCCAGATGTCCAGTCGCCGTGCTCACACCACGCCATGTATCTGATGATGTCACACGTTGGCCCATTGACGTGCTCACACCACGCCATGTATCTGATGATGTCACACGTTGGCCCATTGACGTGCTCACACCACGCCATGTATCTGATGATGTCACGCGTTGGCCCATTGACGATGTCACACCACGCCATGTATCTGATGATGTCACACGTTGGCCCATTGACGATGTCACACCACGCCATGTATCTGATGATGCCACACGTTGGCCCATTGACGATGTCACACCATGTCTTTGATTTTATTTTCTATGACGTGGCAGCTCCGTCGACCCCCATTTGATCCGGGTGTACACACCAAATCGATTATCAATCAGTGCGCCGACAGTTTCCTCTGTATCGGTTTTATTGAGTACCACCGGTTCATTCTTCTGGTCATTGGTTCTTTTGTCTCTTTGTTAAGTCATATCTTGAATAACTCGGGGGGGGGGGTATGAATTTGTTGGATGTCACGTGCCGCCCGGTGTCGAATCAGACGATTGCTTTCTAACAGTAACAATTTAACCCCCCATCCTTCCGCCACCCGCCCCCGGGCCCAACCTCCGCAAATTTTGTCAGTGACACTTTTTTTCCTTCTAGTCCGTTTGTGTGTGTGTTTGGGGGTGGGGAGAGAATGGGATTACTTTAGCGCTTTGATTGGTGTAATGGTGTGTGTGTGGGTGTGTGTATGGGTGGATGTAGCGTCTTGCTATGGTTTGTGTATGTGTATGTAGTTGTGTATGTGTATGTAGTTGCCTGTGTGGATAATTGGATAACTGCCTGACTGTGTGACAAAAGATGACACTGTCTAGCTACTTGTTGGTGGCAGCCCCGCGTTCGGTTGTCTGCCCCTGCCGTAGTCTTTATTATTATGTACATCTGATGGGCAGCGTTATCGCCCTTTGCTCCAGTCCTCGGGATCTCTACTTGAAATAAAACAAACAAAAACACCGTGTACAATTAATTCACGACACGTAATTGACTTGTGCTGCCCGGAGTGTTTTATTGAACAGACTTACAGTTGAATGTTTTGTATCAGTCCATTTATTTCTTTACAGGTTGAGGAAATATTTCGTTTCATGTGCAAGTCCTGAAGTTTTCCATCTTGATTCCTAGTTTTTGATGGGATTAATTCTACAACTACGGAGTCGGCTTTCGATCACGCTCTTGACGTCATAATAATAATACTATTCCCCCCCCCCCCCCATTTATTGATGTGTGGCATTTTTGTTGACATTTAATTTGAACATCTAATTGACCACATGTGGATATATTTGTTTGTTGATATTTCAAAACCCTCGTTTCGCCTTCTGAGAAATACATACAAGTTTCGCATTTGATTATTGGATTAAAAATAGGATTCATTTATAGCGCGCGCTGCCGAGCTTTGCTTCTGTTTTTCTTTTTGGTTTTTGATTTGCGATTTCTCGCCCGACATGAGACGGGCTCGACCTGCCGCACCAGATGCGTGACTGTCTGAGTCTAGGCCCGCACAGCCACCCTACTCAGACCGCCAGCAGCCTCGGCCCTGATCGCCCTCCCCGCCCGGCCGCCTGCTCCGCCGCTGACCACGCGAACCCTATGCTAGGGGAGTGGCGGCGACCACTTGACCCCAACAGACCCGTGAACCTAGCCGTCGAGAATTACCTGTCGTACCTGCGGCTCCTGTGCTCCGATTCCATGGGCTGCCAGCAGAGCCACTCGGAGGAGCCCGAAGAGGACTCGGTGGAGTCGTTACGCTACAGCCGGCGCTCCACGAAGATCAAACGGAGCAAGAGAAAAAAGCTGAGCAAGACGAAGAGCGGCGGGTCCGAGAAGCAGGCCGAAAACGGGCCCGAGCAGAGCCCCCCTGAAGAGGCCAACGGCGCTCCCTCGTCCGAGCCACCGAAAGACAGATGCAATAATAAGAAGAAAAAGAAGAACAACGAACGGGCGCTCATGTTCGGCAACCAGCAGTCCATAAAGAACGTCCTGACATTGGCCGTGGACACGCCGGAGGCCGCAGAGATAGAGGCCAAGCAAGGCAAGTTCGGCTCCAAGCACGTGTTCCCGATCTGGGAGTCGCACTACAGCGAGACGTGCAAGTGCGTCAACGCGGGCGCGAACGAGGACCCCGCGGCTGCACAGGACAGCAGCGCCCCTCCTCACAAGCCCAGCCCTTCCTCGGACCGGCGGTGCAAGCGCTGCTCCCAGCTGCTGGTGAACAACAGGCGGGGCGTAGCCTCCAACAACAACAACAGCAGCAACAGCAACGCCGCCTCCGCGGCGAGACCTTCCGAGCCCAACGGCTCCGTAGGGATGGGGCTGGAGGTCGACGCTGCCCCTGCCGGGGGAGGACCTTCGCCGGCCGACCCCAACAGCCTGACCAGCGATCCTTTACAGACGTTGTGCCAACAGACCCAGATAGCGGCCATCGCTAACCTTCTTGTACTGGTGGGTTCGACCTTTGACCTTTCACCTCTGTTGTTTTTTATATTGTTTGTTGCTATGTTACATTTGCTATATATATATATATATATATATATATATATATATATATATATAGGTTTCTGCACTGACTTGAGCTTCTCCGCATGTTGCTTGGTGTTAGTTCATATCAAACTTTATTATTGTTCCAGCTTTTGCTTAATGTTTGCTTTTTTTCATTGATTCTATCCAATTGCTTTTAAAATATCTCTGCCTCTAGAATGTTATCAAACATATCTCTGCCTCTAGAATGTTATCAAACATATCTTTGCCTCTAGAATGTTATCAAAAATATCTCGGCGTCTAGAATGTTATCAAACATATCTCTGCCTCTAGAATGTTATCACAAATATCTCTGCCTCTATAATGTTATCACAAATATCTCTGCCTCTAGAATGTTATCAAACATATCTCTGCCTCTAGAATGTTATCACAAATATCTCTGCCTCTAGAATGTTATCACAAATATCTCTGCCTCTAGAATGTTATCAAACATATCTCTGCCTCTAGAATGTTATCACAAATATCTCTGCCTCTATAATGTTATCAAACATATCTTTGCCTCTAGAATGTTATCAAAAATATCTCTGCCTCTAGAATGTTATCACTGTCCACGCCAGGCAGGGCACACTGACCACATTGCTGTGTGTGTGGATACGATCTGTTTGTTTCCAATCAATACACGATGTACTCATCTAACCATCAGACTTTCTTTAATTCCAAGTGAAATACAATTCTTTTAGTAATAGACTGTTCTAATTGGGTTATTAAGAATAGTAATTGAAAAAAAAGTCAACAGATATTTTGTTATTCCCCACGAGTCCAGTTTAATTAACATCGTTTAATGTGAACATTTTAAATTGATTTTTCTTTTGGGTTAAACCAGCGTATACATATAAAGTCATTCTGTGTACACTGTATTTGTTATTTGATCATTCATTGGCTCTGAATGAGAGAGTCATCACGGGACAAATTTACCCCCCCCCTCCAAGTCGAACTATAGAGGTAGATGGACGTTCATTAACTCAGTTTTTTAATTGAAATGAAAATTACAGAATGGAATATAAATCCCAGCTACCCATAAGTCCTGGCTACTTAACTCCCAGCTACGCATCAAAGCTACCCATAAATCCTCGCTACCTTATAACCTCCCCCCCCCAAGCTGTATATCAAAAGCTACCCGTAAATCCCAGATGCACATATAAATCCCAGCTAGTTATTAAATATCATCTACCATGTAATCACATCTGAAAGTGAATCAAAGCCACTTGGCTACATATCCATTCTGGCTAAATATAGCCACCTCAGCTACATGAAGCCACTCCAGCTACATGAAGCCACTCCAGCTACACAAAATGTTAAGCTGCCTTCAGTTGTATAGACCCATTTGATTAACTCCCCCGTCTGTTCCCCATCATATGCAGTTAAGTGTAACGTACTACAAAATACAAACTACAATAAATAGTTATGTAATGTGCTTCCCGCCACCACCGCTTGTTTTTAACCTAGTCTTTGCCACCCCCCCCCCCCATTAAAACTGTTACGAGTTTCAGCACCATTAATTCCCCGTCTGAATGGTCCCCAACCACCAAAGCACGTGGGTTGGTATTTTAGTTCTTATTTTATTTCTTCCAACCTAATTCGGTCGTAAAGTGTGTGACGCCATAATAAAATGTTTGACGTCATACTTTACTTGTGTGACGCACTACAGCCCACGCTGCTGATGTTTAGGCCGTAGTTCTTCTTCAAGTATTCAGTGGCCCCCCCCCCCCCTTTGTGTTCACACCGACGTAGCACCAGGCGGTCGGTGAAAAAGGTTTCATCATTGGTGGCGGCCCAAGGGCATCGAAAGTTGCGGGTGGGGGGTGTCTTCGAAGTCACCGGATTCTGTTGTACTAAAATGGTACCAACTGATGCAGAATTAACACAGTTTGATAAAAGTTCAAAATTGTATCCAACAAAGTAGTGTTCATTTTTCAGCAACAAATTTCTGAATCCATCCTTTGCTAATAGGCGGGGGGGGGGGGCGCTAACACACCCATAACATAATTTGCCAGGAAATGGGATTTTGTTTGTCTTACGGTTATAGTAAGGTAATCTCGGTGAAAGGTTGAAGGTCAGCGAGATGATACTGTATCGCCTTTCTCAGTTAAAGTGATTCTTGAGTGGACTGAGCCTGGGAGTCAGTCAGCCGTGTCATTGAATGAGTCGGTGACATGACCCTAATGACTTAACGTGGCCGTATCGACGCAGACACACGCCTGGTTTATCTGATGTGTAGGTATGAGCACCGGGCCTTCCGAGGGTTGGGGTGTGGGGGGGTGGTGACGTCACGGTACAGTTATGGCTCCATTATTCGTTCATGTGGTTACCGGGGCCACCCCCTCTCCCTCTGCGTTGTTCGTGCGGTGGCCCATTTACTTGTAGTTATAGTTGCTCTATAGGTTGGTGAGGGATAGATTCAGAAAAATCAAAAGTCATACACCACGTCACTTCATATGTTCATAAACATTGTCCTATTTCCAAGACGGAGGTTTGATTTGTACGATTAAAAACGATTTTTTTTTGTAAAGTTTTCGTTGCCAGGCGACCCGCGTTGTCGTAAACATGGCCTAAAAACGAGGTGAGTTCCTCTGACCTAGAAATGTTTCTTCAAAATTAGCGCATTTTATTTAGCTACAAATGCTATTATCTAATGCAGAAATGAACACAGTTTAATAAAAGTTCTATAAATAATTTTTCTTAACCCCCCTCCCCCCAACACCCAGTGTATATATTAACAAATAAATCTGAATCCAACCTTCGGGTAATCTATAGAGGACCAGCATTGCATACATTGCACTGGTTGAAACTTGTCGTGACCGTATTGCTCACTCGAAGTATTGCACACTCCACGGATTGCACACTCGACGGATTGCACACTCGAAGTATTGCACACTCCACGGATTGCACACTCCACACTCCACGGATTGCACACTCGACGGATTGCACACTCGACGGATTGCACACTCGACGTAATGCACACTTGAAATTCTTGATTATGACGTGCATTCACATTTAAATGTTTAATCGCTGGTAAAAACTATTTGTACATGAATGCATGCTTTCCATCTATTTCTGTGGCTTCAGTCTATCTCTGTGGTTACAGTTTGAATAAATCTGTTGTTTCCTTTTCAACGTATTCAAAACAAAACAAGTTTAGCATCTTTTAAAAGCTTTTATTATGTAAAAAAAAATAAATCTTTATCTCTGTAATTGAAACTGAATGCCATAAATAGATGTGACATTCCCCTCCCATCCTTCCAAAACTATCTCCAGTTTCCTGAAGACATTCACCGTAGCCTCCCCATCCACAATGTATATGATTTTTTTAAAAACAGCTCCCATTTATTCATTCTGACTAGTTTCACATCTCCCACATGAATCTGTAACTCTATAACTTATGACTTTGAGATGTTGTGTCTTTTACCTTCTGTTTGATTTTAGCTTTCTATTTAATATTGATCCATTTACCTTACCTCCCCTGTTTTATTTTATGTAATTTACTTCCCCTGTTTTTTAATTTACTTTTTTTTATTCACTGGGTTCATGTGATTCCAAATTAATTTCTTTTTTCAATTTAATCATTTTGAATATTTCAGGAAGTTAGTTTTTTGAGAGCACGTAAGTCTGCTGGTTAGAACAATAATATTCAACATTTCTAACAACCTACATTCCATTAGTCAGAAATGTTTGCAACCCAGTGGTCCAACCCAGTGGTCCCGATTGATTCAAATTTACTTGAGTAGTTCCCCCCTGCCCACCCATCTCCATGTGAATATCAACAAACTAGCATTGTTCGTTAAATCACTTTTTATGTCATGCACGGTTTGTTTTATTGTACTTATACCACTCTGTTGTATCACTATCACAAACATTAGTTTTATTTCACTTGGGTCGTTGTATCACTATCACAGACATTAGTTTTATTTCACTTGTGTCGTTGTATCACATGCAGCACCACCTCATTGAGGGTGTCATTGGTACACTTGTCTGGACAATTAGAGCTGTGCTGTGCATTTCCAGCCCCCCTTCCCCCCCCACTGTCTGAACTAACTCCCGTCATATTTGATTCTACCTGGGCCCCCCACTGCCTGAACTAACTCCCAGTCATATTTGATTCTACCTGGGCCCCCACTGCCTGAACTAACTCCCGTCATATTTGATTCTACCTGGGCCCCCACTGCCTGAACTAACTCCCGTCATATTTGATTCTACCTGGGCCCCCCACTGCCTGAACTAACTCCCGTCATATTTGATTCTACCTGGGCCCCCACTGCCTGAACTAACTCCCGTCATATTTGATTCTACCTGGGCCCCCACTGCCTGAACTAACTCCCGTCATATTTGATTCTACCTGGGCCCCCCACTGCCTGAACTAACTCCCGTCATATTTGATTCTACCTGGGCCCCCCATTGCCTGAACTAACTCCCGTCATATTTGATTCTACCTGGGCCCCCCACTGCCTAACTAACTCCCGTCATATTTGATTCTACCTGGGCCCCCCACTGTCTGAACTAACTCCCGTCATATTTGATTCTACCTGGGCCCCCCACTGCCTGAACTAACTCCCGTCATATTTGGATTCTACCTGGGCCCCCCACTGCCTGAACTAACTCCCGTCATATTTGATTCTACTGTGGGCCCCCCACTGCCTGAACTAACTCCCGTCATATTTGATTCTACCTGGGCCCCCCCCACTGCCTGAACTAACTCCCGTCATATTTGATTCTACCTGGGCCCCCTCCACTGCCTGAACTAACTCCCGTCATATTTGATTCTACCTGGGCCCCCCACTGCCTGAACTAACTCCCGTCATATTTGATTCTACCTGGGCCCCCACTGCCTGAACTAACTCCCGTCATATTTGATTCTACCTGGGCCCCCACTGCCTGAACTAACTCCCGTCATATTTGATTCTACCTGGGCCCCCATTGCCTGAACTAACTCCCGTCATATTTGATTCTACCTGGGCCCCCCATTGCCTGAACTAACTCCCGTCATATTTGATTCTACCTGGGCCCCCCACTGCCTAACTAACTCTCGTCATATTTGATTCTACCTGGGCCCCCACTGCCTGAACTAACTCCCGTCATATTTGATTCTACCTGGGCCCCACTGCCTGAACTAACTCCCGTCATATTTGTTTCTACCTGGGCCCCCACTGCCTGAACTAACTCCCGTCATATTTGTTTCTACCTGGGCCCCACTGCCTGAACTAACTCCCGTCATATTTGTTTCTACCTGGGCCCCCACTGCCTGAACTAACTCCCGTCATATTTGATTCTACCTGGGCCCCCACTGCCTGAACTAACTCCCGTCATATTTGATTCTACCTGGGCCCCCCACTGCACGAACTAACTCCCGTCATATTTGATTCTACCTGGGCCCCCACTTCCTGAACTAACTCCCGTCATATTTGATTCTACCTGGGCCCCCCACTGCCTGAACTAACTCCCGTCATATTTGATTCTACCTGGGCCCCCCACTGCCTGAACTAACTCCCGTCATATTTGATTCTACTTGGGCCCCCCACTGCCTGAACTAACTCCCCGTCATATTTGATTCTACCTGGGCCCCCACTGCCTGAACTAACTCCCGTCATATTTGATTCTACCTGGGCCCCCCACTGCCTGAACTAACTCCCCCGTCATATTTGATTCTACCTGGGCCCCCACTGCCTGAACTAACTCCCGTCATGTTTGATTCTACCTGGGCCCCCCCACTGCCTGAACTAACTCCCGTCATATTTGATTCTACCTGGGCCCCCACTGCCTGAACTAACTCCCGTCATGTTTGATTCTACCTGGGCCCCCCACTGCCTGAACTAACTCCCGTCATATTTGATTCTACCTGGGCCCCCCACTGCCTGAACTAACTCCCGTCATATTTGATTCTACCTGGGCCCCCACTGCCTGAACTAACTCCCGTCATATTTGATTCTACCTGGGCCCCCACTGCCTGAACTAACTCCCGTCATATTTGATGCTACCTGGGCCCCGCAAGGTACTTTTTAATTTTACTAGAGCCCTCCATATATCACAGGTTCCTGCAGTGCCCCCTGATTTTATCCCCACTAAAGCCGATCGACCATAGGACGCACCATGGGAGACGTATGTAGGTCACAGGTTCCTGCAGTGCCCCCTGATTTTATCCCCACTAAAGCCGATCGACCATAGGACGCACCATGGGAGACATATGTAGGTCACAGGTTCCTGCAGTGCCCCCTGATTTTATCCCCACTAAAACCGAACGACCATAGGACGCACCATGGGAGACATATGTAGGTCACTGGGGATCGCAGGGAGTCAAACCCACAACATGCAGGTCGTGCTGCAGCCACCTAGCCACTTTATTTTGACACGAAAATGGTCATTTTAAAATTCCCACAACCCTTTGTTCATTACTTCATCACGAGTGGTTTACTTTTTATCTGTATCAGCCACTGTCATGTTAGTTTATCAGCCACTGTCATGTTAGTTTATCAGCCACTGTCATGTTAGTTTATCAGCCACTGTCATGTTAGTTTACCTGTGTGTGTTACTATTCACAGGGACTTTATTTTATAACGTTGACTAGACTTTTATTGGCTCGATTGAAATGTTCATAATCATTAGATGACAATGAAAGTAAATCTAATTACTCCACACACGTACAAAGAATCATTCTCTGACTGTACTTTTAATTGGAGATATATTTTTTCTTTTTAATATCTTTCAAAAGGGAAAGTTGAAACAAATATTGACCATGCACAATTAAACATCCTTTACATAAGTGTAATTGTGTGGATTTGAGCTAAAACATTTTAGCGAGATAGGCATATAGGTAGTTTTATTGATTATGTATTTGAGAGTTTTGTTTGCTACAGATTTTTAAAATTAAATATTTGAAAAAAAAATATTCTTGAAACGGATGTTACATATGGTGCTATACTTGTATACATTACATTTTTTAAATAAAATGTTATTTTTACTCTAACGGTTGTTTGTGCTGGAATTAATTTTTTCCCCATTTCTTGTTTGTGTGTAGGCAGCCTTAGAGCTCTCGGTGCCTGCCAGCAACTTGCTGGTCAAGAACAGGAAGAATGCCTGGATCCAGCTGGCGGGACACCCTGGTGAGTGGGTTGTGCGTTGGACGGGTGGGGGGGGTTGCTCCTGGGCCAGTGAAGTTCAAAGGGACCTAACATTGTGCACAAAATATTTGAAATTTTCCTCTGAGTCTTAAATATTAAATTAGCAAGAGACTCATTTCACTATACACGTTTTTTAAATGGTTATTTACAGTTTTTGTTAGGAAAGCAACTTTGTTCATATAACATATAAATAAATCATCAAACTGAGCATATAATCCTCAATTAAAATCATCTAACTGAGCATATAATCCTCAATTAAAATCATCATTGGCAAACACATTTTTGTTGGGTCAGTGACAAAAGTTTAATTTATGATGTATCATTAGGAGAACCCCATGTACATATTTACAACCCATAAGTCCATCTTTTGCTAGACCCATCAGTCCATAGACCCATCAGTCCATCTTATGCTAGACCCATCAGTCCATCTTATGCTAGACCCATCAGTCTATAGACCCATCAGTCCATCTTATGCTAGACCCATCAGTCCATCTTATGCTAGACCCATCAGTCCATCTT
>JAGDYQ010000022.1:282106-329376 GCA_021962125.1 Bulinus truncatus | reverse complement strand
GGGGGGTCACATGGCGCAACACACACAAATGTGTCCTCAAGAAAATATGAATCCCAGACACTTATAAGTAATAATAACAATGGGCTGTCGTTTAGACAGATTTTCTTTACGATGTGTAATGTGGGACACCAGGTTCTTTAGTCGGTCCTTTTTTTTTTTTACCAAGAAGCCTCATTGTGGCGCCTTCTTTCACCTTTTTCTTACCTTGTTCCGTTTCTATTTCTAGATCAGCTCTCTTTCTAATCGTCACTGCTCAAGTGCTATAAATAGAAATCAACTTTTTGTGTGTGTGTCTTATTGACATATCCGTGTCGGATACCGGGTCGATTCAAGTAAATTTTTTTTTTAAAGTGGGGAAGGGGTGCATTGACACACACACGCGCGCACACACATTCTCATACACCTTCCATATGAGAGATGCTAGCAAACATTCCTTTGAAGTGTCGATCATCTCAAATAGTGCATTAATAAAGTTAGGGGCTTTGGGAGATATGAATAATGTGTCTGACGTTTTGTTCGACCGTCTCACTGAAGGATTGAGCAACGTGAAAGTAAATCCCTGTAAGGACTAACACGGGATTAAAACAGTTTTTTTTTTTTTTTAGCATACCTGATTTTTGAAGTTTCGATACGTACGTTCGTTCGTTTGTGTACATTTCACAGATACGAATCACCCGTGTGTTATATTTCTTTGGAAATAATTTGGCTCCCATTAAAAAAACAAACTAGACTTGACCTATTTCTATGAACCTCATTGCGGATCGAATGACCTATGTGATAACTCTGAGCTGCACACGGTTCTGTGACCTTCTGTAAATAAGTGTTAAAGGTAATGGTCATTGTTCTATTATTATTATTATTACACACATTTTAAGATTTTTTTTTTTAAAATTTATTTTTATTGAACGTGTTTTGTTAAGGGATGGGGTGGTGAGTGGGTGAGCCATTCTTAGGTCTTTGGGGGCCCTTGTCAGAGACTTCCAGAAATATTTGGGGAACTAGGGCCACATGGGGGCCCTTGTCAGAGACTTCCAGAAATATCTGGGGACTAGGGCCACATGGGGGCCCTTTAAGTTGTAGATTTAATAGTAACTAACACTGAAAAATGTTCCATCGGCATTGGGAGGTCATTGTTTTCCTCTCTATAAAAACGAACCTGGTACATAGTAATAAGACAGGTCAGTATGTTAAACCGGACATAGTGTTCGTATATATGTGTATGTTTAGAAACTAACACTGTGATGTGTCTGATGACGAGTCAATGGATTCTCAAACCATTGGAGGATATTTTTTTGCATTACTTTAGAGTGACACCCCCCTGATTCGAACTCCCCAATACCCAAAACCACTCGGATACTTTGATCCTATCTTAAATTTTGAATAAAAGAAGAGAAAATCCAAATCTGCTTTGAAAAAAAATAGTGACGTGTGTATAAATGAAAAGAATCGTGAGCGTAACAGAGTTCCATCTAGACGGACGTAACAGAGTTCCATCTAGACGGACGTAACAGAGTTCCATCTAGACGTAACAGAGTTCCATCTAGACAGACGTAACAGAGTTCCATCTAGACCTTGACCTCCTAGGCATCATCCCCAGTGTGTGTTGGGCGACTTGAAATATAACATGTCTGCCTGAAGCTCATGTTTTTGTCGTTGTTATTGTTTGTTTGTTTGTTTTGCATGTAAGTTGTTACAACTTTAGAACCTTCGGTACCGGTCGAGAAGGAACAGGATGTAACACACAGTTTAAGTAAAATTATGCAGATTGATTATAAAAAAAAAATATTTTGTGCACTTTGCCTCGGTAAAAAGTTTGAGCTATAGATGGTGGCCTACGTGACAACTTGACACTGTCGGACCGGTCTGATCCCTGAACATGATGGGCTTCCAATGGGTGGTGCGTCCCCCCCCCCCTTCTCCGCCCATTTCTCCGTTGAATTTTGTGTAATTGACCTTGAGTTGGTCGTGTGGTAACCACCACCCCCCTTCACCCGGATGTTTGCATGATTGTCGATGTGGTACGATCTGTTGGAATGGCGGATGTCTATAATGGCTCTATATAAAGGCAGCCAGTCTTATCGGGTGACATCATGAGGCTTTGGGGACATTGTGCAGAGACTTAAATTAGATACAGGTGGGCCCTGTTGCTGAACCACCTGGCGGGGCCCTGATGGCATCAAATTTTATAGAAATTAGCACTGGAAGGTGCTATGGCTTGGTAGGGGGGGTCAAGGCAGTTTCCCGGTAAGCCTACCCTTGTTAACGGCCCTGTGTGGGGTAGAGGTCGCCTTGCGTGCTGTTGTTATTATTGTTGTTGTTGTTAAAGCTGTTGTTTACTATTTACTATACCATGATTTGACTTCATTGATAATGATGAGATGAAATCTTTTAGATCCTAAAAACCACTAATGGAACTTTTTTTTTTTGTAGTGCCCCACCATAGCCGATAGTGCAATGAGCATGGAGGCACCACGGTTGATGTAGGGTGGACTTTGACCATGACCTGAAGTATCCTGAAGTAGCCCTCAAAATGTACATGGAACTGTTGTTGTTTTTCGTTTCGTTTTATATATAGCTGTTAAAATGTTCCTTTTTTTTTAATTTCTGACATCAGAGAGTGCACTTTCACCTGAATTAACATAAAGTCGGATGTTTTAGATCCCCCCCGCCCCTGGAGAGGGTGGGGGGGGGGGTCATGGAAATAGACAAACAGCATCGTGAGTCATATAATTTTATGACGCCCATTGCACACGACTTAATTGAATGTCTTAAATACTGACTTGTTTTACCTGCCAGAATATGTATTTATAGCTGGGGGTGGGCTGCTGTTGTTTGTCTACCTTTGGTCACGTGTCACCACCCCCAGGTCATGCCCAGGTTGTATATCAGTTTAGGCAGCAGCAAGTGGAATCCCATGGCCGGGTGGGATTTGTGGCATGATGCGATGTCATAATACAAATACGTATCTGTTGTTGTTATTTTAATAATCTACTTTGAATTCTCCCCCCCCCCACATGAAGATGGATTGTTGTTTACATGTCTTCATGTTTGTGCACCCAGATCGTCATTGTTAGTCTGTTGCGTTCACATACACAATAATCCCGAGTCACTATTGTATGAATTTGTTGTATCATCCGAACAGGAAAATATTTTTTAGAATGACATATTGCACGTGTGGTTAATATAAATATTGTAGAATTTGTCAGCTTGACATTCATTTATCTGCTGACATTGTTTCTGTAGTATGAATGCGCCAACTATTCTGATATTTGTAAAGACGAAACAGTGCATCCATCGCTGATATAAAACATTTTAGAATTGGAATGTTTGTTGACATGTCCACATGTATGTCAATCGGCTGGGTGTTTTCTGTGCTACTGTCAAGATAAACAGACATGCGCTTTTCTGTTCTAGTATGGTGGGGGAGGGGGGATAGAGGTCAGGATTTGGTGGCACTGCCCATTGTTGTCTATCGAGGTCACTCTAAATACCAGGTGAGCCCAATGTTGCTGTTAGGACCGGTGGCCCGGAACGGGTGGTCTACGTGCCTCCCGTCACTTGTCACCCCACAACATTTGGTCACGGCCGACTCGGCGCACACGCACACAATCTCGCCTCGCTCCAATAATTCTACTCTAAAGGCGTTCCCTCTGTTTGGGTTTGTTGACATCGGCGCAGATTTTAGTTGGGAGACGTTTCCGACATCGTTCCAAAGCCACTTGGCATGTATGCAGATCAATACATATCTATGTAGTGCTGTGTATATGCAGTGACTGTCTATACCTCGCATTGACTGTCAGTACACATTGGTTAACTATGAAACTTGGCGAATCTGCTCACATTTTGACATCATTACGTGAGTTTTTAGAGCATTTTCGAAAAAAAATGCTCTATTGTCCCCGTTTTGTCTGTCTGTCTGTCCGTCTGTCTGTCCGTCATCACCCTAGATCTCAACAACCATAAGTCCTAGACCCATGGTGTATATATCATTTTGTAGGTCTTGGCCTGCCAAGAAATGACTTTTTTCCATTTCGTATGGTGGCAAACATTGTATAGTCTTCTGACAAACGTTCTGATTCCAACACCGAAATGTCCATTTCAAATTTTTTTTATCACAAAAACGATAACACAATAATAAAAAAAAATAGTGAAAATTTAGAATAATCTCTTGAGTCTATGACAATCCTCTGTAAAAATTTGTTAACGCCAAATCGAGAGTTCAGATCTCACGCACACTATTTCTACCTCCGTCTTCGTCTTCTTTGAAATCGCAGCTCGTATTCACAATGACTCTTCAGGGACCGTCGTGAGGTCGGATGTTATGCTAATGTCCTGTGGTGGTCAGTTTCACGGGACGGATGTTATGCTAATGTCCTGTGGTGGTCAGTTTCACGGGACGGATGTTATGCTAATGTCCTGTGGTGGTCAGTTTCACGGGACGGATGTTATGCTAATGTCCTGTGGTGGTCAGTTTCACGAGACGGACGTGCCGACCTCCAAGTCGTACATCGAGTAATCCCGACTGTCGTTGTTGTTTACATGTTTGATTGGCCGCCATTTTGTCCTGCCGGGTGCAATGAACGACTGCCGTCACGTCTCTCACTTATCTGCCCGTTGTTTTACCTGGGCCCTGTGTTCATATCAGACGGGGGAGCTCTTTCTGTCGGGGCGGTAGATACTATTTATACACGGACATAACATTTGACCAATGGTAGCTTATCTGGGTTCAAGTTGTCTGCGCAGGATGGCGCCAGTAAATACTTGGGTGGATGTAGATATGAATTGGTGTATATTAACTGTATATCACTGAAACAGAAACATTGTTAATGGTGTTGTATGACGTACAATTGTCTTCGTTCTGGTTCATCAATAAAACCCATTCTGGTCGCTCGTTCAGGTTTCTTGTTGATATGGGAATCATTCAAGCGAGTTTTATTTAGACCGTAGTTAATTAGTGTTTCATGTATTATAGTCATTTCGTTTGTTGAGTTGCGTGGCTCTGTTGTTTAAAGTTGAATGATTAAATATTCATCGTAGACAGTCTGGAGACTTGAATACAGAAGGAACCGTTCCGTAACTGCGGATTCAAAAAAAAATGTCTCATTTGACTATCACAGTTCCACGCCATTTGTTCCCGTCATGTCTGTTTGGGGAACTTAATGAGATATATCTGTGTTACAAGTGGGGAACTTAATGAGATATATATCTGTGTTACAAGTGGGGAACTTAATGAGATATATCTGTGTCACAAAAATCTGCAAACAGGTCATTTTATTAAACTATATGCGTATGTAATATAGAGAAACTGTTGCACCGAGTCAAACAGGTCATTTTATTAAACTATATGCGTATGTAATATAGAGAAACTGTTGCACCGAGTCAAACAGGCCATTTTATTAAACTATATGCGTATGTAATATAGAGAAACTGTTGCACCGAGTCAAACAGGTCATTTTATTAAACTATATGCGTGTGTAATATAGAGAAACTGTTGCACCGAGTCAAACGGGTCATTTTATTAAACTATATGCGTATGTAATATAGAGAAACTGTTGCACCGAGTCCATTAACCATTTCATGGCTACATTTCGAGAATCGTTGTACACATCTCGGCAGAACCTCCATTTCATCTGTCCAGCTGTGTGTGTCTGTCTTAGAATGGATTGATTTCATGTTTACCGCTCTATATTCCTTCCTTGCCCTCCTTTTCACCCAGCCGGTTAACACCTACCCGCCCTTCTGTTTTGGTAAAGTGGGCTGAATAGTTCCCGCCCCGCCCCTGTTTTTTTTTTTGGTTGTTGTTGGTTTTTTGTTTGGGGGGGGGGGGGGGCTGGGGAGAACTGTGCGCAGGCAAATCATCTCCCCGCCACCACCACCACCCTGCGGATCGTGAAATTAGGCCAAAAACCCGTTAAGCTCCTCTACTCTCCACCCCTTTCCTTTGACGACAGCGACCTTCATTTTTTGTGAGGGGAAATTTCCTCGATTCTGATTGGTCACAAACAGCTCTCGTTGATTCCCTCCCCAAATATATGACCTACACTGATAATAACAACAAGAGTATCAGCCAGCGTTGTGACTGGCCCTGGCTCGTGTACGTTTCGGTCTTGTTCGGGTTTTTATTTATTTACAAACTCTGCGCAGATATACAGGCCCGTGCGGTTATTTGGGCTACATGATTAAAGCAAATAAATAAAACTCTCCGCTCGGTCACGTGACCCGCCCTTACAATTAGCGCCATAAAAAGGACGAGCCTCGCCGAGTTTGTCGGCAGTTTGTATTATCTGTTGTTTCTGACGACACCACATCCTGTATTGTTTTGGTTTTTACCTGTAGCTGTTTATAAACTGTAAGAGGGCACGCTGATAGACCATTTCATTTGGAGAGTGCACCTGTAGTGCTGGTATTTCTGTATGGGTTGATTCACACCGGCGGTCGCCCCCGTGTACTGGTACAATGTACAGAACGGTCAACACTTACCTCGCCCAGCGTTCTCTGGCATTCGACCTCACCGACGGCATCAACAACAATTTCATCACGGACGCCACCCGCATGACGGAGCAGCATGTGACGGGCGGTCGGGGCGAGAACGGCCAGATGGCGACAACGACGGGCGTCCGGGACGACAACGACATGTTTCGTCCGAATCTCGTCGCCTTCTCTCGGCAGCTGCTCCCGCAGAGCGCGTTCCGGTCTCTGGACGCGGACGATTTTGAGGAGTCTGTGTGCGACGAGGAGCTGATGGAGCTCATCTCGGCGGCTAACGCCTCTTGCCGGTCACGGCTCACTGATGACATGGGCATCAACTTCAACAGCAACAAACTGAACTCGAACAAAGGCTTCAAGCGGGCGGCCACCGCACCCAACTCCCCGGGCCCCTACTGTAAAAAGGACAAGAAGCATCTGTGGACCTCTCTGAGCGCCGCTCCCAGTAGGCGTGGCTCCATCCACTTCGAGACTCTGGAGAGCGTGAGCGTGGCCGAGCTGTACCACGTGACGGAGGAGTACAACGACGACCAGTGCAGCGACGACAACTCTACGGCGTCGGATCAAACCCTCCGGTCGGAGTTGTCGAACGGCAGCGCTGCCCCTGGAGACGGATCTAACAATGAAGCCACTGTCGAGTCCACTGCCCTGTCGTCGTCGCGCGAGGCGCCGCCCGGGCCAGAGGTCCAGCCGTCTTCTCGTACCAGGACCGAATCCGTGAGTTTTGTGAAGCTGTTCAACCGTTGCCGCCTGGAGAGAGATGCCAGCGTCGAGTCGGTGACCGCCCTGGACTGTGAGAGCGAGGAGAAAGTCCAGGACCAGGACATGGTGGACGGCAATGAATATGACCGTGAGTGTTGTCTTGTTAAATGTCCTACTTGTAGAACACAGCCACTGTAGCTACTCGTTTAGTTTGTGAGTTACAGAATTGAGTGAATGGTGTCGTTAGGAGTATTACATATAGAACATTGTATCTGTCTCATTTTGTTGTGTGCGTTAAGACTTGAGTGAGTCTTATAAAATGTATTTCACGTGACACCATTGTGGCACTTGTTTTACTTGTGTATTTCAGAATTTATTTTCACAGTGGGTAGCTAATATTAATATTATTAATGCTAGTGTATTTATTATAAATGCACGAAAAAAGTAATGTTCTATATGATTTTTGCGAAATATAATAATCAAGCCTATTTCTTTTTCGCCTGTATGACGTCTGGCTGTTGCTATTGTTTGTACACATTTTGTTACTTCCCGTGTAGGTATATATATGTGGGCTGCTCCAGTCATTTTATTTCAGGATTAGCAAATGTTTACTGTAGAAAAAAAAACAGCTTTAAAACCGACGGCTACTAAATATGTACTTCTATAAACATAACCAGAGAGGGGGTGTCACATCTCGTTAAACCTGTCAGTACTGTTTGTCGTTCATTACATGGTTAATGATTGTATTCAAGTTCTCCAAGTGTGAACTGTTCGCGGAAACAACTAACCTTTGTGTCCGAGTCGTCTGCCCGTTTATCAACGATTACTACAAAAAAAAAATAACGTGGTCTCATCAGTTGGTGTAATGAAAACCTGTCGGGGCTAATTACTGTAGGTGTGACATCTTTATGAGACACGCTCTCGACACTATGTTTCATGACTATCTGTATGTGTTTATATAAGTACACAAGTGTAATAGTGTATTATTATTAGACCGCCAGCAGAGTATTACAGCTAGCAGTTTGTAATGAAATAATCCATTTTGACGTAATGATAAAGGTGTTGCCGGTGATATTGTCATGACGACTGTTCGACGCGTATTGTATGTTTCTTTCCTTGTACATATTTTCGCTGCTCCAAGTCTATTTTTATAATTGTGCACGTTTGCAATATTTGCGTAATATTGTCGTGACTGTCAGATGACTCCATTAGCTGGCACTTTCCAAAAATATATTATTATTGTTTATTTTATTTTTTTTTCCTCCATGTTTGAAAGTTGTCATGGCATCTCGTCTGTTGGGAGAAATTTTTACCGATTTTTTTTTTGAGCTCTCGCCCTCCCGTCCCATTCAACAATGCCCCCCCATCCTTTCCCATCTCTCCTCCACCCGACAACAATCTCTCCATTTCTTCCCGCATGAAGTGACTGTATTGACATTTTTGAGGCTTTGCAATCGCCCCCCCCCCCCCCCTTTTTCCTGCTTTCCCTCATTGACCGGTGTCTCTCATTGATGATCTCACACTGCAGACGATAAAGCTCAGCGGTCGGGGGGGGGGAGGGGGGTGAAATATGATTCTTTGATATCTGCTTTCATTTCTATAATAGATTGTTTAGTATATCACCATTAATTAATTTATTTTTTGAAATACATCCGGATGGTTGATGGCTGACGACGTTTGTTTGACATCAGGTTATGACAGAGAGGGGATATTTTTATGGCATCACTTAGTTATTGTGACACCGAGTGTGGCGACATGTTAACCGGGTCTGTTGTTTTTGAGTCCTGTTTGTTTTCTTATTTTAAAATATCAACAACATTGTACTCATGAGTGTTAAACAATGTTTACAATGGCCAGTCATATGGTAGGACATGTCTTCAGATAACTGTTATGTGTTTATCTTAACATAATACTGGCAATGAATTGAATAAACAGTTTTGCAAATGCCGTTATATTTTTCTACGTTCACTCATACACACAACCTTCATTCAAGCTGGTGACTGCATCTACTCCTATTATGTGTTTCCCCGGAGTGATTGAGTGGGGGGGGGGGGTAAGACTTTGTAAACTGACTTCCAGTTATTTCATTTTTTTTGTATTAATTTGACTTGAGAAATTATTTATTTAAAGTTTTTCTCACATTTTTTTTTCTTTTAGTAGATGTAGGTCAAGATAGTAAAACATATTTTTGTCCAATTTAGTCTTGTTTTCAATTAACTGTACATTTGTTTCTAATAGACGAACTTAGTGTATAGTTTGAATATTTCAACTAAAACACTACCATAACAACTAAAACACTACCATAACAACTAAAACACCACTATAACAACTAAAACACTACCATAACAACTGCTTTGGGATTTTTTTTCCTCATGCAAAATAACTAAATGGAAAGATTCATATAATATTTTTAACTTAACAAACAAATGCTATGACAAATAATTTCTAATCAACCAGTTTCATTTTTTTTTTTGGTCTCAATTTTTTTTTTAAAAAAGGATAATAGTTACTGGCCAGCACAGATTATAAATTATACAGAAAAATGTATTGTTAAATTTAAACAAAAAATAAATCTGAAAGTCACCCATTTTTGTGTGTTATGCTATTGTGTATCAATATACCGGTGCTACACTGTTAAAAGGTGTCATAATAACACATATGGTGGCATTTTATTAGTCATTGGTAGAGGACTTGTTTAAATAGCATGTGTGCTTTTGTGAATAAGCTATATTATGTGCTGCTAAGTTGATCAGACCCCCCAGAATAAATGTTTTACGAGAAATTCTGGGAATTTCCCATTATTGTTGGAAAGAAAAAAAACTATTATTTTTTTTTATCTTTTCAAAGCTGGACAGGGCTAGGTCATCATAACACCATGGGATTGCTTATCATTAACATTTTGTAACTATTTTTTTTTTTAAAAAAACATGGTATGGATAAGTTTGAATGTTCTTGTTTAATCTGCACTAAATAATATTACTACTTGTATCACTATTGCACCACGTAACTATGTAGCCCAGGAATGTAATTATGCAACTCATTCATTTGATGACAGTCACATGATTAACTATTACTTAGCAATTTTTTTTAGATGTTGAACAAAAAAAAAAGAATTTAAAGGGAAGTAAGATTGTTTTTGTTACTTTATTAGCATGAACAAAAAAAAGTAATAAGTCATTTAATTAATGACTGTAGCAGTCAACTGTATTTCTGAGTTGTTGTTTTTTTTTTACTAAAAATAATCAACATAGAAAGGGAGAATTTCATTTCAAGATTACATGCCAATCAGCCATAAGTGTTGAAAATAGGTGTGTGCTATATTTAGAGCTATCTTTTTGGTAGATTTTTTTTTT
Source organism: Bulinus truncatus (assembly GCA_021962125.1). Lineage (NCBI taxonomy): Eukaryota > Metazoa > Mollusca > Gastropoda > Planorbidae > Bulinus > Bulinus truncatus. The sequence goes on along the minus strand of JAGDYQ010000022.1, from coordinate 318,835 downwards.
TTCCTCATTATCTTTGTGCAGTTAATGACCCACTGAGAGTTTTAAAATATTGCTGGTCATGGTGAGATTAGACCCCATGTGACCTGTCATGTGACAGAGACCCCCCCTTACCTAGATAGCAAAAAAAGATCATTTTTATTTGAAACTGATGATCTGCATTTTGGTTTGTTTGTTTGTTAAACCTTCCCCACCACCTTCTTTTTTTTTTCTGCACTCCTGCACTTAAGGAGCAGCATGTCCCATCAAATTAAATTGTTGGAGCTTTTAACTCTACCAAATATTTGTTTCGTTCCTTAGTTGTGCATCTTGTTTGTTATCATAATGTGTCTTCAAAACATTAACATTGTTGGATGAAATCATCAGTGAAATTATAGATGGATATATATTATCATAGTGGTCAGCTTCAGAAATAAATTGATTGTCATGATATGTATGGGATGAGCTCATCTTTAATGTAGATTTATATACACATATTTCGAAACTGAAAAAAAAAATGGCTGTAAATTAATGAGTCATTATTTTATTTCTGATTTATACAAGTAACTTTCATGCCTAACATTTAACAGCATTGTAACACTTGTTTTAAAAATTCATTCAATGACTTTTTTTTTATTCCTACTGTTATTTTAATCAATCTCAATGAACTATTTAGAAAAGGAATTTTAACTTTTTTTTTTTTTAAAGTTATCTGAAAATGAAAGTAAATGAAATTATCTTAATAAACGTAATCAACATAAAGGTAAAGAAGACTGAAAGGTAATTCAGAATTTGTTATCATCCCAGATCATATGAAAATAAACTGACTAATTATTTTCTAAGACATACATTTAAAATTTCTTTTAAGACATTTCAATAATTGTGTTATATATCTGGATATTTATTTTAAGACTTTTCAATAATTGTGTTATATATCTGGATATTTATTTTAAGACTTTTCAATAATTGTGTTATATATCTGGATATTTCTTGACAGCAAGGCAGTAATCATTTATTTTTTATTTATTTTTTTGGACAGTTCTCTGTGCGGAGAGGGTTTCACAGATGACAAAAACCTACAATGACATAGAAGCTGTGACTCGATTACTAGAAGAGGTCAGTTAACGTGAAGAGTAAATGGTTGTAGAGTTGTAGTTGACACATTTGGCCAATATTTAAAGCCGTTAATAATAATCAAATACATTAATGTCACCGTGGCTTGGTGTCTTTTTAAATCATGTCATATATTTTTAACACTAGCCTAGTAAAAAAAAAATGTATGTGATATAGGATTGCTTTAATAGCCAAATGTAAAATATGTGATGGATCAACAAGATTCTAAAAGTTAAGTTCTCTTATGGGCCGTCAGGGCAGATGAGGTGTAACAACGCCCTGCTGTCTTTACTTCCCCAACTTAGGGGGGGGGAGGCTTCCAACCAACTTTCAACAGTATCTGGAACATTTCCCTTGGTTCTCACCCAGGATAGAACCCCCGTAGTCTGCGGTCGAGCAGTTTACAACTCTTGACCACCCGTCCCCAGAATGAGTTGATAGGCTTCTGAAAAATACAAGTCATAAATCAATGGGTTTAATTTTAAACGTCAAGAAAAAAAAAACAATTTTGCTCCAGTGATTTCAGTGGCTTTTAATTCATTTGTTTGTTTTATTTTATCCAGAAAGAGCGTGACCTTGAGTTAGCTGCTCGCATAGGTCAGACCCTTTTGTCCAAGAACAAGGAGCTCTCCAACCGTACAGAGATCTTAGAGGACCAGCTCACGCAGGCCAATGACAGGGTCAACCAGCTGAGACATGACCTCTCCATGAAAGATGAGCTGCTCCGGTTCTACAATGAGGACTTGGAACAGCAACATGGAGCTGACGTCACCCCCAAGTGAGTTGTGTGAAAGACAATCGTGTTTCATGCACAGACATTAACGTGCTGCTGTCACCAGTGAATTCAAGTTTGTCGCATTTTGTTTCAATCGATAGCAGCCATTCATGTTTCTGTTTACCTCATATAATTTATCAACCTTATTTAATTTTTATGCTTTGAACCTGAAGACTATTTGTGTTGAAACATTACGAAATTCTGGAAATTAATTAGAATAATTGACTCTACCTGTTGTGACAAAGATTGATTCAAGAGGAGTTCTTAGAGAAAAATTATTTTCACACTTTGATTAGCCTGCTGCTATATATGTATATATATTTATTTTAAATAACCACAAGTGCTTTGAAAAACTTTTCATTAATGTGTTATTTATTGAGATATTGGAATACTTTTGTCATTTCATAGCCTTTGGGGTTGACAACTCCTGACTATGGTTCAGGTAGCCAATACCACTTGGTTGTTGAATTAGTTTCTTTCATATCCAGCTATATTTTAAAGTGTTGTCTGTAAGTTATAATTTTTCTCAATCCCATTTCTTTTAGTGAGAAACAAGTCCATGGGGTCAATCTTGATTTTCTGGAGAAGAAGGTCAAGACGTTGGAAGATGAAAACATTATACTCAGGCTTGAGGTGAGAGGACTGTAGTAGCTGATAGTAATTTTAGACGCCAAAATCTAAAAAAAAAATTAATGCAATCCTTTAGCTGCATACATTTGGATTTGTTGTTATTTTTTTAAATCGCAGAATTTAAGATTGAATTGACTACATCTTTTTTTTTTGTTTTTTTATGTGGAATCGACAGAGTGCTCAGCTGAAGTCTGAAACAGACAATCTTGAAGAAAAAGAGAAGCGACTGGTTGAAGACTGCATACAGCAGTTGGGTAAGAAACACCTTGATGTCATTGACACTGTAAATCTTAATATTACATTTGGTTATTAATATATTGAATCTCTGATAATTCAAATCAGCGTCTGAAGTATCGTGTTTAATGCATAGGCTCTGAAACTGATGAGGAAAATATATTTATATACAGTGTATATATATATATTACTGCCTGTGGAAATAAATCAAGAAAAACTTATTTATTATTTAATTAATAATAATATTGGAAATTGCTCATTACATCTCCGATGATGCGGTGATTTAATTCTTCTGTTTGATATTTTGACTTTAGCTGAAGTGAACCACCAGGTTGAGTCTTTGGCTGAAGAGCTCCACCAGAAGGCTGAAGAAAATTCTCACCAGAAAGAGGAGATCACTGGCTTCCTGGCACAGATTGCAGAACTGCAGAAGAAAGTTAGATTGGTATGTTGACTTGTACATGTGTTTACAGATATTTTATTTATTATAAGTTCTGAAAATGCTTAATTTTAATATGTGCATACATTGTCTTAAATAGCTTACGCTTGACAACATGGACCTTCATGAGAAGTTGACAGCATCCCAAGAATCCCAGCGCAGGTTGACCAAAGAGGTATGTTTTAACTATTTTTGTATTGTTTTGTCCAAAATTGACTTGTCTTTGACAGTAATTCATGGAGTTAATCTGTTGATATGCTAAACAATTTCTGTGAAGTAAATAATGCATTACATTAAAGTAGCTTACTTTACATTGCATTACATTAAAGTAGCTTACTTTACATTGCATTACATTAAAGTAGCTTACTTTACATTGCATTACATTAAAGTAGCTTACTTTACATTGCATTACATTAAAGTAGCTTACTTTACATTGCATTACATTAAAGTAGCTTACTTTAATTGCATTACATTAAAGTAGCTTACTTTACATTGCATTACATTAAAGTAGCTTACTTTACATTGCATTACATTAAAGTAGCTTACTTTACATTGCATTACATTAAAGTAGCTTACTTTACGTTGCATTACATTAAAGTAGCTTACTTTACGTTGCATTACATTAAAGTAGCTTGCTTTACGTTGCATTACATTAAAGTAGCTTACTTTACGTTGCATTACATTAAAGTAGCTTACTTTACGTTGCATTACATTAAAGTGGCTTACTTTACGTTGCATTACATTAAAGTAGCTTACTTTACGTTGCATTACATTAAAGTAGCTTACTTTATGTTGCATTACATTAAAGTAGCTTACTTTACGTTGCATTACGTTAAAGTAGCTTACTTTACGTTGCATTACAGTAAAGTAGCTTACTTTACGTTGCATTACATTAAAGTAGCTTACTTTACGTTGCATTACATTAAAGTAGCTTACTTTACGTTGCATTACATTAAAGTAGCTTACTTTACGTTGCATTACATTAAAGTAGCTTACTTTACGTTGCATTACATTAAAGTAGCTTACTTTATGTTGCATTACATTAAAGTAGCTTACTTTACGTTGCATTACATTAAAGTAGCTTACTTTACATGTATATAGTTTCTTTAACAAATATCCGCTTCAGGTTTTGTTTTTTTTTAATTCCATGTAAAATTTCAATAAACTGTTTAATTTACCTCCGCACCAATAACTATGATTAAATTTGTCTTACTATGTTTTAATTTACTGCAGGCAACTAATTTTGATTGTGTTCAATTAAGCATGTTCAATTCTTTTTAATTACTACTGTTGTTCGGTGCTGTTTCAGCTGGGTGGCATGCAAGACAAGTACGATGAGCTGCTTGAGATGCTGGAAGAAGCCCAGGATGAGCTCAGAATGATGAGGGGCAAGCACAAAGTGAGAGCCAATGGTCAGCATCACCACTCAGCATTTGCCATCCCTACAGACTCACTAGCATCAGAGCTGGAAACATCTCTACAGCAAGAACTGTCTCAGTCCACCAGGAGGTACAACACTTTTTCACTTGCCTTTTTTTTAGTTATTTTTTATTGTTACATGTGTATTTTAAATAGTGCTCTGTATAAAGTCTTATTATTGAGCGCAGAAAAGTTAAACTCTTGTAAACAACAGATTTAATTCTTTACTCCTTAAAAATAATTTTTTCTAGCATCCCAATTTTAAAGCTATCACATATTTTATTACATAGTTTTATACTTTGATTGTTAAATAATTTTTTTTCAGTGTCAATAATATATTTTTTAAAATCTGGTTTTGTGTTCACACAGGGCTCAGAGCTGGAAGGTATTTGAGACCGCCAGGGCTGCCAAAAGAGCTGCTGCCAAGGCAGCGGAAAGAGAGGCTATGTCATCTACCCGGATGTCCCTTCTGAGCGTGGCGCACACCTCGCAGAATGAGAGTGACTCACAGAACCCCTCTGCCTACCCTTCTGACGTTGAGAGCTTTGCTAGTGACGGGTACAGCGCTGACATGGACAGTTTGTACGGGTATGTCGATATGATACAGACGTTTATTTATTTTTTTACACTTTTCAGCTACACGCAAATGATTGTGAGGCTTCTTTTAATTTTACAATTTGTCTTGTTTCAGATCCAACCCTGAACTGGGTCGACCAGGCATACCTGGCTCCAACGACCTGGAGAGTGCTCTGAAGAGATTGGCCATGAGGAGAGCCAATGAGATGAATGAAAGAGATTTCCACGAAGAGGAAGAGAAGAGAAAGAAGAACGAACAAGATTCCATTCAGTGAGTTTCCAGTTTTTTCAATGTTTAAATTATCAAAATCATAGCTGTAAACATAGTGCATTCTTGATTATTTTATTTTTTAATTTTATTTTAAAAAATTTTATTAGGCGGTAATATAACTTATGTTACTGTTTTCATTAGAGAAAGAATTATGTAAAATTAACTTTGAGCATTGTTGTGTTATTGTGTAATGCATGTATAAACATATTATGACTGTCTAGTGTCTACCAATATCCTTGGTTTTTTTTCTGAATTTAGAAGTGGAGCAACATCCCCATATGGTACAAAAAGTCCCGGCTCTGTTCGGTCATATGCCAGCGGGTTCTCTGGCAACTGGAACAATGTACCAGGCTCTGGCTCGTCATTTAAAATGTCCGACAAGCTGCAGATAGTCAAACCATTGGAAGGTTAACACTCCATTGTATTCCTAGATATGCTTTGGCTGGTCATTAACATGGTTATCTGTACATATAACATTTGGTTGTTTCCATCCATCCCATTTTGTTTTATTTTTGCCTCATAAAACTCTCCCTTAAAAGTCTAATTTTTGTTTACACCTGGCTACAGGATCTATGACCTTGCGACACTGGCAGCACCTGGCCACACCTCACCTGGGCGGAATATTTGAAGAGAGGGACGGGGTGCAGATCAGAGGGGAGAAGAAGTTGGACCTGGTGGAAGAAGTCTATTCCCTGAGTGATTTTGAGGAAGATGGTATTAAATATTTTCATTTACTAATTTACTACTACCTCACCTTTTTGTTTCGTTTTACATTAAAAAAAATACTTTGATTCTCGCTTGACTATTTAATCAAAATATTATTTTACTTAAAGTGTCAATAGCTGAAACTGTCATTTGATGTTCAATGATAAAAGAGCTACATTTCCCTGTTTCATATAACATGCATGTTGTTGTTTTTTAAATCAGATGACCCTAATGTCCACACCCGAAGAGAACAAGAAAGTGGCTTGATATACACCTTTACTGATTCAACAGTCCGCAACCCTGGACCCTACAGAGGACTTGGTACTCTTAGCAGCATGAAGTGAGTTGATTAATCATTGTTAGCATTTTTTTTTCTTTTTCAAAATCATTGCTGCACCTAAACCACAATTAGATGGTTAGTTCATGTATATCTTTCTATTTTTTTTTTCAAATTTATTTTTTCCAGTTCATCAACAACTGTTCAAGAGTTCCCAGTCCATTCATCGACACCAAAAGCTGAACCACTCGGCCTCCAGCCCAGGGCGGCGGACACTCAGAGTACTTACAGCATGTCCCTTGGTCTGGCAGCCTTACTGCAGGGCAGAGAGAATGCCAGCAATGATAGGCATGCTGTCCTGCGTGTCTCTGCGCCAAAGGTCAACAACAGCCAGTCATCCGACAGCAGTACTTCACAGTCGCAAGCTACCTCTCCCCCCAACACAACAGACTTAAACCAAAGAGTTTTATCTGCGAGGTCAGCAGGCAGCCTTGTCTTCTCCTCGTCCTTACCCACCTCTCTCGCCAAGAACCTTCCAGGGTCAAGGTCTTTGGAGCAGATCCTGAAAGAGCGAGAGGAATCACAGTTTTCATTTGACAGCTCTGCAAAAGGACCCAGCCTGTTTCCCCCCGGCATGACCGGCCAGGGTTTCCTTCAGCAGCTTAAAAACAAAGGTTACTCGTTGTACGGCCTGTGGGGCGGCAAATCTAAAGACGAGGCCGCCTCTTCACCTGACAGCAGCACGGATGCCGCGGATGGTGCTCAAGGCAAAACTTCTACTCCGACCTCAGGGGATGACACCTCAAAAGAAAGTGCCAAGTCCATATTTACCAATGGAACAGGCGTGGGAGTTCTGGGGGCGCTGACAAGCTTCAGAAGAAGTGGAATTTTATAAACGGGGGGGGGGGGGAACAACAAAAATGTATCAATTTTTTTTTATGAATGAATTGTTTTGATAAGATTGTACATAAATAAATCTCTCTTCCCACTTCATCTGACAGCGGTGCTCATTTATTTAATTGATTTATTTCTCACGTTGTTTTTTTAAGCCATTAAAATATTTTTGTTCTTTTTGATGGTTTTGACCATTTTGTTTTTATAGTTCAGTTAAATTTCATATGAAATGTTTGTTTTGTAAGTTCCTGAATTCAGCCTTGTTCAAACAAAGTCAAATGATTAATCGTAATGCTAGATTATTTTTTTTACATACTTTTCTATGTTTATATTGTAGCCCGTTTGTATACTTCTAAATATAAATTATCACTTTTTTATTGCTGTTAAACTTTATTAAAATTAATCTTTTTAAAACGTTAACTTAGCGAAGATGCAAAAAAAAATTTTTATTCCTTGTTACATTGTACTTGAATTTTGTTTTATTTTTTGTACACAATTTTTAAAAAGTCACATGCAGCAATTTAAAATTGAATTTCAGCGCAATATTTAATACCCATTAAACCTGTAGACGAAGTAGATGACCACCATTCGATCAGGGAATTTTTTAAAAATGATTTTATGAAGAGCAATAAAAAAAACTTGTTCGAAAATGTCATTGCAATTGTCTGATCTCTTAATTCATTTTAAAAGAGAATCATGTCAGATTATTGACATTGAAATCTGAATATGTCTGTAAAAACCAAATAGAGCTGTGAAATTACTAAGTTGGTTTATATGTAAATTCATTATTGTGTAATCTTTTTACATTGTGCTCATTCTCTATGTGAGGCGTATAATTTATTTATTTTTTCCCCAAGAACTATCTGGCCAAATATATATTTTTTTGTAAAATTTCAAGCTGAATGGGTTTTTTATGCACGAACTTCTGTGATATAGTTCAGTTGTGTAAGTGGTAAATTCATATTTGGCTGAAGAGAACCTTATATAGGGCAGCAATTGTATCTTGTTTTTTTTTATTTTTCTAAAACTTATTACCTTGTTTATTCTTGAACAGTGTAAACATCTATCTGGGTTGTGTATATAGTTCAGTGATAACTTGAATTGTAAAACTGGGGAACAAGATATCTGTTCAAGAACAGATTTTTTGTTCCTGATGCTAAGTTACTTAATCCCAATTAAACAGACAACTCTTTTAATTTAATGTAATCATTTAACACGTTATAGTTCAGTGATAACTAGAATTGTAAAACTGGTATTAAATTACTTAATCTGATGTTACCAATACATGTACTACCTAAATTTGCTGTAGTCATTTAACAATGAAACAAAATTTAAGATTAGTTCCAAAAAAAACAGTATGTGTAGCTTGCAGGAGCACACCCACTTGACTTGTAATGTAAAAGCTAGTTCCCCAAACCCAGCTTTTTGACATCAACCAAGTAGAGACAAAATCTGGTCTAGAAGTAGGTTAAAATAAAAAAAAAAATGTCAATCAAAAAGAGTGATATTTTATGTGTTTTACAGAAAATGTTAATAAAGTCTTACATAAGTGTATCTTTGCAACTTGAAGATAGAATATTGGAAATTAAGTTATCTATTGGACTTGTATGTACAAAATTTAGGTAAATTTCCTTAACACATTTTCTCAATATAAAAAAAGTTTTACATGCTTCTTCATTTAATTAAATTCTTTGCTTCATAAATAGTACACTTGATCCATAATAAATCATTTTTAAATGATACTGTTCATCATAGCATTAAAAAAAAATGGAATTTCAAGAGTTTCAATAGAATGTTATAACTGGCAGTGTAAAAAAGACAATTTTTTTTTTTTATATTGAGAAAGGGGAAACTACTCTCTACTGAAGACCAGACTTAGTTGTTTATTTTTAAACAAAGGATCTGATTTTTTATTTCAGCTCTGTGATTTATTTTCTTTTAATACAATTCTGAATAGTTTGCTCAATGCAAAGGATTTTTTCTTTCTTTATTTAGTGTAGAAAGCTTAGCAGTACATCCTGCTGCTTTTATACAAAGTCTTTATTACAGCTGTAGGCATGTACATTGATGATTTCATCTTGTTGATTGATTATTTTATCTTTATGATTTTTGTGGTTGTAGCCAAATTTCAAATATCACCTTCGTCTTTCATGCTTATTTGCATTATTTTATTTGTTTTGTTTGTTTCTTGATTTTAATTTTGTTTGTGCTTTGCAGAAATGATCACTTAGGCAATTTTAAAAGTTTTTTTTTAGTAGCACATGAAAAAAAGTTTTCATTCATGAAATCGAATTGAAATATTTGTTTTTAAACTGAACAAATATAAGTTTTTAAAAAACAGATTTACATACAGGCCTACAAGTTTTATAAAATGGTTTCGGGTTTTTATTACTTTCATTTTTTCTTTCCTATAAAAAAAAAACATGTTAGCATCAAAATTCTGTGAATTACATTTCGGCCGATGTTGTATTTTAAATGACAAACACTAAGGTGGGATTTGGTCAAGGTAAGTTCTAGGATATCTTGAGTTTTTTTTATAAGCAAACATCTCGCTTAAATTTCTTTTTACCTGTTTGTTTTATTTTATCGCTTGTCTCATTTCTCTGCAAGTTTATTTGCTAATTTATAACCTGCTTGATTTAAGGTCATTGTACTTTTAATTTTCATGCAGTTTTTGTGTTCCATCTGTCTCATTCGCTCTCAGCTAATCAAGAATAAATTAGACAAACCCTTATCCTAATGGCTGATTTTAATTTGATTCTCATTACATTTTGATTTTAAAAAAACGTACGAGTAATTTGTGACTTGCATGTTGTGGTCAGGACCTTAATATTTGAAAACAAAGTTTAGTGTGTGAGTTTGTTTATTTAATAAATAACATTTTTAAATTACATTTGTGTGAAGGAAATGAAATAGATAGCTTTAAGCTATTTTGTAATATGGTCTATCTGGCTGAAGTTGTTACCAAATTATTATGTTCTTAGTGTTAAAAATTTATTTATCAGCATTTTTGAAAATGTCTTTATGTCAATGAACAATGGAAAGTTAAAAAGGCATTACAATAAAAATCTTTTTGTGATTATGCAATTGGAAAGCAAATGTAAATTGTGTACACATATTATTGATTTAGTTATCAGAGTGTTGTATTCAGAATTGTTTATTGACAAGGTTGTCTTTCTTTAAGCGAAAAAAAAATGACAAAGTCTTCAACATTGATATGCATAATTTAATATAGATGTCCTTAAGATGGATTGAGAATCCCTGATCTGTTTGTTTTTTCAATCCTAGCATTGGGCACCACCTTGTACATTTGTATAAAACTATATTGAGTCTTTAACAAAATGTCATTTCAATCATTCACTTTGAAATTTCAGTGCCATACATTTTGTGTTGAATATAATGTGGGGCAATAGACATTCGAAATAAAATTATCCTGTTTGTCTTTCTTTGCTGATAACAGTCACTAATAAATATTGTAGGACAGAAACCAGCCAGTGGCTTCGAATTGATAGCACATTAAACCTGGACTTGACAAACTTGAAGTTAGAAGGCGCACCTGAAACGATTTCTTCCCCGTCTAGTGAAGTCGGGAAATGAGAAGAAAAAATAAGGATGACATAGTTTTAAGAAATTTATTCGAGAGAAAAAGCAAACTTTATTGCTTTTAACGTATAAACAATAACATGATTGATAGCAGTCCTAATTTTACATTTCTTATTTTAGTATTCTAGTTTTAATAAGCTGAAAATGACCCATTAAGGAAATCGTTAGCCAGTTAGTCTTTTTTTTTTTAATCCCTCTTTCATTGCTGTCAACTCTAATCATTTTTTTTTTATTTCATCAGAAATAAACAAAAATTTCGTTATTTTCGCAACAAAAACAATATGTGGATTTTGTGTAATAAATCTAAACAATAAATTGATACCGTCTGGCTTTATAAAAAGTAAGAGCGTGATGTAAGCTAGTGTTAGTTCTACTGTCAGAATACATACGTAGACTGTGCATGAAATAGTGATATTGATATCATTGAAAGATAAATAGTCGGTTTTTTTTGTGTCTTCGTACCGAGCAGACGTGATTATAAATGGTAGACCTTGACATTGGTTTAGAAGTTGCCGGTTTGGCTTTTCATTCCTGTTTAATTGATATATCTAAACGTTGTTTTGTTTTGATTATATTTATTATATACAACTATGATAATAGATGTACATGTAATAAAGGTAATAAAAATACTGTATTACTGGCTACCCCCGAGTTTGTTTGTTTTTATCACTTTGTGTACGTGGCACATGTTGGAAAGGCTGTTGTTTACATTTGTCAGTGTTGTTGACTAAATCTAAAAGTGAAGACCGCCTTTTAATCTTAAGCCCCTGACCGATATTCATGGCTGTCGGCAGCTAATCTTGGGCTCCTGAAAATCTATACCCAAGGCTGACGTAAGCTAATCTCAACCAACTGGACTTCCCTGCTCTGATCGCAATCTCCCACCTAACTCCCAAGTCATTTTTAAAAAAAAGATCAGCTTGCTCAATGTGGCCCTAGCAAGAGCGTTAAAATACCTACACGCCGATGTGTTCTTATGGTTATGTAAACTAGGCGCCCCCCCTCCCTATTGAGATTCATTTTAATCCCGCAGTTATCTAGAAAGACTGAGATCCCACATAGTTGGGGAGAGGGGGGCCCAAGCTTTGCGAGAGGAGGCCTTGACAACTTTTAGCTTAGGGCTCCCAATTATTAATTTGCTGGGGCCCAGAAAAAGGTAAGAACTGATTTAACTACATGATTACATCCAATCTTACAAATTCTCTCCTACTCTCTCTTCCTCCCCCAACCACCACCTCTGTCCAGACAAATACAGATCAGTGTACGGTGTATATGTAGATTATACTAACGCGAAAGCCGTCTTTATCTTCTTGTTAGATCAGCCAACTTGGCAAGTAAGGATTTTCCCAGTCGGAAATGAGAATTTTAACTTTCTATTTGACGTCATCAAGAAAAAAAATGTTTCCCAGGAAACTAGCACTGATGTCCGGAAGTGTATCTTATTTGGACATCTTTCATTGAATGTTCTAGTAGATCGAATGGGGAAAATTATAAAAATATTTTTAGTTGGATGTTTATGTTCAGAATGATTAGAGGCTTCAGAAAACGTGACTCATAAAGCCCCCCCCCCAACTACATTAGAACGGCCCTGCTCATTGGGTTTTTCATTACCTTTTATTGAAACGAGTTGCGGTCATGCGCCCACGCATCGCCTGCGTCCATTGCATCACCTGCGCCCCATGTATCACCCACGCCCCATGTATCAACTACGCCCCGTGTATCACCTACGCCCCATGTATCAACTACGCCCCATGTATCACCTACGCCCCATGTATCAACTACGCCCCATGTATCAACTACGCCCCCATGTATCACCTACACCCCATGTATCAACTACGCCCCATGTACCAACTTCGTCCCGTGTATCAACTACGCCCCATGTATCAACTACGCCCCATGTATCAACTTCGCCCCGTGTATCAACTACGCCCCCATGTATCAACTACACCCCATGTATCAACTACGCCCCATGTATCAACTACGCCCCGTGTATCAACTACACCCCATGTATCAACTACGCCCCGTGTATCAACTACGCCCCGTGTATCAACTACGCCCCGTGTATCAACTACGCCCCATGTATCAACTTCGCCCTGTGTATCAACTACGCCCCGTGTATCACCTGCGCCCCATGTATCGATTTCGCCCCGTGTATCAACTACGCCCCGTATATCAACTACGCCCCGTGTATCACCTGCGCCCCATGTATCAACTTCGCCCCGTGTATCACCTGCGCCTTAATGACGGAGCGGCTCTGGTCTTGAGTTCGATTTAAAAAAAAATTTCAGCCTAGACCGGTGCCAAAGCCTGGGGCAGCTGGGGTGCATCCGGTACGGGGCCCGACAAAACTCGAGGAGGGGGTGGGTGGGAGGGATGGGAGAGGAGACATCAAAGCCCGACGTGTTAAATCAGCCGTTCATATTTTTTAGCGCTTTCTTGACTAATATCTATTCTCTTGATTTTTTTTTCTCCCAAAGATAAACTCTTAAAAATGAACTAAGACCCGGAACATAATCACTTTCAATATAGTAGATGCTCATAATAAGGGTGATGGACGAATTTCAGGTGGGTTGCGATTCATTTTAAACTTGTAGTTAAAAGAGCGAGTGCATCATGTCAGCCACGGTCTCAATGTAATAGATGTAAACAATCTAGTCTAATAAACACACCCATGGTTTCAGCTCTATTTACACAGTTAAAAATGTGTTCATCTGCAAAGTAAAATGGGTAAATCTAGAGATACGGGTTTCTTACAGGCTCTTAGAGACTTAAAACTCAGTCCGTAGTTATCATTGTAAGAGCAGCGAGAGAGAGAGAGAGAAAGAGAGTGGGAGAGAGTTCAGAGAGAGAGAGAGAGAGAGAGAGTTCAGAGAGAGAGAGAGAGAGAGAGAGAGAGAGAGAGAGAGAGAGAGAGAGAGTGGGAGAGAGTTCAGAGAGAGAGAGAGAGAGAAAGAGAGTGGGAGAGAGTTCAGAGATAGAGAGAGAGAGAGTTCAAAGAGAGAGAATTCCGAGATAGAGAGAGAGAGAGAGAGAGAGAAAGTTCAGATAGAGAGAATTCAGAGAGAGAGTTCAGAGAGAGAGAGAGAGAAAGAGAGTGGGAGAGAGAGAGAGAGAGAGAGAGAGAGAGCTCAGAGAGAGAGAGAGAGAGAGAGAGAGAGAGAGTGGGAGAGAGTTCAGAGAGAGAGAGAGAGAGTTCAGAGATAGAGAGAGTTCAGAGAGAGAGAATTCAGAGAGTTCAGAGAGAGAGAGAGAGAAAGAGAGTGGGAGAGAGAATTCAGAGAGAGAGAGAGTTCAGCGAGAGAGTGAGAGTTCAGAGAGAGTGAGAGAGTTCAGAGAGAGAGAGAGTTCAGAGAGAGAGAGAGAGATTCAGAGAGACAGAGAGAGAGTTCAGAGAGATATTCAGAGAGAGAGTTCAGAGAGAGAGAGAGAGAGAGGGTGAGTTCAGAGGGAGAGAGAAATCAGAGAGAGAGAGAGAGAGAGAGAGAGTTCAGAGAGAGAGAGAGAGAGAGAGAGAGAGAGTTCAGAGAGAGAGAGAGAGAGAGAGAGTATGTCATGACGTCTTTGTTTAGTCACTCATTCACATTTATGAGCCCATTGTGGCCCGCGACTAAAACGTGTGCCCACCCTTGCCCTAATATCTCTTAAATTATCTACATAGGGGGCCCCTGTTACCTCAAAGAGATGCGCGCTCGCACACATTAAAACCGAGCGCACAAATGTTTCATTTATTATGCCTATGTATATACTTCTATGTTGTGCACTCAGATTTAATTTTCTTTACAAAGTTGCAAAGAACCAATACCTTTCGATGTGCACAACCTTCTGAAATAGAGGGAAAACTACTGGGGTATTTTAAAAACTAACAAAAATGTCTACCCCCACCCTCTTTTGCCAGGCCATCCTACCAGTAGTTAGCGATGTAACTGGTTCTAGATTAACGAACATTCAAGACTGCAAAAGTCCCCAGACTATAAGTCAATAATTCTGTTTCACACAAGGTCGTTTGGGAGTTAGCGCTTCATTGAGCATGTCGTGTTTCAATGTGATAATTTTAGAAGGTAGAAATCGCATGACTTAAAAAAAAAAAATGAAAGAGGAAGAAGATTAAACTATTCGACGCGAACTAAAACTATGATGAGATTTCAAATCTTGATTTGTGAAAGAGATAACATTATGAGAATGTGATTTTCCCCATCTTGTAAACTACTAAGGAGAATCCATCTTATTTTACTAAGGAGAATGAATGCAGACCATCCATTCTGACTTAACGTTTGCTGTCCCCACCAAAGGTAAAGCATAAAGTAGCTGAAGCTGTTTAAAATTTGACCGAGATCGATCATAAATTTTACTTCCGGTTTAGAGGTGCATCCTGCTTTGTTATTATAAAGGTAAATCCAATCTAAATATCTTTTAGGTGTAAAATGATTTGTATGGAAAATGCATTTGACAAATATTTTTTATTCTAATGGGAGAATCTCACTTGAATATTTATTGAATATAATACATATGGAAAAATGTTCGCCGACATTCTTCTGCATTACCATAGCTTGCAAGTGTTAAAATAGCTTTGTGATGATTCATAGCTGGCGATATTAATTGCTTCTCAAGACTAAAATTCATTATTATAATCCACAAGTAAAACATTCTCTTTCTGGTCTGAGTTACAGTTTTTAAATACAAAATAAAATGATTGTTGTTTGGTAATAGTGTATTTGTAAAAAAAATTATCTGATATTCTAAACAATAAATATAATTAAAAACAGAATCAACAGTTTTTTTGTGTCTGTGCAACACATTACTTTCATTAGGCTTATTCAATTCTATTCCGAAAATGAATTTTATTTGATCCAAACATAAAATAATATACACATTTAAACACATTAATATTATGATATATGGAATATTTATTAATTATATTGATCTAAAGTAAGTTATATTTTATCCTGATCTCTTAGACATAATTAACAATATCAACAGTTGATAAAATTTGCAAAGTTGATAATCATGACATAGACATATTTTTATATGGTAATTATCACAAAGATTATGATTAATAGTTTATATATCTATACAATTTATAAAAAAAAATTGACACAAAGCCTTTGACTAGTTAGACATTATTATATTAATTTTTCTTATGGCAATAAAACTTTATTTTATTTCCTTACAGAATTCACTAGCTGTTATAAAATGAAAGCTTTACAAAAGTCCATAGAAACTAGCATAATCATTCAATGGATTCCAGTTTCATGTTGCAAATGAGAAAAACTGCTGTAAAAAATGGCAGATAGTGAAAAGAAAATTTCTAAATTAAAAAGGAGGTTCAGCAAGAAGCCGGCTAAAGAAAATGGAGAGGATTCTGGCAGTTCTAAATTTTTCAGTAAAAAGACATCTCATGCCAAAGATCTTACAGTTTCAGATGAGCTGTCTAATTGCGGTGGAAAGTCGGCTACTTTACCCGAAGGCATGTCCCTGCATCATCCACACAGCGAAGGATTGTTTTCCAAATTAAAACGAAGGTTCCATTTCAGTTCTAAAGGAAAGTACGATTTCAAATCCTTTATAAGCTCACCAACCAAACCGCACTGGATGCGTCGCAAAAGCGATGATACACAGCTCCGACATCCAGTGAGTCTGACTGAGTCGACATCCGACTCAGGTGCTGTTGTAACAAAATCTCAGTCTGTCAAGACCCAGAGAAAAGCAAAGTCTGATAAAGAAGAGGTTATTTTAATTAGAAAGGATCAACGAGTGAGCGTTCTATGCAAGACAGAAAATGGTGGCAAGCCAGAAATTATTTTTACTAATGAGGATGTTTCTGATGAGGACTCTTCTGGCATTTGGGGAAGAATAGAAGAAGACCCTTATGCAACAATAAGTTCTGTTCACGAGGAGATTATACATAAAACTAAGACAAATTCCAAGGAAA
The DNA here is from genome assembly GCA_021962125.1 of Bulinus truncatus. NCBI lineage: Eukaryota > Metazoa > Mollusca > Gastropoda > Planorbidae > Bulinus > Bulinus truncatus. The sequence continues at coordinate 301,994 of JAGDYQ010000022.1, read as the reverse complement.
ACTCTGTGATTGGCCTTTCTCCTAGCATAAGCCCAGAACCTTTGCCAGCAAATGGTCATAATGTCCCAGTTCTACCTGACGAACATTATCCTTACGCCAGAATAAATCCTGATAGAAACAGATCACCGGAAAGTCAGAACATGTATCCCCAGGCTAAACTGTTTAACCTTAGAGCCAGTGCCTATATAAAATGTCGTAAAGAGCCGGACTATGAGACGTTAGATGAAATAAAAGAACAGAAAAGGGCACTAAACAGCTTAATTGAAGCAGAGGATTCAGCAGCAGTGGTGAATGGCAGTGAGGTTCAAGAAACTGAAGCAGCGATGCCAGAACTGGATCCTGACTACGAAACATTGGATGAAGTCAAAGAGAGATGTGCTAAACTTTCTACAGCCAGCCCACCTCCTGTTGACACAGGCAGTGATGCGAGCAGGTGTTCAAAGACGGATGTAAAAAGTCCCACTGATGCAACATCACTGGTAAGAGCTTCCCTAAAAAAATTTTTATTGTTGATTTTAGTATAGATTTTTTTTAGATGATAATATTATTGAAATTTATTTAAGCTGATTCTTAACCTAGTATTAGTGTCTATTAATGTTAAAAATTGCATTTGATTTCCTGCAAACTGAATGAAATCTGTCCCTGAACTATTATACAAAATATTCTGATATTCGCTGAGACATGTTTGGGAGAAGGGGGAGATATATTCTCAACTCTTGTTCTTTTTGAATACACACATTCTTGACTCATCTCTGAAACAATACATTAGCCCAGTAGTATTACTTTTTGAATACACACATTCTTGACTCATCTCTGAAACAATACATTAGCCCAGTAGTATTACTTATTTTTCCCAGTAAGTTGGAGTGAATGCTTGATAATAAAGAAATATGTTGAACCGAATTATGAAATCATCTTATAAAGTACATCAGCCACTTGTCACCTCGGTAAAATATATTGCACCCACTTGATGTATGATGCAAACTTTTCCTTTTTAAAAAATATAAATTATTATCATCACATATTGAAGTTTATTTCCCTTGTTTTTCTCTGTGTGTTTCAATTATCTGAGTATTGATTAGCGTGAAAGTGATTACAAATTTTTTTTTATTACTCAATAATTTTTTATCATAATTTTTTTAAAAAAATTAGTTCAAGACCTATATTATTTATAAAGTGTCAATTTGTAAAAAGTTAATATTACATTATTTTTTTAAAAATTAGTTCAAGACCTATGTCACGGGTTGTGACTAATCTGTCTAAACCATCCCCTTACTCCAACCCTTAACTTAATAGTATTACTTAAGTTAAGATGTATATTATACCATGTATAATAATATACGTTCCCGCTCTCAAGTTCCCCATCTTTTTTACCCCACCCCCGTAATTGCGTCATCAGCCAGGTGGACAGCGGAACGGCGAATGAGGCAGTGGTTAACAGAAACACGTTACATTCCATGGGGGATTCTCTCTGACCACCTGACTACTGTTCGTTCTCCGGTCGGCATCTTCAAAGGGACAGAGTCCCGCTCGATGGCCAGTTACTTCTGTCTATGTCGGTATGACGTACTTCTCCCTCCCCCCTCCTCATCTAGGCTCCACCCCCTAATTTGAAAGTTTGAAATAAACAGATATTATATTTGATTGGTTAGGGGTCACGTGGGAAAAATGAGATGAGAAATGAAAGATAGATTCGTGGACAATCGATCAGTGAGCGGGGTCTCGTCGAGTCGCAATTCGACTGAGTGATAGCTAGTCGATTGATGTGTCTCCGAGTGAGATAGAAAGAGAGAGAGAAGGGTGATCTGTCGAGAGAACGTCCCTTTAATTCTAGTCATTGATACTGGATTAATCTTTGACATTTTTGGATTACTTTTGCTTATGATTTTAAAGACCACCAGATCTCTGTTACGGACTGGTGTCTCTGTAAATAAATATATTTTGTCGCAGTACACACTTGTGGAATTGATCATTCGTCACTTATTGTATGTTTAATTGTTGGTGAGGCTGTGTGTGGTAGAAACACAAATACAAATACGGGTCATCATTGAGTCAGCCCTCATACTCTTAGCAACAAGCCAAGGGCACCCTCATAGGGGTCCTCAACAACCTATGTTATTTATAAAGTGTCAATTTGTATAAAGTTAATATTACATTATTTTTTAAAAAATTAGTTCAAGACCTATGTTATTTATAAAGTGTCAATTTGTAAAAAGTTAATATTACATTATTTTTTTTAAAATTAGTTCCAGACCTATGTTATTTATAAAGTGTCAAATTTGTAAAAAGTTAATTTTACATTATTTTTTTTTTTCTTTGAAATTTAGGTGTTTGATTCATCAGATGTTCAACAGAATGTTGGTTTTGATACTCGGAAATCACCCATCCTTCAAACACATGCAGTCAGCTCCCCTGAGTCCACTTCAACCCATGATCGGTTTCCTGAACCATCCATTGAAGACTGTATCTATGATAACCCCAATGTTATAATTAGAAAGCACAAGACGGATGCAGTGTTTAACTCACGCCGTGGGCAGACAATGTATGAACCCCCCTTGATAAAAACACCAGCCGAGGAAGAGCTTGTTGAGAAACTCAGCTCCCTTCTGGCTCCACCGTTACCGCTGAGGAACTATCAGAAGGATGAGGTGAAAGGAGAGAAGAGCAAAAATGAGTTTTACAGTGCCAGACACTCCTGGGCCTCACAGACAAGCCGGGCATTAGAATTAATTGATAATCATTACCTGCGCGATTCAAAGAGAATTTCCCCATTCAGTTCAAACCATGAAATAGACAATGGATGGCATAAAGATTTCTCCGCAAAAAGACTGGAGCAAAGAGAATCGAAGGAAATGATTCAAAGATGGCATCTTCTCCCACCAATAAGTCCCCTAATTCAGTTGTGGAAGTGATAGACTCTGTTGAGTCAGTTGTGAAACATGGAAATACAATGACATCTTCGTCTTCAGATTCATTGGACACGCAGATCAGCCAGTCACTTCCAGAGAATGGCCTGGAACACACACACCCAGTCGATCACTATAAAGATGCTTGCCAGTTAGACTTCTGTGTGAACCTGGCCATGCAGATTGTGAAAGACGCCTGTGAGCGAGCAGTTAATCAGGTTAAAGAACAGTTGAATGCACTCAGCCATGGTCCTCATAAGATCTGTTCTTTAGGAAATCACTTGAATAGCTGTGCTGGTGCTTTGGGGGAACATTTACAAAATTCTGAACCCAACCAGGTTTTACAAATCAAAGTTGAGAGCAAATTAACAGGCAAAAAATGTGACTTTGAAAATGGTGGTAAAGCTTTGACTTCAACTTTGGACTGTATTCTCACAGATGCTAGTAACAACAAGGAGAATTTAGCACCCACTTCTTTGGATAGAATAATTAAATCCGAAACACCAGATCTTCATGAATCATCTAATGGAAGGCTAGAACCATTCATTAGAAATGGTGAAGACAGTGGGCCAATAGCATCTAATGGAAGGCTAGAACCAGTCATTAGAAATGGTGAAGACAGTGGGCCAATAGCATCTAATGAAGAGAAATCTGAGGATAAAACTGAACTGTACAAGCTGCAAGGTGCTAGGCCAAAGTTCAAGCCATTGATTTTACCATCACAGACAATTTATTTAAAAGACCAACGATTTTGTCCATCAGTAACCAAAGACACATTTGTCAGTAACGCTGGGCAGGGAGAGAGGCGGAATCTCAAAGAGCAGCTTTCTGATGACTCTCACACGTGGGACGAAGCAATGTCACCATCTTTTTCTGACCTAAACTTTCACGAGGCCATCACAGAGAGCCTCCAACTTGAACCTAAAAATGTACCGGCCTCTGCAGTTAAAAGCTCTGTGCTCATCTCCGAATCTGATCAAGGAGCTGCTAACTCTGACAATGATTTTCATGCTCAGGAAACAGTGTATTTAGATTCAGACTCTGAGACAGAAGAGGGCCTCTCCGTCCACAATAGCCTTGTTGTTCACGTCAAAAGAGATCTCAGAGTGACGCGGGTGGCTAAGCCTATTCTCTACGCCAATCCCAGATTTCTGGAGAACACAATCAGTGGCCCTTTCACCAGTGGCCAGAGCCTTGACGTCAATTATTTGGCCAATGGGGTTTTTAAGTGGGGCAGGTACTTCCACGATTTCGTGCATGACAGAGAACAAGTGGAAGGAAAGCTGAAGAGCTTTTTTCACTTCATCCGCCACATGCTGATGAGTGAATCTGATTTGAATGCAATGAATCCACAAGTGAAGGATCTTCAAGAAAAGTTCGACTCTATGCAGGCCAGAATTGAAAAACGTTTTCATTTCATTAAGGACCTGCCGACTTTCCAGGATGTGAGGATTCAGCTTCTTAAAACTGAAGAGCTGGACAACTGGGTACCGGAGTTCTCTCAGCACTTCAATCGGTCTAGAAAGCTTTCATATACCAGAGAGAATAAAGAAGTCAATGGCAGGCTAGTTTGTGCACCGCAGGTACCGCCAAAGGAGGATGAAGTCATCCGAGATGATCTGCATTCAGATGAGTGCATGGTAGCCGGTGCCGATGGAACCTGTCCTCTCGGGTGCATCCATTCACCCTGCCTTTCACCGACAAAACCTCAGGATGTACTGGAAGATTTATTGTCCTTGAGTGGTGGTATGCTGACTTGTGCTTCCTGCGGCAAGGAGGAGGAGTCGGACTCGGAAGATGAAATGATTGTGCTGGAAACCTATGCAAGAACTGTATGCTGTGCACCATCAAAGTCTTCAGATTCCAGGGTGAACTATACAAAAAATGCTGTGTATTGCCGCGCACTTTATGGGGAACTTGCTTACACAGCAAAGATAAGAAAACCAAGGTCATTGTCTAAGAGCATATTGGTTCCAGGCTGCAGTGAAGAATGTTGTGGGGGTGGACAGCCACGTTTCGTGGAATAACTGGTGTTCGATGGATGCCATCTTTAAAAAGTTGATCCCACACATCTCCCCCAGACTGGACTTTCAGTACCTGCTGAAAATGTACGCAGAATTTAAATTTTTTATCCTGAAGGACAGAAATCGAAACTTGGAGGTCAAGGGTTGTTTCACAAAGACGTATTATCCAGATGGAGAAGAAAAGTGCTGCAGATTTGAAGAGTTTGTCTTTTTGAAGCTACTGCGTGATGAGCTACAGTATTTTGCACATGTCCTAAGGACTTCCAAATCATCGGAGGCCCTATTCTTAGAAGAAAGAGAAGTTAACTTTTCCTTGTTGAGCTTGCTGAAAATCGTCCTGAGGAATATTCATAAGATGAAGAATTCTTTAACTAGAGAAAAGGTTGTGGGTCAAGGCCGAGGGGAGGATCTCCAGCCTTTCCCTGGGATGAAGCGCTGGAAACACTTCCGTCACTCTGCCTTTTCTAGGTGGGTTTCTGTCCCGCTGAGCGAAGCAGAAGTTACCTGCGAGGTGAAGTCATTTCATGCCCAAAATATGACCAGCTTTCACTGCCAGGCGTTGTCGAAAACTTTGAAAGACTGGAAGTCACCTCAGGAATACATGCAGGACCCAAACGTCCTCTTGTCCTGCCGGTCTGTCTTTGAGAACTCTGACGTGAGATCAGTGGATTTTACTAATTTGAGGGGAGCTGAAGGTAAGACTCTGTGGCTGTTGATTTTCTGATATTTATAAAAAAAAACCAAGGCTAATTTTCTTTCTTTATCCTAAATGATTAACTTATTTTTTATAGTTAAGAGCCACATAGATTTATTGTTTATTTGTATCAGTCAATATTTAGTGAGTTGAATCAGACAATAGCTCACTAGTCAATCAATGTTTAGTGAGTTGGATCAGACAATAGCTCACTAGTCAATCAATATTTAGTGAGTTGGATCAGATAATAGCTCACTAGTCAATCAATATTTAGTGAGTTGGATCAGATAATAGCTCACTAGTCAATCAATATTTAGTGAGTTGGATCAGACACATTAATTAAGAAGTATAGTTTTTTTTTTTTTTTTTTTTTTGTTGTTGCTTTCTCGATTTGTTCTTTTTTTTTTTTTAATAAAAAATTTCACGCCACTTCTAGATCCCAAGCCTCTACATGAAAGAGAAGATTTCTTAGAGAGTATGGAGCAGTTACAGATGGTAAGCTGTTGTTACTTGTTTAGGAACTGTAGGGTTTATTACAGCCAGCAGCGTTCTAATCCTTTTGTCAAAGATTTATTTTTACCTTCTACAAAGTGCAGTTGTTTATATCTGTTTACTTAAGTCTCAACTGCTTTGGTTTTTCTCTCATTTTACTTCAGTATTGAAAAATTGTGTGTAAAATATGTTTCAAATCAAAATTTGCGTGCAATTACTAATTAAATACTGTTACATGGACAAGAAATTGGCAGTTTTTCAACTTGCATAAATAATAAGGTCAACTGTAAGCAACTCATCCAAATTATGTTGTGTTTATTTACAGACTGAAATATGTTTTTTTTTCTAATTACAGCAACCGTGGTATTGGGGTCCCATATCTTACGAGCAGGCGGCTTTGATTCTGAAAGACAAAGAAGATGGGTCCTTCCTCGTTCGTGACAGCTCAGACCAAAAGTATTTACTGAGTCTCAGCTTCAAATCTCTGGGAGAAGTCCATCATACGAGGATTGAGCATGCTAAAGGTAATGGAGGAACTAGGTGTATAGCAATTAATGGAGGAACTAGGTGTATAGCAATTAATGGAGGAACTAGGTGTATAGCAATTAATGGAGGAACTAGGTGTATAGCAATTAATGGAGGAACTAGGTTTATAGCAATTAATGGAGGAACTAGGTTTATAGCAATTAATGGAGGAACTAGGTTTATAGCAATTAATGGAGGAACTAGGTGTATAGCAATTAATGGAGGAACTAGGTGTATAGCAATTAATGGAGGAACTAGGTATATAGCAATGTAATAAAAAATTTTTACTTCCTTTACAATTTTCTTTATTCCCATTTCCTTTTTTATCCTGCCCATACCTACATGTGGGACGGATGGCCAAGTGGTCTAGATACTCGACTGTCAACCTGAGAGTCCTGGGTTTGTTCTTTGGTGAGAACCATGGAATTTTTCCAGGTGTTATTTGGTGCAAAGTTGTCCCACAAAGTCCACCCAGCTTTAAAATGTGTAGCGTACCTGACTTGAGTTGGGGAAGTGAAGACGGCTGGGCGTTGTGCTAACCACACAACCCCTTCATTTGCCGAGGTTATAGAAACGATGAATTCTACACTTCATCTGCCCCGATGGCCCATTAGAGCTAAGGGAACTGTACTATACCTACATAGCAGACAACAATAAACATATTTGTATAAAAAAAAATGGCAAAATTCTTTTTAATTATATAGCTTTGTTTAGGTAGAGTTGAGTATCTTTCAATGGGTGATAGTACCAGGTTTAATCAAATTGAATTACCAGCATTAAGTCCTCACATTTTTTTACTTTGATTTCAGGTCTGTTCAGTTTTTGGTCCCAGCCAGAATCTCACGGCAAGGCCAGGATATGTGAGTTTATCGAAAAATCAATCCAGAACTCTAGAGACGGAAGATTTCTGTATTTTCTGAGGCCCAGCGCCAGAGGGACACCCCCACTGCCCATCAGGCTTTTGTCTCCGGTGTCCAGAAACTTTAGAGTAGCGACCCTCAAGCACTTGGCCAGGTTGGCTCGAAATTATCACTTACGATAACATTCTTTTTTTTTTCTCTGAGCTTAGGAGCATTATATTTATCTCTGTAATCTGATGAGCAGTAATTTGACTTGCAGATATTAAGAAATTTATGACACGTAGGATGATATCTCCTAACTGGTTTAAGTGTTCCTTTAGCAACAACCTGATATATTTTATGGTCTGACATATCATGAATAACTTCACTTTGTGTCACCCCCCCCACTTTTCCCCTACCTTTATCACCTTCAAGTACATGACTGATAAAGGCTTGTAAAACAGATTTAATTTTATTGTTTACTAAAGGGCTGCATTACTGACATCATCTTTTATATGTTGGTTTGATAGTGGACCCTCGTATGATAGTTTAGATAACTGGCTTTAAAAAGAAAAATTGTATGTTGTGGTTCAGGTCGCCATTAAATGCTCCAGCTTTAAAGTAGATCAAATTGAATGGTCATCCTCTCTACAGCTTCGCTTACCAGCCAGTGTCAGACATTGGTCGTAACATATATAATTTACACAAATAAATATTCTATGAAAATATTTTCTCATTTCAGGTTTGTAGTACGACAGACTGTCAGAAATGACCATATAATTACACAAATAAATATTATATGAAAATATTTTCTAATTTCAGGTTTGTAGTACGACAGACTGTCAGAAATGACCACCTGGACTGCCTCCCTGTTCCAGAAAAGGTCAAGAGGTACCTCAAGAATAAACAGTACTATGTTGAAATACTGGACGAGGACCAGTGGGCATTTGACGGGGACTACGTAAGAACTTGACCATAAACCGCTTGTTTGAAAAAAGAATCTGCTGATACTTCCCTACCTTTTCTTCTGATTCCCCCCCCCCCCCCCCCCCCACTGTTTAAAAGTTCCTCGCAACCTTCTCACTGCTGGTAATTCCACCGAATTCTTTCCCAGAAAGTTTCTGATTCCCACTTTACATATCATCAACCAACTAAATCAGACTTTCTGTATTATTTATATTTCTAAAAATACAAGTCTGCTTATTTATTTCTGCTACACTGTTTATGTTTTCTTCAATACTGTTGAACACTGAGAGATATTCTGAAGTTGAGATTCTGAAGGAGTGAATTTTTATTAATCTTTAAAGTGTGTCGAGTGTTTTGAATTTGTATCTTTTTATCCAGTATCCAAATTTGAAAAATATTTGTTTTAATTTTTTTTATGATCTTGGTTTCATTTCATCAAACAATCGAAATATCCTTAAACCAAAAATGTTCTCTTTTCTTCTAGTACTGTAAAGGCTTGTTGCATTGTATCTCATTTTATAATTGATATGTGTATATGTATGTTTAAAATCAACCAGCTTGAACAAAGAGTCATAACATCCATAATTAACAACTTATTTACATCATGCCTATTCTGTTGCTTATCAACATTGTTTTAGTGATATTTTATTACAAAGCTATTTTATGGTAATTTCCTCTACAAGTTTTTGTTGGTTTTAAACTTTTACACAAATTTCTGTAACCTTTTTATTTAAAAAAAAAAATCAAATAAAAAAATACATTTGTACTGATTTTCTTTATTGTACAGTAAATTCAATTCACAAAGTGAATATTTATTATTGGTTGCAACAGTTCTGATATTATTTTATTCCATTATGCCAGATTGTATTTCTCGTGATTAAAGACATATCATTGTAAATCAAAGTTTTAAAACCGTATACATGTACATTTTAAAAAAATGTTAAATTTGATTAGTTTATAACTTTAAAATAATTTTTTAAATCCATACAATATTTAAAAATCTGCTTCTTGAAAAAATAATACCTAATTAAAAAAATTATAAAAAGCATAAATACTGAAATAATTCTTTTATGAATGGTTTAGTGAAGTTAAATGTCTGCTTCGTTGAAAATTTTTAAACGAACACCTTTTGTTAATAAATTAATGGTGTCATTGGTTTCATTTTTTTTTTTCAATATATTTTTTGCATATAACTAGATAACTTTTTTTTAAAACCGATAATGTATTGTGGATAAACACAGAATTATCTATAGCTAAGTAACAAAAAGTTTTTGTGGTTTAATGATAGTTCCAAGGAAACTGAAATGAAATGCAAAAAAAAATTTTTAAATGTTTCGGTCTGACCCACATCATAGATTTAAAAAACAAATTCCTTCCGAAGTAGAAATGTATGAATATTGATCTATGACGAATGCAATATGATTTGAAAATTATTTAATAAGATTCCTGTTTGGAGTTGTCATTTTTTGTGCTTTCTGTCTGTTTCTTTTTTCTTCATGATTCATAGGTCAGTGGAGAACCTGCATTCAGTTTGAAGTAAAATATGTTCGAGGTCTGTTGAATGTTCTAAGTCTGTGAGCTGCATGCTATAGTTGTTCTAATTTTTTTTTTCATCAATCAATGTTAATAAATGAAGAAGGAAGGATCTGTTTATAAAATGGATATACATATATACGTCCATGGATATCTATACACTGGTTGTCTACAAAGTTATTGTGCATATTTTTTTTAAAAGTCGTATGTTTGTAAATATTTGTGATAGTTTATATAAAATGAATTTAAAAGTTAGATGCATTTATTTATTTAATTTTTTTTTTAAGTTTTGGAATAGCAGCCTATTTTATTGAAAATCAAATTGTGAAAACTTTCTGATAATAACTGAATTATATTTTCTGAAAAAAAAAATATTTTTTTTTGTATCTTAGCCAGTGGCACAATGTAATCAGGCCATGTTGTAGAAAACGATAGTGTTTATGTTGTCAGGTAATATGAACATACATTATCCAAGTATCGTGCATCATTGGCAATATTAAAACTGCTTAATTGTGCCCTAGACTATATGGCTACCCTTTTTATATAGTTATGCATAAATAAAGTTTTTTTGATTACACTGTAAATATTTCTGGAATATGTGTAAATAGATTGCTATGATAATGTTTAATTTACACACCTAAATCATGATGTAAAATAGATTTTTTTTAATATCCATTTACTGTTCAGGAAAAAAAAAAATTGTATTATGATGGATAAATTAAACCTTTTTTATGTAAAGTCAAAGAGTTGCAGATATCTGCATTTGACTTGCTCATTAGTTCAGTCATAATTAATACAATAGTTGGACAGAAGGGAAGGGGAATAAAAAATATCAGGTCACGATAATCAGCTCATGTTACTATTCAAAATAATTTTTAAAAATGTTAGGGACGAAATCTCTCAACCAGCCCAGCCAAAAGCTGCTAAATATGAACTTTAAATCAGTTTCATTTAAAATATTTTACTGGTTTCTTTTATCATAAATTTCATTTGGCCTTCAATACTGTTTGCTAAATTAAATTTTTTTCTTTTTTTTTTCTGAATAAGTTCATTTTTTAACAACAGTATTATCTTCCATCTCCAAACATTTCAAAATCGAAATATCATTCCATCTGCTGGATGCTCTGTTTGGTTGCTGTGACGATCAGTTAAATGTTGTGACTTTCCTTGTTTGTTGAAGCAGTTACTCATTACAGTATTAATTTATTTTTTTTAAAAATGTGTTTTACACCAAATATTTATTTTTGTGTGAATAACTACCATTTAAATTGTTTTATAAGAAAACTGTCTGCGCACAATTTTTTAATAGGTTAAATTATGGCCTGTTTAGTTTGGAATATAATAGTATTTTTAAAATTAAATATCTAATGTATTGTTTAAAAAACCCAATAGCCATTCACGATTGTACTGGGTTCACGATAAACATGCTCATTTCCTTATGCATCTACAGTTTATCCAGGTGTTAACTTTTAACCTTCAGCAATGCTCAATAGCATTCACCATCATAAAGGGGTTACATAAGGGAAAGTTAAATTGCATGAAATAAAGTAAAAACCTTGCCGTTTACTTCATGTTTCCATTAATATGTTAACTTAAGCTTCGACCCACAGTGACCGAATGTTTCTTTGAGTTCAATGCAGCTCCCAGTTTAAAAAAAATTTGTTGTCAATAAATCTTGCTGGATTGACTTAAGTCCTGATTTTCATAGTATTTTTTTACAATTACTGTTTTTTATTGACTAAAAGTGCATTGGACTATAAGACGAGATGAGAAAGAAAGTATACAGCCTTGTTAAACTTTTAATAGGCATTATATAGTCTGAATAATACAATAATATGAAATATATACACTGTATAAAAAAAACTGGGATATGCTTTCATGCACCTGATGAGTAGCCACTCATGACTTTTAAAAAAAGGAACACTGTCGTTAAGGTTCTGCCTTTGAGTAGTAGATAGAATTGTATCTTTTTTATGTAGTGGTAAATTTTATAAAGATAATGTTTGCTTATAGGGCGCTTAGGATTGACACAGATTCAAGGTTTGTGCAATCTGTTTTAATATTATTATTAAATTAAATCATCTTCAACTTGTGTTCATAAAATTAATTTACTTGATGATGTACAGCAATGCTTCTCAAAGTGGTGGGCTGCGGCCCCCTAGGGGGCCGTGGAATTTTGGTAAATGTGACACATAAAATATAATTAACCTAATGTATTGTATGTAAATAGTATTAATATATGTTGCATCCTTTCACTCTTTTATTGTTAACATTAGAAAAAGCATGTATTGACTAGTAAAAGTTTGAATATAGAAGTTTAAAATTATAAATTTAGGCAATCTTAATCCAAAAAAAAAAAATAGGGGGGCCGCGACATATTGATTGACGTTCCAAGGGGGGCCGTGACTTCAAAAAGTTTGAGAAGCACTGATGTACAGTGTTTGAGTTGATTCTCTGTTTAAATGTGTCAAATGCTGAAAGTTGTATACATTTTTTTCTTGAAGTTGATTTGTTTTGTTTTACTTTTTAAAATTAAGTTTACATTTAAAAGGAACTGTAACCATAGATTTTTATTTAAATTGAACATACAGTCGAGTTTGTGATATGCTCAGATTACTTTGTGTGCGTTTTGTCAGTCTATCAATAACCCAGTTACTGTATGCTTACATTTTATTTTCCTTTGCATATTAGTTTTTCTTGTCTTCTAAACAGCTTGTTTTAACAGCTATTATCTTGAGCTAATATTTTGTTTGCACAGAACTTGATTAGAGAACTAGCCTCGCAGAATCAAACCAACATAATTTGTATCTTTTTTTTTTTTATACACCTAGAGGTAGATGGCGTAACTTCTAGTAAATATATTTTTGTTTCTTTAACTTAGTAATATTTCTGTTGGCTTTTTTTGAGATTTTGTTCATATTTTTTTAAAACCGTAATAATAATTTACAACAAATTGTCTACATTTTACTTCAGCTACTTTATAATAAAAAAAATGTCTCTATTCTACGTTTATAAAACAGAAAATGAAATCCATTTTTTTAAACGCATTTTGTAACATGTATTGTTGGATTGCTGACGTAATAAACCATTTATAACAAATTGTGTTTCATATTATATTGGTATCTGATCCAAAAAGTTAATAAACATATATCTTCAGCCTACTCCATAATTTAACTAATTCTTAAATTAGAGTTAAAAGAAAGATTTTGTTCATTCTGTATTTAAAAAATAAGGAACAAACTTCTCTAGTTTTTAAAATTTTTGACATTTTTATAGAAGAAATTTATTGTCACTCAAACAGAAAAAAAAATTTTTTTTATTATAAAAAGAAGAAATATAATTCCTCTTAGTCAAACATATTTTCTTTTATTACGTGGCAAGAGCTGTCACTTTAGTGTTACATTTTGATACAAAATGAACATTTTAAATTACCAGCAAGTAAAGAGTTAAAAACATTTCATTAAAATGAAAAAAATGCCTACTTGTCTCATAAAGATTGTTAAAATAAAATATGATCTCCCCCGTTTTGCCTTTTTAATGTATCATTTATAAAAAAAACAAATTGGGTGAAAAAAAAAGAGCCATCCTCAAGATTGACAGTATTTGGAAACACATTTAGAAGATTCAGTCACAGTTTCAATGGTTTTAATACAATTATTTTTGGTAAGGCCAAGCAATCCAATAAATGGTCGGGAAATTTATGGGATTTTATGAATTCTAGAATTGAGCCAATCAAATGCTTACTAGAGGCATTGCTGCTATAGCCAGCAGCAATATGGTTGAAAAGACAATTGGAATGTGCAACATTAAATATACTTTACTAACTTTCACTGGCGCAGTTAATTTTTACAATTTGTACAACAACTTTGATCAACAGACAAACAACCAGCTATGGACACCCCCTTCAACTCAAAATTGCATATTAAAGGGACTTAAAAAAAATATGATAATATAACCCCAAAAAGTAACAACATTTGAAGAACACATCTTCAACCTGAAGCAACCAATCCCCAAGCTGATGGTGGTCCTGAGAGTTTATTTGGAGGTATTAATGTATTAATTGTTGGACTTAAAAATTCTTCCATTCTCTCATCATTTTAAAATATATCAACTTTTAAGTTTTAAAAAAATCACTTCTTTAAATAGACAATTGACCGGATTGTAAGTAAAGATTTCAGTCATAGACTAACAGGCTAAAATGCACAAACTCTCACAAAATAATCAACATTAGTCATTCATTGACTTGTTAAAAAATTTTACACGTAAAAAAACAATACATGCATTTGTTCATGTCGCTCTACTTAGTTAATCTTTATGTGGAACCATCTGATGGCCAGACCAGGTAGAAGTGCCACCAGAGCAATCATCATCAACTTGAACAGAGTCCACGTCGTAAAAATATCGTTCAGAGAAGTTATTTCAGTCAAAACACTGCCAGTTTGGACACACACAAAATTATACGGCATCAAACCTGTCCAGGAAAACAAACATGAAAATGCTTAACAATGCGAAAAATAAACATAGCTTACAAAATAATGAATGTAACAAAGACAGAACAAATAAAAATAGTGCCAATGGGAACAAAAATAACACTATTCAAAGTTGTGCTTTACTATGAAGCAAAGTGGTGCAAATTGTTTAAGATGATTCATACTTGTAAATATATGCCACAGGGGTGAGGGGGTCTGGAGAGGTTAAAAATTGGGACGAGTGAATGTAATAAGTAATGTAAGTGCAAAGTCCCTGTAAGGATGAGATGAAATCCCTTAGATCCTATAAACCACTAATAGGATGGTTTTTAAGATGCCCTTCTTTCATTCCCACCATAGATGATAGTGCAATGGTCATGGAGACACCACAGGAGATATAACAGGGACTTTAGCCATGACCTGAAATATTCATTGGTTCACATCAAAGATTGAACCAGGGTTCGACATGAGGGTTCATGTCGACAGTCTAGCTCTTTACCACATAACCACCCATCCCCTTAAGTGTTGTATATATTATAAATTAGAAATATAAAACTTACCTATAAATACTGAAGGAAAAAACAAGTGCACTGGAATACCAACAATCGGGGCCACCATATTGATAAACCAACTTGGGGACATGGGAAACATACGAATAAACAAAAGGAAGAAAAATAAACTGTCCCTGTTTCTCTGAACCTGTTGAAGAAATGAAAACAAATATCTTGACATTATTACTGTGTATACTTGAAACAACTAAAAATAATTTTTTCTACCGACAGTAGGAAAAATTCGTTATAATTTAATAGACTAATTAAACATTGAACAAAATTTTCTCTTGAAATAAAATATATTTTTCTAAAATATAATGTTCCTGAGGAAATTACAGTTGTCTAAGAAAATCAAGTCGTGTTTTCAAAAGGATATATACAAATTATAAATAATCTTTTAAAAATGTGTCTCTTATAGCAATAAAATGAAAATCTCTCATAACTACTATAATCAAATATAATTTTAGAATTAATTTATAATAAATTTATTACTAGGTTGCAAATTCAGCCTTTTTAAATAAGCATTTTTATTATATTTTCAAATAAGAGAATGGTGTTACAATTAGCTATACTATATTAAAAAGCAAAGTTGGGAAGTTTTTAAGAAAAACATACAGTAAATGATAAGTAGGCCTTATTAAAGATGTCACTTTTTTTTTACTGACACACACACACACTTTATTATACAGCATCAAAATACAGAAATAATTTTTCCATGAGTTCATAGTACTTTTAAAACTATATACCTAGTATTAGTTGACCAAAGTCAAAACTGAGACACAGATGTACCTTAAAATCACTTGAATGCCACTCGCTAATCAAAACAAACCAACTAATTTATCCCTCCATTAATGGACTTCTGAGACTTTACTTTAAACATCAAGCAATAATTTATTATTGCATGTATATTTTCTATTCCAATACTAGCATTTGTGACAAGTTCTAATGTTAAAACTCCTCACCATTAGAGGAGGGTGGGACTTGAAGAAATAATTCATGCCACAGAATGGCCCACAGCGCAAGTATAGTCTTTATGGCTGTCAGATACAGCCCACACATTTAATTTGAAGTATATTTAATTTATGTTAGTTCATGTAAACACTCGTCCACCTTTCATGTCAAATTTAAGAACCCATTGTGGCCAGCGATTTAAAACGTTTGCCCAACCCTGGGATAGGTTATGACTTAAGTACAGAGTAAAAAAAAAACATCTATGATACAGTACATATAACTGACTATTACCTTAACTTGAAAGCTATTGATCCTTTCTCCGAAGTATTTCATTATGAATGGTTTTGCAAAAGTCCGAGACAAGAGAAAGCAAAATGTGGCTCCGATGGCTGTCAGGCAACTGGCCAGAATGAAGCCAAGGTAGGGACCAAACAGAGCTCCAGCCAACAGGTTCTGATAGAAAAAAGGGACAAAACAAGAGTCATAACTCTCAGAACAAAATATAAAATGGCATTTGTATGCCTAATAATATACTTAAACATATGTACGTATATAAACGAATATTTATAAATTCACATCAATAATGAGGTTCACAAAATATACATAATCCATAGATTATGTGATTATGGAAGTAATGATCATTACCTTAAATTTGTTCTCTATAAATAAAACTATGACCGGCAACAGTTACCTGTCACCCCATCTATGACTATTTCAGCAGTTAATAACAATTTGTGAATTACAGTGCTGTATTCCATAAAAACTGGTTTTTTAAAATGTAATAATGGTACTCGAGTTAGTTAAATTTAAAATGTAATATTTGTAATCAAGCTAGTTAAATTGTTAAAACTCCAGATGTCATTTTTTGATAATCAGATGGCAGATTACATATTTAAATTTTTGTAACAAGAGTTTCTTTTCTGTAGCCGGGACTGATAGCCTGTTTTAGTACATTATCTGTGATTAGTGTTGGATTTCTATCATCAATAGTCAGTAGAAATTATATTTATAAATTTTATGTAATATTAATATTGAATAAATTATGAATCCGTGAGCCAGGAATCATTGCAGTTTCTATTTGAATCGTTGAATGAGTGTCGTGTGTTACTGTCATGCTGTCTAGACTCTAGAACACCGGCATACAGTTGCAAGAGACATTGGCAACACGTCCATCTTGACAATAATGTATTGTGGATAATTTACTCTGGTTACTAAACACAGTGACTTGGTTATAAATGTGTTCTAGTTTTAACCTGATGATTTAAAAAAAATTAAAAATGTTAATTACACACGCATGGTGTCTTAAAAATTATCATGACTAGTTTACCAGGAAAACAGATCCAGGAATGGCAAATGTCTGCTTGTAGATGAAACCAAAGCAGAAGACAAAGAGAAGGTAACCCAAATGTTTACTTTTCATTTTTTGAAGAAAATCTGACATTTCAGCCACGTCTTCTATACTGGTGGGGAATTTCATCTGGAATCTGCAATCAAAATAAATTAAAATGTAGGACATGGTGCAACTTCAATAAGATTTACACAAGGTATGTAATTAGATAAAAAGTAAG
The DNA here is from genome assembly GCA_021962125.1 of Bulinus truncatus. NCBI lineage: Eukaryota > Metazoa > Mollusca > Gastropoda > Planorbidae > Bulinus > Bulinus truncatus. Next base: position 284,476 of record JAGDYQ010000022.1, on the reverse strand, counting down.
GGAATTTTGGAAAGGCTGGAGTTATGTTTTGATTGATTTTCATAATTTTAAGTCAATCTTTATCCTAAAACTTTACCATTAAAGGAGTCATTGTATCAATCAACATAACTAAAGGAGTCATTGTATCAATCAACATAACTAAAGGTCATTGTCGAAAATCAATACAACTAAAGTCATTGTATCAATCAACACAACTAAAGGAGTCATTGTATCAATCAACATAACTAAAGGTCATTGTAGGAGTCATTGTATCAATCAACATAACTAAAGAAGTCATTATACCAATCAACATAGTGTTTCTTATAAACACTTCAACTAACTGCTCCACTTCAAATTTAAAAACCCAACGCCATCAAGCGGTTCTAAAAGTTTGACCATCTCTGATATACAGTGACAAAATGAAGCAGTAAAATAAATATACCTAATGAAAAATAATGAGAAACATAAATGAAGAGATAAAAAAATGAAAAAGCATTAAAACATACTTCTGCCCATCTTCTTCGTACGTTATGCCAGTCGCTAAAAGATAAAGAGTCAATGTAGCCCCAATAAAGATGACTGGAATCCATAATATTGAATAGTCGCTTCCTCTCACCCCTGGCCAACTGGCAGCCTGTCTTCTGGGCATGGGGTCGTTTTAGACGATGCTTGTCAAGATGTCTTTCTCATTATCTGCTGAACAAACTTAATAATTTAAAAACATAACAACAATTATGGTATAGCATTTAAATTAAACTCAATTAAAAAAATCAATAGATGTATTGCACAGTAACACATACATGTATTCAATAAATAATATATTAACAAATATTTATTAACAAAACTAAATGTATAATTGTTGGTTGTGATTAAAGTGATTAAGTCCAATAATGAGACTATTAACTTAAGAATAACACTCTAGTCTCTACTCATGGTACAAATATTTAAGGTCCATGATTATATTAAATTTAGTTTTGAAGATTCAGATAAGCCTGTCATTTCTTTAACTGTAGCAAAGATTATCACTGCTAGGTTAATGATAACAATGACAGATTTGATCTAGATTACACTTACATATAGTTATCATATAATTACATTTTTTTTTCCTAAACATGAACACAATGATTTTATTGCATTCGATCACTTTATGAACTATGATGTTTTCCTTTATTATTAATATAATATTTATTTTTCCACTCAATTGGCATTGCACAGTATGTATTTTTGTTATAAAACACAAATGAAAAAATGATTTAAAGAAATGACTCACAAAATAAAACTAAAATTTTGGCTTTTTTTTTTCTCTTCCAATTAAAAACAAACTATGACCCGTGTGCATTTTAAACAAGATTCTTATTAAAAATGTATGATTAAGGACCATTTCAATAATTTCATTAACTTAATGATTAAGTTATGATTAAGAATCTATGACTAATGTCTGAAATTTTCTATGCAGTCCATGCTCTAGTCCTAAGTAAAAAGAAATCTTCAAAAATTACATTTCAAAAGTTCTACCACCATAATATGGCATAAATGCCTGGAAGGTTCCTTTTCGTTTTTACTTTGACTTGATTTATTTCAAATAAGACGATGTCAATCAATTTTTATAAAATAAAATTTGTTAGACTTGTACCGAAAACAGTGAGGGGTTTTAAGTGAGGCGGCTTCTAAAAATAATAAACTTACAAAAAAATTGCCGATAGCTAGATTGGATTGGATTAGTTTAATTATTTGTACCTGATGTAAAAGCAGAAACTCTTTTCAGACAGTCAATCATTACTATGTGTCTTTTGTATCCTAGATGCAGACGACTGCCTCTTAGGCAGAGATTGTTGAACTGTACACTTTGAGGTCATGACACAGGAAGAACTTATGTTAACTAATAATGTTTCGCAATTTTGTTACTTTATAAACTAAGTTTTGGATGATAATGATAATCCACTAAATCATTTCCACACATGAGATAATGTATTTTATGTGAATCATTTTAGCGATACAGAATTAGATTTGACGCAAGACTAGTGCCCCTAATGATGAAAAGCTCCATGATTCAAGTGTATAAGCCGAACTTCAGCACCCTTTTAAACTTTGTTATGCAACTCGTTCCGTACTGGCACCTTCTTAAAAGTGGCTGCACAGAAGTAACAGTTTTGTGGTGCAGATTGTCTCATAATCAGAATCGTTATTACGCTATAAGTGCCCTAGGTAAAGGTAAATTTATGGGCCACAAAAAATTGTTTATTGGGGGGGCTATGCAAAGGCACATTTATGAGCCGCTGGCAATTATCGGGCTCTATTTTGAAAACTCCCCCCCCACCGGGGCCAGTTAACTCAAATGCTAGGTCATTTTAGCTCCGTTGAAGGTCTTGAAGATTGCTGAAATTGATTCTG
>JAGDYQ010000022.1:194399-281606 GCA_021962125.1 Bulinus truncatus | reverse complement strand
GAGAGAATTCCGAGATAGAGAGAGAGAGAAAGTTCAGATGAGAAATTCAGAGAGTTCCAAGAGAGAGAGAGAAAGAGAGAGAGAAAGAGAGTGGGAGGAAATCAGAGAGAGAGAGAGAGAGAGGGAGTGGAGAGAGAGAGAGAGAGAGTGGGAGGCTTCAGAGAGAGTTCAGAGATAGAGAGAGTTCAAGAGAGAGAAATTCAGAGAGTTCAGAGAAAAGAGAGTGGGAGAGAAATTCAGAGAGAGAGAGAGCCAGCAAAGAGTGAGAGTTCAGAGAGAGATGAGAGGGATCAGAGAGAGAGTTCAAAGAGAGAGAGAGAGATTCAGAGAGACAAAGAGAGAGTTCAAAGAGATATTCAGAGAAGAGAGTTCAGAGAGAGTGCCCAAGAGGGTGAGTTCAGAAGGGAGAGAGAAATCAGAGAGAGAGAGAGAGAGTTTTTAAGTTCAGAGAGAGAGAGAGAGAGAGAGAGAGAAGTTCAGAGAGAGAGAGAGAGAGAGAGAGTATGTCATGACGTCTTTGTTTAGTCACTCATTCACATTTATGAGCCCATTGTGGCCCGCGACTAAAACGTGTGCACACAAAAAACCTAATATCTCTTAAATTATCTACATAGGGGCCCCTGTTACCTCAAAAGAGATGCGCGCTCGCCCACATTAAAACCGAGCAAATGGTTCATTTATTATGCCTATGTATATACTTCTAAATTGTGCACTCAGATTTTAATTTTCTTTACAAAGGTTGCAAAGAACCAATACCTTTCGATGTGCACAACCTTCTGAAATAGAGGAAGAAACTACTGGGGTATTTTAAAAACTAACAAAAATGTCTACCCCACCCTCTTTTGCCAGGCCATCCTACCAGTAGTTAGCGATGTAACTGGTTCTAGATTAACGAACATTCAAGACTGCAAAAGTCCCCAGACTATAAAAAATCAATATAATTCTGTTTCACACAAGGTCGTTTGGGAGTTAGCGCTTCATTGAGCTGTCGTGTTTCAATGTGATAATTTTAGAAGGTAGAAATCGCATGACCCAAAAAAAAATGAAAGAGGAAGAAGATTAAACATTCGACGCGAACTAAAACTATGATGAGATTTCAAATCTTGATTTGTGAAAGAGTTAACATTATGAGAATGTGATTTTTCCCCATCTTGTAAACTACTAAGGAGAATCCATCTTATTTTACTAAGGAGAATGAATGCAGACCATCCATTCTGACTTAACGTTTGCTGTCCCCACCAAAGGTAAAGCATAAAGTAGCTGAAGCTGTTTAAAATTTGACCGAGATCGATCATAAATTTTACTTCCGGTTTAGAGGTGCATCCTGCTTTGTTATTATAAGAGTAAATCCAATCTAAATATCTTTTAGGTGTAAAATGATTTGCATGGAAAATGCATTTGACAAATATTTTTTATTCTAATGGGAGAATCTCACTTGAATATTTATTGAGTATAATACATATGGAAAAATGTTCGCCGACATTCTTCTGCATTACCATAGCTTGCAAGTGTTAAAATAGCTTTGTGATTATTCATAGCTGGCGATATTAATTGCTTCTCCAAGACTAAAATTCATTATTATAATCCACAAGTAAAACATTCTCTTTCTGGTCTGAGTTACAGTTTTTAAATACAAAATAAAATGATTGTTGTTTGGTAATAGTGTATTTGTAAAAAAAATTATCTGATATTCTAAACAATAAATATAATTAAAAACAGAATCAACAGTTTTTTTGTGTCTGTGCAACACATTACTTTCATTAGGCTTATTCAATTCTATTCCGAAAATGAATTTTATTTGATCCAAACATAAAATAATATACACATTTAAACACATTAATATTATGATATATGGAATATTTATTAATTATATTGATCTAAAGTAAGTTATATTTTATCCTGATCTCTTAGACATAATCAACAATATCAACAGTTGATAAAATTTGCAAAGTTGATAATCATGACATAGACATATTTTTATATGGTAATTATCACAAAGATTATGATTAATAGTTTATATATCTATACAATTTATAAAAAAAAATTGACACAAAGCCTTTGACTAGTTAGACATTATTATATTAATTTTTCTTATGGCAATAAAACTTTATTTTATTTCCTTACAGAATTCACTAGCTGTTATAAAATGAAAGCTTTACAAAAGTCCATAGAAACTAGCATAATCATTCAATGGATTCCAGTTTCATGTTGCAAATGAGAAAAACGCTATAAAAAATGGCAGATAGTGAAAAGAAAATTTCTAAATTAAAAAGGAGGTTCAGCAAGAAGCCGGCCAAAGAAAATGGAGAGGATTCTGGCAGTTCTAAATTTTTCAGTAAAAAGACATCTCATGCCAAAGATCTTACAGTTTCAGATGAGCTGTCTAATTGCGGTGGAAAGTCGGCTACTTTACCCGAAGGCATGTCCCTGCATCATCCACACAGCGAAGGATTGTTTTCCAAATTAAAACGAAGGTTCCATTTCAGTTCTAAAGGAAAGTATGATTTCAAATCCTTTATAAGCTCACCAACCAAACCGCACTGGATGCGTCGCAAAAGCGATGATACACAGCTCCGACATCCAGAGAGTCCGACTGAGTCGACATCCGACTCAGGTGCTGTTGTAACAAAATCTCAGTCTGTCAAGACCCAGAGAAAAGCAAAGTCTGATAAAGAAGAGGTTATTTTAATTAGAAAGGATCAACGAGTGAGCGTTCTATGCAAGAGAGAAAATGGTGGCAAGCCAGAAATTATTTTTACTAATGAGGATGTTTCTGATGAGGACTCTTCTGGCATTTGGGGAAGAATAGAAGAAGACCCTTATGCAACAATAAGTTCTGTTCATGAGGAGATTATACAAAAAACTAAGACAAATTCCAAGGAAAACTCTGTGATTGACCTTTCCCCTAGCATAAGCCCAGAACCTTTGCCAGCAAATGGTCATAATGTCCCAGTTCTATCTGATGACCATTATCCTTACGCCAGAATAAATCCTGATAGAAACAGATCACCGGAAAGTCAGAACATGTATCCCCAGGCTAAACTGTTTAATCTTAGAGCCAGTGCCTATATAAAATGTCGTAAAGAGCCGGACTATGAGACGTTAGATGAAATAAAAGAACAGAAAAGGGCACTAAACAGCTTAATTGAAGCAGAGGATTCAGCAGCAGTGGTGAATGGCAGTGAGGTTCAAGAAACTGAAGCAGCGATGCCAGAACTGGATCCTGACTACGAAACATTGGATGAAGTCAAAGAGAGATGTGCTAAACTTTCTACAGCCAGCCCACCTCCTGTTGGCACAGGCAGTGATGCGAGCAGGTGTTCAAAGACGGATGTAAAAAGTCCCACTGATGCAACATCACTGGTGAGAGCTTCCCTAAAAAATTTTTTTATTGTTGATTTTAAAGTATAGATTTTTTTAGATGATAATATTATTGAAATTTATTTAAGCTGATTCTTAACCTAGTATTAGTGTCTATTAATGTTCAAAATTGCATTTGATTTCCTGCAAACTGAATGAAATCTGTCCCTGAACTATTATACAAAATATTCTGATATTCGCTGAGCCATGTTTGGGAGAAGGGGGAGATATATTCTCAACTCTTGTTCTTTTTGAATACACACATTCTTGACTCATCTCTGAAACAGTACATTAGCCCAGTAGTATTACTTTTTGAATACACACATTCTTGACTCATCTCTGAAACTATACATTTGCCCAGTAGTATTACTTATTTTTCCCAGTAAGTTGGAGTGAATGCTTGATAATAAAGAAATATGTTGAACCGAATTATGAAATCATCTTATAAAGTACATCAGCCACTTGTCACCTCGGTAAAATATATTGCACCCACTTGATGTATGATGCAAACTTTTCCTTTTTAAAAAATATAAATTATTATCATCACATATTGAAGTTTATTTCCCTTGTTTTTCTCTGTGTGTTTCAATTATCTGAGTATTGATTAGCGTGAAAGTGATTACAAATTTTTTTTTATTACTCAATAATTTTTTATCATAATTTTTTTAAAAAAATTAGTTCAAGACCTATATTATTTATAAAGTGTCAATTTGTAAAAAGTTAATATTACATTATTTTTTTAAAAATTAGTTCAAGACCTATGTCACGGGTTGTGACTAATCTGTCGAAACCATCCCCTTACTCCAACCCTTAACTTAATAGTATTACTAAGTTAAGATGTATATTATACCATGTATAATAATATACGTTCCCGCTCTCAAGTTCCCCATCTTTTTTACCCCACCCCCGTAATTGCGTCATCAGCCAGGTGGACAGCGGAACGGCGAATGAGGCAGTGGTTAACAGAAACACGTTACATTCCATGGGGGATTCTCTCTGACCACCTGACTACTGTTCGTTCTCCGGTCGGCATCTTCAAAGGGACAGAGTCCCGCTCGATGGCCAGTTACTTCTGTCTATGTCGGTATGACGTACTTCTCCCTCCCCCCTCCTCATCTAGGCTCCACCCCCTAATTTGAAAGTTTGAAATAAACAGATATTATATTTGATTGGTTAGGGGTCACGTGGGAAAAAATGAGATGAGAAATGAAAGATAGATTCGTGGACAATCGATCAGTGAGCGGGGTCTCGTCGAGTCGCAATTCGACTGAGTGATAGCTAGTCGATTGATGTGTCTCCGAGTGAGATAGAAAGAGAGAGAGAAGGGTGATCTGTCGAGAGAACGTCCCTTTAATTCTAGTCATTGATACTGGATTAATCTTTGACATTTTTGGATTACTTTTGCTTATGATTTTAAAGACCACCAGATCTCTGTTACGGACTGGTGTCTCTGTAAATAAATATATTTTGTCGCAGTACACACTTGTGGAATTGATCATTCGTCACTTATTGTATGTTTAATTGTTGGTGAGGCTGTGTGTGGTAGAAACACAAATACAAATACGGGTCATCATTGAGTCAGCCCTCATACTCTTAGCAACAAGCCAAGGGCACCCTCATAGGGGTCCTCAACAACCTATGTTATTTATAAAGTGTCAATTTGTATAAAGTTAATATTACATTATTTTTTAAAAAATTAGTTCAAGACCTATGTTATTTATAAAGTGTCAATTTGTAAAAAGTTAATATTACATTATTTTTTTTAAAATTAGTTCCAGACCTATGTTATTTATAAAGTGTCAAATTTGTAAAAAGTTAATTTTACATTATTTTTTTTTTTGAAATTTAGGTGTTTGATTCAACAGATGTTCAACAGAATGTTGGTTTTGATACTCGGAAATCACCCATCCTTCAAACACATGCAGTCAGCTCCCCTGAGTCCACTTCAACCCATGATCGGTTTCCTGAACCATTCATTGAAGACTGTATCTATGATAACCCCAATGTTATAATTAGAAAGCACAAGACGGATGCAGTGTTTAACTCACGCCGTGGGCAGACAATGTATGAACCCCCCTTGATAAAAACACCAGCCGAGGAAGAGCTTGTTGAGAAACTCAGCTCCCTTCTGGCTCCACCGTTGCCGCTGAGGAACTATCAGAAGGATGAGGTGAAAGGAGAGAAGAGCAAAAGTGAGTTGGTCAGTGCCAGACACTCCTGGGCCTCACAGACAAGCCGGGCGTTAGAATTAATTGATAATCATTACCTGCGCGATTCAAAGAGAATTTCCCCATTCAGTTCAAACCATGAAATAGACAATGGATGGCATAAAGATTTCTCCGCAAAAAAGACTGGAGCAAAGAGAATCGAAGGAAATGATTCAAAGATGGCATCTTCTCCCACCAATAAGTCCCCTAATTCAGTCGTGGAAGTGATAGGCTCTGTTGAGTCAGTTGTGAAACATGGAAATACAATGACATCTTCGTCTTCAGATTCATTGGACACGCAGATCAGCCAGTCACTTCCAGAGAATGGCCTGGAACACACACACCCAGTCGATCACTATAAAGATGCTTGCCAGTTAGACTTCTGTGTGAACCTGGCCATGCAGATTGTGAAAGACGCCTGTGAGCGAGCAGTTAATCAGGTTCAAGAACAGTTGAATGCACTCAGCCATGATCCTCATAAGATCTGTTCTTTAGGAAATCAACTGAATAGCTGTGCTGGTGCTTTGGGGGAACATTTACAAAATTCTGAACCCAACCAGGTTTTACAAATCAAAGTTGACAACAAATTAACAGGCGAAAATTGTGACTTTGAAAATGGTGGTAAGGCTTTGACTTCAACTTTGGACTGTATTCTCACAGATGCTAGTAACAACAAGGAGAATTTAGCACCCACTTCTTTGGATAGAATAATTAAATCCGAAACACCAGATCTTCATGAATCATCTAATGGAAGGCTAGAACCATTCATTAGAAATGGTGAAGACAGTGGGCCAATAGCATCTAATGGAAGGCTAGAACCAGTCATTAGAAATGGTGAAGACAGTGGGCCAATTGCATTTAATGAAGAGAAATCTGAGGATAAAACTGAAATGTACAAGCTGCAAGGTGCTAGACCAAAGTTCAAGCCGTTGATTTTACCATCACAGACAATATATTTAAATGACCAACGATTTTGTCCATCAGTAACCAAAGACACATTTGTTAATACTGCTGGGCAGGGAGAGAGACGGAATCTCAAAGAGCAGCTTTCTGATGACTCTCACACGTGGGACGAAGCAATGTCACCATCTTTTTCTGACCTGAACTTTCACGAGGCCATCACAGAGAGCCTCCAACTTGAACCTAAAAATGTACCGGCCTCTGCAGTTAAAAGCTCTGTGCTCATCTCCGAATCTGATCAAGGAGCTGCTAACTCTGACAATGATTTTCATGCTCAGGAAACAGTGTATTTAGATTCAGACTCTGAGACAGAAGAGGGCCTCTCCGTTCACAATAGCCTCGTTGTTCACGTCAAAAGAGATCTCAGAGTGACGCGGGTGGCTAAGCCTATTCTCTACGCCAATCCCAGATTTCTGGAGAACACAATCAGCGGCCCTTTCACCAGTGGCCAGAGCCTTGACGTCAATTATTTGGCCAATGGGGTTTTTAAGTGGGGCAGGTACTTCCACGATTTCGTGCATGACAGAGAACAAGTGGAAGGAAAGCTGAAGAGCTTTTTTCACTTCATCCGCCACATGCTGATGAGTGAATCTGATTTGAATGCAATGAATCCACAAGTGAAGGATCTTCAAGAAAAGTTCGACTCTATGCAGGCCAGAATTGAAAAACGTTTTCATTTCATTAAGGACCTGCCGACTTTCCAGGATGTGAGGATTCAGCTTCTTAAAACTGAAGAGCTGGACAACTGGGTACCGGAGTTCTCTCAGCACTTCAATCGGTCTAGAAAGCTTTCATATACCAGAGAGAATAAAGAAGTCAATGGCAGGCTAGTTTGTGCACCGCAGGTACCGCCAAAGGAGGATGAAGTCATCCGAGATGATCTGCATTCAGATGAGTGCATGGTAGCCGGTGCCGATGGAACCTGTCCTCTCGGGTGCATCCATTCACCCTGCCTTTCACCGACAAAACCTCAGGATGTACTGGAAGATTTATTGTCCTTGAGTGGTGGTATGCTGACTTGTGCTTCCTGCGGCAAGGAGGAGGAGTCGGACTCGGAAGATGAAATGATTGTGCTGGAAACCTATGCAAGAACTGTATGCTGTGCACCATCAAAGTCTTCAGATTCCAGGGTGAACTATACAAAAAATGCTGTGTATTGCCGCGCACTTTATGGGGAACTTGCTTACACAGCAAAGATAAGAAAACCAAGGTCATTGTCTAAGAGCATATTGGTTCCAGGCTGCAGTGAAGAATGTTGTGGGGTGGACAGCCACGTTTCGTGGAATAACTGGTGTTCGATGGATGCCATCTTTAAAAAGTTGATCCCACACATCTCCCCCAGACTGGACTTTCAGTACCTGCTGAAAACGTACGCAGAATTTAAATTTTTTATCCTGAAGGACAGAAATCGAAACTTGGAGGTCAAGGGTTGTTTCACAAAGACGTATTATCCAGATGGAGAAGAAAAGTGCTGCAGGTTTGAAGAGTTTGTCTTTTTGAAGCTACTGCGTGATGAGCTCCAGTATTTTGCACATGTCCTAAGGACTTCCAAATCATCGGAGGCCCTATTCTTAGAAGAAAGAGAAGTTAACTTTTCCTTGTTGAGCTTGCTGAAAATCGTCCTGAGGAATATTCATAAGATGAAGAATTCTTTAGCTAGAGAAAAGGTTGTGGGTCAAGGCCGAGGGGAGGATCTCCAGACTTTCCCTGGGATGAAGCGCTGGAAACATTTCCGTCACTCTGCCTTTTCTAGGTGGGTTTCTGTCCCGCTGAGCGAAGCAGAAGTTACCTACGAGGTGAAGTCATTTCATGCCCAAAATATGACCAGCTTTCACTGCCAGGCGTTGTCAAAAACTTTGAAAGACTGGAAGTCACCTCAGGAATACATGCAGGACCCAAACGTCCTATTGTCCTGCCGATCTGTCTTTGAGAACTCTGATGTGAGATCAGTGGATTTTACTAATTTGAGGGGAGCTGAAGGTAAGACTCTGTGGCTGTTGATTTTCTCATATTTATAAAAAAAACCAAGGCTAATTTTCTTTCTTTATCCTAAATGATTAACTTATTTTTTATAGATAAGAGCCACATAGATTTATTGTTTATTTGTATTAGTCAATATTTAGTGAGTTGAATCAGACAATAGGTCACTAGTCAATCAATATTTAGTGAGTTGAATCAGACAATAGCTCACTAGTCAATCAATATTTAGTGAGTTGAATCAGACAATAGGTCACTAGTCAATCAATATTTAGTGAGTTGAATCAGACAATAGCTCACTAGTCAATCAATGTTTAGTGAGTCGGATCAGACATTGGTTAGAAAGTATAGTTTTTTTTGTTATTGCTTTCTCTATTTATTCTTTTTTTTTTAATAAAAAATTTGACGCCACTTCTAGATCCCAAGCCTCTACATGAAAGAGAAGATTTCTTAGAGAGTATGGAGCAGTTACAGATGGTAAGTTATTTTTACTTGTTTAGGAACTGTAGGGTTTATTACAGCCAGCAGCGTTCTAATCCTTTTATCAAAGATTTATATTTACCTTCTACCAAGTGCAGTTGTTTATACATGTATCTGTTTACTTAAGTCTAAACTGCTTTGGTTCTTCTCTCATTTTACTTCAGTATTGAAAAATTGTGTGTAAACTATGTTTCAAATAAAAATTTGCGTGCAATTACTAATTAAATACTGTTACATGGACAAGAAATTGGCAGTTTAGTTTTTTAACTTGCATAAATAATAAGGTCAACTGCAGGCAACTCATCCAAATTATGGTGTGTTTATTTACAGACTGAAATATGTTTTTTTTTTTTTCTAATTACAGCAACCGTGGTATTGGGGTCCCATATCTTACGAGCAGGCGGCTTTGATTCTGAAAGACAAAGAAGATGGGTCCTTCCTCGTTCGTGACAGCTCAGACCAAAAGTATTTACTGAGTCTCAGCTTCAAATCTCTGGGAGAAGTCCATCATACGAGGATTGAGCATGCTAAAGGTAATGGAGGAACGAGGTGTATAGCAATTAATGGTGGAACTAGGCGTATAACAATTAATGGAGGAACTAGGTGTATAGCAATTAATGGAGGAACTAGGTGTATAGCAATTAATGGAGGAACTAGGTGTACAGCAATTAATGGTGGAACTAGGCGTATAACAATTAATGGAGGAACTAGGTGTATAGCAATTAATGGAGGAACTAGGTGTATAGCAATTAATGGAGGAACTAGGTGTACAGCAATTAATGGAGGAACTAGGTGTACAGCAATGTAATAAAAATTTTACTTCCTTTAGAATTTTCTTTATTCCCATTTCCTTTTTTATCCTGCCCATACCCTACATGTGGGACGGATGGCCAAGTGGTCTAGATACTCGACTGTCGACCTGAGAGTCCTGGGTTCGTTCTTTGGTGAGAACCTTGGAATTTTTCCAGGTGTTATTTGGTGCAAAGTCGTCCCACAAAGTCCACCCAGCTCCAAAATGGGTAGCGTACCTGACTTACGTTGGGGGAAGTGAAGACGGCTGGGCTTTGTTCTAACCACACACAATCCCTTTATATGCCGAGGTTATAGAAACAGATGAATTCTACACTTCATCTGCCCTGATGGCCCGTTAGAGCTAAGGGAACTTTACTATACCTCCATAGCAGACAACAATAAACATATTTATATAAAAAAAAATGGCAAAATTCTTTTGATTATATAGATTTGTTTAGGTAGAGTTGAGTATCTTTCAATGGGTGATAGTACCAGGTTTAATCAAATTGAATTACCAGCATTAAGTCCTCACATTTTTTACTTTGATTTCAGGTCTGTTCAGTTTTTGGTCCCAGCCAGAATCTCACGGCAAGGCCAGGATATGCGAGTTCATCGAAAAGTCAATCCAGAACTCTAGAGACGGAAGATTTCTGTATTTTCTGAGGCCCAGCGCCAGAGGGACACCCCCACTGCCCATCAGGCTTTTGTCTCCGGTGTCCAGAAACTTTAGAGTAGCGACCCTCAAGCACTTGGCCAGGTTGGCTCAAAATTATCACTTATGATAGCATTCTTTTTTTTTTTCCTCTGAGCTTAGGAGCATTATATTTATCTCTGTAATCTGATGAGCAGTAATTTGACTGGCAGATATTAAGAAATTTATGACACGTAGGATGATATCTCCTAACTGGTTTAAGTGTTCCTCTAGCAACAACCTGATGTATTTTATGGCCTGACATATCATGAATAACTTCACTTTGTGTCACCCCCCCCTTTCCCCTACCTTTATCACCTTCAAGTACATCACTGATAAAGGCTTGTGAAACAGATTTAATTTTATTGTTTACTAAAGGGCTGCATTACTGACATCATCTTTTATATGTTGGTTTGATAGTGGACCCTCGTATGATAGTTTAGATAACTGGCTTTAAAAAAAAAAATTGTATATTGTGGTTCAGGTCGCCATTAAATGCTCCAGCTTTAAAGTAGATCAAATTGAATGGTCATCCTCTCTACAGCTTCGCTTACCAGCCAATGTCAGACATTGGTCGTAACATATATAATTTACACAAATAAATATTATATGAAAATATTTTCTCATTTCAGGTTTGTAGTACGTCAGACTGTCAGAAATGACCACCTGGACTGCCTCCCCGTCCCAGAAAAGGTCAAGAGGTACCTCAAGAATAAACAGTACTATGTTGAAATACTGGACGAGGACCAGTGGGCATTTGACGGGGACTACGTAAGAACTTGACCATAAACCGCTTGTTTGAAAAAAAGAATCTGCTGATACTTACCTACCTTATCTTCCGATTTCCCTTCCCCCCCCTCCCCACTGTTTAAAAGTTCCTCGCAACCTTCTCACTGCTGGTAATTCCACCGAATTCTTTCCCAGAAAGTTTCTGATTCCCACTTTACATATCATCAACCAACTAAATCAGACTTTCTGTATTATTTATATTTATAAAAATGCAAGTCTGCTTATTTATTTCTGCTACACTGTTTATGTTTTCTTCAATACTGTTGAACACTGAGAGATATTCTGAAGTTGAGATTCTGAAGGAGTGAATTTTTTATTAATCTTTAAAGTGTGTCGAGTGTTTTGAATTTGTATTTTTTTATCCAAATTTGACCTTGGTTTCATGTCATCAAACAATCCAAATATCCTTAAACCAAAAATTTTCTCTTTTCTTCCAGTACTGTAAAGGCTTGTTGCATTGTATCTCATTTTATAATTAAGTATATGTGTGTGTTTAAAATCAACCAGCTTACATTCACTTGAACAAAGAGTCATAACATTCGTAATTAACAACTTATTTGCATCTTGCCTATTCTGTTGCTTATCAACATTGTTTAGGGATATTTGATTACAAAGCTATTTTATGGTAATTTCCTCTACAAGTTTTTGTTGGTTTTAAACATTTACACAAATTTCTGTAACCTTTTTATTTAAAAAAAAAATCAAATAAAAAAATACATTTGTACTGATTTTCTTTATTGTACAGTAAATTCAATTCACAAAGTGAATATTTATTATTGGTTGCAACAGTTCTGATATTATTTTATTCCATTATGCCAGATTGTATTTCTCGTGATTAAAGACATATCATTGTAAATCAAAGTTTTAAAACCCTATACATGTACATTTTAAAAAAATTTTAAATTTGTTTAGTTTATAACTTTAAAATAATTTTAAATCCATACAATATTTAAAAATCTGCTTCTTGAAAAAATAATACCTAATTAAAAAAATATAAAAAGCATAAATACTAAAATAATTCTTTTATGAATGGTTTAGTGAAGTTAAATGACTGCTTAGTTGAAAATTTTTAAACGAACACCTTTTGTTAATAAATTAATGGTGTCATTGGTTTCATTTTTTTTTTCAATATATTTTTTGCATATAACTAGATAACTTATTTTTAAAACCGATAATGTATTGTGGATTAACACAGAATTATCTATAGATAAGTAACAAAAAGTTTTTGTGGTTTAACGATAGTTCCAAGGAAACTGAAATGCAAAAAAAAAAAAAAAATGTTTCGGTCTGACCCACGTCATAAATTTAAAAAACAAATTCCTTCCGGAGTAGTAATGTATAAATATTGATCTATGACGAATGCAATATGATTTGAAAATTATTTAATAAGATTCCTGTTTGGAGTTGTCGTTTTTTGTGCTTTCTGTCTGTTTCTTTTTTCTTCATGATTCATAGGTCAGTGGAGAACCTGCATTCAGTTTGAAGTAAAATATGTTCGTGGTCTGTTGAATGTTCTAAGTCTGTGGGCTGCATGCTATAGTTGTTCTAATTTTTTTTTCATCAATTATTGTTAATAAATGAAGAAGGAAGGATCTGTTTATAAAATGGATATACGTCCATGGATATCTATACACAGGTTGTCTACAAAGTCATTGTGCATATTTTTTTAAAAGTCGCATGTTTGTAAATATTTGTGATAGTTTATATAAAATGAATTTAAAAGTTAGATGCATTTATTTATTTAATTTTTTTTTCAAGTTTTGGAATTGCAGCCTATTTTATTGAAAATCAAATTGTGAACGCTTTCTGATAATAACTGAATTATATTTTCTGAAAAAAAAAAATAATTTTTTTTTGTATCTTAGCCAGTGGCACAATGTAAACAGGCCATGTTGTAGAAAACGATAGTGTTTATGTTGTCAGGTAATATGAACATACATTATCCAAGTATCGTGCATAATTGGCAATATTAAAACTACTTAATTGTGCCCTAGACTATATGGCTACCCTGTTTATATAGTTATGCATAAATAAAGTTTTTGATTACACTGTAAATATTTCTTGGAATATGTGTAAATAGATTGCTATGATAATGTTTAATTTACATGCCTAAATCATGATATAAAATAGATTTTGTTTTTATATCCATTTACTGTTCAGGAAAAAAAAATTTGTATTGTGATGGATAAATTAAACCTTTTTTATGTAAAGTCAAAGAGTTGCAGATATCTGCATTTGACTTGCTCATTAGTTCAGTCATAATTAATACAATAGTTGGACAGAAGGGAAGGGGAATAAAAAATATCAGGTCACGATAATCAGCTCATGTTACTATTCAAAATAATTTTTAAAAATGTTAGGGACGAAATCTCTCAACCAGCCCAGCCAAAAGCTGCTAAATATGAACTTTAAATCAGTTTCATTTAAAATATTTTTCTGGTTTCTTTTATCATAAATTTTATTTGGCCTTCAATACTATTTGCTAAATTAAATATTTTACATGCTTTTTATTTTTTTCTGAATAAGTTCATTTTTTAACAACTGTATTATCTTCCATCTCCAAACATTTCAAAATCGAAATATCATTCCATCTGCTGGATGCTCTGTTTAGTTGCCGTGACGATCAGTTAAATGTTGTGACTTTCCTTGTTTGTTGAAGCAGTTACTCATTACAGTATTAATTTATTTTTTTTAAAAATGTGTTTTACACCAAATATTTATTTTTGTGTGAATAACTACCATTTAAATTGTTTTATAAGAAAACTGTCTGCGCACAATTTTTTAATAGGTTAAATTATGGCCTGTTTAGTTTGGAATATAATAGTATTTTTAAAATTAAATATCTAATGTATTGTTTAAAAAACCCAATAGCCATTGGGTTCACGATAAACATGCTCATTTCCTTATGCATCTACAGTTTATCCAGGTGTTAACTTTTAACCTTCAGCAATGCTCAATAGCATTCACCATCATAAAGGGGTTACATAAGGGAAAGTTAAATTGCATGAAATAAAGTAAAAACCTTGCCGTTTACTTCATGTTTCCATTAATATGTTAACTTAAGCTTCGACCCACAGTGACCGAATGTTTCTTTGAGTTCAATGCAGCTCCCAGTTTAAAAAAATTGTTTTCAATAAATCTTGCTGGATTGACTTAAGTCCTGATTTTCATAGTATTTTTTTTACAATTACTGTTTTTTATTGACTAAAAGTGCATTGGACTATAAGACGAGATGAGAAAGATTAAGTATACAGCCTTGTTAAACTTTTAATAGGCGTTATATAGTCTGAATAATTCAATAATATAAAATATATACACTGTATAAAAAAAACTGGGATATGCTTTCATGCACCTGATGAGTAGCCACTCATGACTTTTAAAAAAAGGAACACTGTCGTTAAGGTTCTGCCTTTGAGTAGTAGATAGAATTGTATCTTTTTTATGTAGTGGTAAATTTTATAAAGATAATGTTTGCTTATAGGGCGCTTAGGATTGACACAGATTCAAGGTTTGTGCAATCTGTTTTAATATTATTATTAAATTAAATCATCTTCAACTTGTGTTCATAAAATTAATTTACTTGATGATGTACAGCAATGCTTCTCAAAGTGGTGGGCTGCGGCCCCCTAGGGGGCCGTGGAATTTTGGTAAATGTGACACATAAAATATAATTAACCTAATGTATTGTATGTAAATAGTATTAATATATGTTGCATCCTTTCACTCTTTTATTGTTAACATTAGAAAAAGCATGTATTGACTAGTAAAAGTTTGAATATAGAAGTTTAAAATTATAAATTTAGGCAATCTTAATCCAAAAAAAAAAAAATAGGGGGCCGCGACATATTGATTGAGCGTTCCAAGGGCCGTGACTTCAAAAAGTTTGAGAAGCCACTGATGTACAGTGTAAAAGTTGATTCTCTGTTTAAATGTGTCAAATGCTGAAAGCTGTATACGTTTTTTTTTTCTAGAAGTTGATTTGTTTTGTCTTACTTTTTAAAATTAAGCTTACATTTAAAAGGAACTGTAACCATAGATTTTTTATTTCAGTTGAACATACAGTCGAGTTTGTGATATGCTCAGATTACTTTGTGTGCGTTTTGTTATAGTCAAGTCTTATCAATAACCCAATTACTGTATGCTTAAATTTTATTTTCCTTTGCATATTAGTTTTTCTTGTCTTCTAAACAGCTTGTTTTAACAGCTATTATCTTGAGCTAATATTTTGTTTGCGCAGAACTTGATTAGAGAACTACCCTAGCAGAATCAAACCAACATAATTTGTATCTTCTTTTTTATTTTATACACCTAGAGGTAGATGGCATAACTTCTAGTAAATATATTTTTGTTTCTTTAACTTTGTAATATTTTTGTTGGCTTTTTTTTTTTGAGATTTTTGTTCATATTTTTTTTAAACCGTAATAATTTACAACAAATTGTCTACATTTTACTTCAGCTACTTTATAATAAAAAAATGTCTCTATTCTACGTTTATAAAACAGAAAATGAAATCCATTTTTTTAAACGCATTTTGTAACATGTATTGTTGGATTGCTGATGTAATAAACCATTTATAACAAATTGTGTTTCATATTATATTGGTATCTGATCAAAAAGTTAATAAACATATATCTTCAGCCTACTCCATAATTTAACTAATTCATAAATTTGAGTTAAAAGAACGATTTTGTTCATTCTGTATTTAAAAAATAAGGAACAAACTTTTCTAGTTTAAAATTTTTGACATTTTTATAAAAGAAATTTATTGTTACTCAAACTGAAAACCAACACTTTTTTTTATTATAAAAAGAAATATAATTCCTCTTAGTCAAACATGTATTCTTTTTTTTAACGTGGCAAGAGCTGTCACTTTGGTGTTACATTTTGATACAAAATGAACATTTTAAATTACCAGCAAGTAGAGTTAAAATCATTTCATTAAAATGAAAAAAAAAAAATGCATACTTGTCTCATAAAGATTGCTAAAATAAAATATTATCTCCCCCGGCATTGCCTTTTTTAATGTATCATTTATAAAAAAAACAAATTTGGTGAAAAAAAAAGAGCCACACCCAAGATTGACAGAATTCGGAAACACATTTAGAATAGTATTTGGAAACACATTTAGAATATTCAATCACAGTTTCAACGGTTTTAATACAATTATTTTTGGTAAGGCCAAGCAATCCGATAAATGGTCGGGAAAGAAATTTATGGGATTTTATGAATTCTAGAATTGAGCCAGTCAAATGCTTACTAGAGGCATTGCTGCTATAGCCAGCAGTATGGTTGAAAAGACAATCGGAATGTACAACATTAAATATACTTCACTTACTTTCACTGACGCAGTTAAATTTTACAGTTTGTACAACAACTTTGATCAATAGACAAACAACCAGCTGTGAAAACCCCCTTCAGCCCAAAATTGCACATTAAAGTGACTTAAAAAAAAAATATGATAATATAACCCCATAAAGTAACAACATTTGAAGAACACATCTTCAACTTAAAGCAGACCAGCCAAACGACCAATCCCCAAGCTGATGGTGGTCCTGAGAGTTTATTTGGAGGGATTAAAGTATTAATTGTTGGACTTAAAAATTCTTCCATTCTCTCATCATTTTAAAATGGACCGGATTGTAAGTAAAGATTTCAGTCATAGACTAACAGGCTAAAATGCACAAACTCTCACAAAATTATCAACATTAGTCATTCACTGACTTAATAAAAAATTTCACACGTAAAAAACAGTATACATGCATTAATTCATGTCACTCTACTTAGTTAATCTTTATGTGGAACCATCTGATGGCCAGACCAGGTAGAAGTGCCACCAGAGCAATCATCATCAACTTGAACAAAGTCCACGTCGTAAAAATATCATTCAGAGAAGTTATTTCAGTCAAAACACTGCCAGTTTGGACACACAAAATTATACGGCATCAAACCTGTCCAGAAAAACAAACATGAAAATGCTTAACAATGCAAAAAATAAACATAGCTTACAAAATAATGAATGTAACGAAGACAGAACAAATAAAAATAGTGCCAGCCAATGGGAACAAAAATAACACTATTCAAAGTTGTGCTTTACTATGAATAAAGTGGTGCAAATTGTTTATCATTTAAAATGATGATTCATATTTGTAAATGATTCATATTTGTAAATATATGCGCCGGGGTGAGGGGGTCTGGAGAGGTTAAAAATTGGGACGAGTGAATGTAATAAGTGATGTGTGTGCGAAGTCCCTGTAAGGATGAGATGAAATCCCTTAGATCCTATAAACCACTAATGGGATGGTTTTTATGATGCCCTTCTTTCATCCCCACCATAGACGATAGTGCAATGGTCATGGAGACACCACAGGAGATATAACACGGACTTTAGCCATGACCTGAAATATCCATTGGTTCACATCAAAGATCGAACCAGGGTTCGACATGAGGGTTCATGTCGACAGTCTAGCTCTTTACCACATAACCACCCATCCCCTTAAGTGTTGTATAGATTATATCAATCACATTAGAAAAATAAAACTTACCTATAAATACTGAATGAAAAAACAAGTGCACTGGAATACCAACAATCGGGGCCACCATATTGATAAACCAACTTGGGGACATGGGAAACATACGAATAAACAAAAGGAAGAAAAATAAACTGTCCCTGTTTCTCTGAACCTGTTGAAGAAATGAAAACAAATATCTTGACATTATTACTGTGTATACTTGAAACAACTCAAAATAATTTTTTTTTACCGACAGTAGGAAAAATTTGTTTTAATTTAATAGACTAAACAAACACTGAAAAAAATTTTCTCTTGAAATAAAATTTATTTTTCTAAAATATAATGTTCCTGAGGAAATTACAGTTGTCTAAGAAAATCAAGTCATGTTTTCAAAAGGATATATACAAATTATAAATAATCTTTTAAAATGTGTCTCTTATAGCAATAAAATAAAAATCTCTCAGAACTACTATAATCAAATATAATTTAAGAATTAATTTACAATAAATTTATTACTAGGTTGCAACTTCAGCCTTTTTTGATAAGCATTTTTATTATATTTTCAAATAAGAGAATGGTGTTACAATTAGCTATACTACATTAAAAGCCAAAGTTGGGAAGTTTTTAAGAATAACATACAGTAAATGATAAATGGGCCTTATTAAAGATGTCACTTTTTTGTACAGACACACACACACACTTTATTATACAGCATCAAAATACAGAAATAATTTTTCCATGAGTTCATAGTACTTTTAAAACTGTACCTAGCATCAGTTGTCAAAAGTCAGACCTGAGACACAGATACATGTACACCTTGAAATCACTTGAATGCCACTCGCTAATCAAAACAACCTAATTTATGAACCTCCATTAATGGACTGTGCTTTAAACATCAAGTAATACTTTATTATTACATGTACATTTCTATTCCAATACTAGCAGTGTATCTGGCGTTTGTGACAAGTTCTAATGTTAAAACTCCTCACCATTAGAGGGGGGTGGGACTTGAAGAAATAATTCATGCCGCAGAATGGCCCACAGCGTAAGTATAGTCTTTATGGCTGTCAGTTACAGCCCACACATTTAATTTGAAGTATATTTAATTTATGTTAGTTCATGTAAACACTTTTCCACCTTTCCTGTCAAATTTAAGAACCCATTGTGGCCAGTGATTTAAAAAGTTTGCCCAACCCTGGGATAGGTTATGGCTTAAGTACAGAGTAAAAAAAAACATCTATGATACAGTACATATAACTGACTATTACCTTAACTTGAAAGCTATTGATCCTTTCTCCGAAGTATTTCATTATGAATGGTTTTGCAAAAGTCCAAGACAAGAGAAAGCAAAATGTGGCTCCGATGGCTGTCAGGCAACTGGCCAGAATGAAGCCAAGGTAGGGACCAAACAGAGCTCCAGCCAACAGGTTCTGATAGAACAAAATATAAAATGGCATTTGTATGCCTAATAATATATTTAAACATATGTATGTATATAAATGAATATTTATAAATTCACATCAATAATGAGGTTCACAAATTTACAAAATCCATAGATATGCGTATGTGACTATGCAAGTAATGTTCAGTACCTTAAATTTGTTCCCTATAAATAAAACTATGACCAGCAACAGTCACCCGTCACCCCATCTATGACTATTTCAGCAGATAACAACAATTTGTGAATTACAGTGCTGTATTCCATAAAAACTGGTTTTTTAAAATGTAATAATTGTACTCGAGTTAGTTCAATTTAAAATGTAATATTTGTAATCAAGCTAGTTAAATTGTTAAAACTCCAGATGTCATTTTTAGATAATCAGATGGCAGATTACATATTTAAATTTTTGTAACAAGAGTTTCTTTTCTGTAGCCGGGACGGATAGCCTGTTTTAGTACATTGTCTGTGATTAGTGTTGGATTTCTATCATCGATAGTCGGTAGAAATTATATTTATATATTTTATGTAATATTAATATTGAATAAATTATGAATCCGTGAGCCAGGAATCATTGCAGTTTCTATTTGAATCGTTGAATGAGTGTCGTGTGTTACTGTCATGCTGTCTAGACTCTAGAACACCGGCTATACAGTTGCAAGAGACATTGGCAACACGTCCATCTTGACAATAATGTATTGTGGATAATTTACTCTGGCCACTAAACACAGTGACTTGGTTATAAATGTGTTCTAGTTTTAACCTGATGATTTAAAAAAATTAAAAATGTTAATTACACACGCATGGTGTCATAAAAATTATCATGACTAGTTTACCAGGAAAACAGATCCAGGAATGGCAAATGTCTGCTTGTAGATGAAACCAAAGCAGAAGACAAAGAGAAGGTAACCCAAATGTTTACTTTTCATTTTTTGAAGAAAATCTGACATTTCAGCCACGTCTTCTATACTGGTGGGGAATTTCATCTGGAATCTGCAATTAAAATAAATTAAAATGTAGGGCATGGTGCAACTTCAATAAGATTTACACAAGGTATGTAATTAGATAAAAAGTAAGGGAATTTTGGAAAGGCTAGAATTATGTTTTGATTGATTTTCATAATTTTAAGTCAATCTTAATCCTAAAACTTTACCATTAAAGGAGTCATTGTATCAATCAACATAACTAAAGGAGTCATTGTATCAATCAACATAACTAAAGGAGTCATTGTATCAATCAACATAACTATAGGAGTCATTGTATCAATCAACACAACTAAAGGAGTCATTGTATCAATCAACATAACTAAAGAAGTCATTATACCAATCAACATAGTGTTTCTTATAAACACTTCAACTAACTTCTCCCTTCAAATTTAAAAACCCAACGTCATCAGCGGTTCCAAAAGTTTGACCATCTCTGATATACAGTGACAAAATGAAGCAGTAAAATAAATATACCTAATGAAAAATAATGAGAAACATAAATAAAGAGATAAAAAAATGAAAAGCATTAAAACATACTTCTGCCCATCTTCTTCGTACGTTATGCCAGTCGCTAAAAGATAAAGAGTCAATGTAGCCCCAAAAAAGATGACTGGAATCCATAATATTGAATAGTCGCTTCCTCTCACCCCTGGCCAACTGGCAGCCTGTCTTCTGGGCATGGGGTCGTTTTAGACGATGCTTGTCAAGATGTCTTTCTCATTATCTGCCAAATAAACTTAATAATTTAAAAACATAACAACAATTATGGTATAGCATTTAAATTAAACTCAATTAAAAAAATCAATAGATGTATTGAATAACAAAAATGTATTATAAATATATATTAACAAAATATTAACAAAACTAAATGTATAATTGTTGGTTGTGATTAAAGTGATTAAGTCCAATAATGAGACTATTAACTTAAGAATAACACTCTACTCATGGTACAAATATTTAAGGTCCATGATTATATTAAATTTAGTTTTGACATTCAGGTAAGCCTGTCATTTCTTTAACTGTAAAGATTATCACTGCAGTTAATGATAACAATGACAGATTTGATCTAGATTACACTTACATATAGTTATATCTTTTTTTTCCTAAACATGAACACAATGATTTTATTGCATTCGCTTTCACTATGAACTATGATGTTTTTCCTTTATTATTAATATAATATTTATTTTTCCACTCAATTGGCATTGCACAGTATGTATTTTTGTTATAAAATACAAATGAAAAAATGATTTAAAGAAATGACTCACAAAATAAAACTAAAATTTTGGCTTTTTTTTCCTTCCAATTAAAAAAAAAAACTATGACCCGTGTGCATTTTAAACAAGATTCTTATTAAAAATGTATGATTAAGGACCAATTCAATAATTTCATTAACTTAATGATTAAGTTATGATTAAGAATCTATGACTAATGTCTGAAATTTTCTATGCAGTCCATGCTCTAGTCTAAGTAAAAAAGAAATCTTCAAAAATTACATTTCAAAAGTTCTACCACCATAATATGGCATTAATGCCTGGAAGGTTCCTTTTCGTTTTTACTTTGACTTGATTTATTTCAAATAAGACGATGTCAATCAATTTTTATAAAATAAAATTTGTTAGACTTGTACGAAAACAGTGAGGGGGTTTTAAGTGAGGCGGCTTCTAAAAATAATAAAACTACAAAAAAATTGCCGATAGCTAGATTGGATTGATTAGTTTAATTATTTGTACCTGATGTAAAAGCAGAAACTTTTTCAGACAGTCAATCATTACTAGATCAGACGATAAGTTTCAGGTGAGATTGTTGAACTGTACACTTTGAGGTCATGACACAGGAAGAACTTATGTTAACTAATAATGTTTCGCAATTTTGTTACTTTATAAACTAAGTTTTGCATGATAATGATAATCCACTAACCATTTCCACACATGAGATAATGTATTTTTCGTGAAGCATTTTAGCAATACAGAATTAGATTTGACGCAAGACTAGTGCCCATGATTCATGTACAAGCCGAACTTCAGCACCCTTCTAAACTTTGTTATGCAACTCCATTCCCGTACTGTCACCTCTTAAAAGTGGCTGCACAGACGTAACAGTTTTGTGGTGCAGATTGTCTCATAATCAGAATCGTTATTACGCTATAAGTGCCCTAGGTAAATGTAAATTTATGGGCCACAGGTAAAGGTACATGGGGGGAGGGGGAGGGGCTATGCAAAGGCACATTTGCGAGCCGTTGGCAATTATCGGGCCTCTAATATTTGAAAACTCCCCCCCCCCACCAACCGGGGCCAGTTAACTCAAATGCTAGGTCATTTTAGCCCGAAGGTCATGACGATTGCTGAAATCGATTCTGTCCTGGTGGCTAGAAAAAAAAGAGCCCGGCAGTTGGGTCCCTTTCCGTGTTGAGGATGGGGGATGGAGGTGGGGGGTGAGCAGACGAACGACATGACAACATGGCGATGTCAATTACTACTAACAGTCAATTGGTGATGCACTTTTATTTTTAGATGACTGTCCTGGGTTCGTTTCTCGGTGAGGGCAGTCATGATCTTCGAGGGGTTATAATGGCACTTTTGTATCTTACGGTCTAAGAGGGCCCCATCATAGAGAGGATATGAGATATATTCCTGTCTGAAATTTAATTTTTAGACTTTTCTGGGCCCCCATAAGATTCTTGGGCCGAGACACGGTGATCTGGGCCCCTTTTAAATTATTGGACCGAGACACAGTGATCTGGGGCCCCTTTAGATTCTTGGCCGAGACACGGTGATGTGGGGCCCCTTTAGATTCTTGGGCCGAGACACGGTGATCTGGAGCCCCTTTAGATTCTTGGGCCGAGACACGGTGATCTGGGGCCCCTTTAGATTTAATGGGCCGAGACACTGTGATTTGGGCCCCTTTTAGATTCTTGGGCCGAGACACGGTGATCTGGGGCCCCTTTAGATTCTTGGGTCGAGACACGGTGATCTGGAGCCCCTTTAGATTCTTGGGCCGAGACACGGGGATCTGGGGCCTCTTTTAGATTCTTGGGCCGAGACACGGTGATCTGGGGCCCCTTTAGATTCTTGGGCCGAGACACGGTGATCTGGAGCCCCTTTAGATTCTTGGGCCGAGACACGGGGATCTGGGGCCTCTTTTAGATTCTTGGGCCGAGACACTGTGATCTGGGGCCCCTTTAGATTCTTGGGCCGAGACACTGTGATCTGGGCCCCTTTTAGATTCTTGGGCAGAGACACTGTGATGTGGGGCCCCTTTAGATTCTTGGGCCGAGAAAGTGATTACTTATTCAAGCTAGTAAAAAATATATACAAAAAATATAAACAACCTATATGATGTATTTAAAAAAATACTGAAACCTTTTTATGTATAGTTGAATAATTCATGGACCACTCAGAGACGTATTCGATTACACATGAATTTCATTTAAATTTGTTGTATATATATATATATATATATATATATATATTACATGTAACAGTATAAACAAGTGACCATTTGAACTCAATACTGTTAGCTTCCACATCAGTACAACTGTCAACTGGTTCTGTCCATCAACAATAAAATGTTAGTATGTATATTCCCCACTGGTGTTGTTGTATTCGATACTGTCCGTCAATGTTAGCATGTCCTTAGGTATTTTTCACTTATGCTGCTGTATTCGATGTTGCCCATCAATGTTAATACATACATGTGTATTATTTTTTCCTGTTAATATGCCACTGGGTATACTAATATTTCACCAGGGTTGTTAGTATCGAAGTATCGGTATCGGCCAATACAGTATCGGCGATACTTTTTCAGTATTGGTTGCTGTATTGCCGATCCTTTTTTTTATCAAGTATTGATTTGTGTATCGTCGATACATTTTAAACGAAAAATTTTCGATACTCTATACCAATACTTTTCTGTTGCCACTATTAGCTAATTGAAGTATACCAATAGCGATTTAATACATTGTTTTAAAAGTAATCTTCATAAATTCAATCACTACTTGTAATCATTGTAATCCTACCACTATTAACACCACCCACCTCCCCACCAAGACAAGTTGGATCACAAGGCTGAAGTTGAACAAAACTTAAAGCGTGCTTGCATTGCACTGAGTGCAGTTTCCACTCCACTTACTCGGCAGGGTGGTGCAACTTCAATACAGCCAGCTATTCAGTTTTACTGCACGGCGGCAGAACCGGCTTAATAGTAAAGTTCTGCTGAAGTAGACAGATATCTTGAAGATAACTCATCAGAAATGCTGTCATTAGCACCCTACCCAACCTACCCAAGCATTAAGAAACTATATTGCTGAGTTGATCGGCTAGTGCTGAGTTGAGCGCCTGTTTTCATTAAGTTGGCGTATTTTTATGCCATTACGTTCTAGGCTAAGCAATGATTGTTTTAAAATGATGGTCGTCTTACGTGCTGCCAAGTAGTGAAATAGTAAAGAAAAGTTCCCTTAGCCCTGACGGGTCATCGGGGAATCATCTGTTTTTATAACCTCGGCATATGAAGGGATTGCGTGGTTAGCACAACGCCCAATCGCCTTTACTTCCCCAGCTTAAAGTCGGGTACCTATTTAAAACTGGATGAACTTGTGGAAAAATTGCCATTGTTCTCGCCGAGGATCGAACCCATAACTCTGAAGTCGACAGTCGAGTATCTACACCAATTGGCCATCCGTCAAGTACTAAAGTGATTAGCATTAAATTTGTGCTTTGACATTGTATTTTATTGTTTTCACTTTTTTTTTTAAACTTGAAAAACTTGCACTCATTATTATTTTAAATAAAAATAATTTGTTGTTCTCAAAAGTATCGGTATTGTAGCGGTATCGATTTTGGCAATACATTTTTACTTGAGTATTTGTATTGGTATTGGCGATACTATTTTCATGAAGTATTGGTATCGGTATTGACGATACAATTTAAGAGTATTGTTAACAACCCTGTATTTCACTGGTGTTACTGTATTCGATATTGACCAACACAGTACTTGTTGAGTCTCGACCATCCCAGCATGGCTGTTGTAGTATGTTCTGCCAATCAGTTTTCTGCATTCGATATTTATAGCCGGGCAACTGTGATTGCCTTGTATATTGTTTAACTTACTTCATTTTTACCCCCCCCCTCCAATCGGCTAATTTATTCTTTCACAGCCGCCGCAAGTGTTGCGCCGCTGCATTGCCCTGGGGTGTGGATCTGTGCCCCTGACCCCCAGGACCGGGGTGCAGTCTGTCCACCACATCGGCCAACTTACTCTTGGGGAGCCCCGAGATGAGCGGCAGCCCCTTGGACGACAGGGCGCGGACGGCGTCCAAATCCGGGGGCGCGCGAGGGCAGGGCAAGGCACCGCCCCTGCCCTCGCTCGACTTGGTGGCGGAGCTCACCCTGCGCACGATGCTCCGGGCCGCCTCCTCGCTCACGACCCTGTCCTCGGCGTAGGGATACTCGAAGGGCACGAGCCTCTTGTTGAGCTCCCGGTCCTTCTCGTCACACAGGTGGCACTCCACGGAGCTCTTGGCCCGGCTGGCGGTGGTAGGTCTTGTCAGCTGGTTCAGGAGCTTCTCCAGCTCGGAGCGTCGGAGCGGCGCCCTGGGGGCCGTGGAGGGCCGGCTGTCCGGGTCCGATAGGATGACGGCGGCGGCGGCAGCGTCATGCCGGGAGAGCTGGTGCGACACGGTGGGTCTCTGTATGCGGCGTAGGAATCTTTCCAGGTCGAAGTCGGCACGGCCCCTGGAAGGTGGAGTCCGGATTAGAAGTTGCGAGTTGTTGGCAGTGACTGCTTGAGACTGGGAAATAAGAAGAAAGAAACATTTATAAAAGTAAACTTGTGTATTTATGTCTGTTTGTTGGCGTTTTAAAGGAGAAACAAAATGTTATTTTCATTGATTGTATAAATCAGAGTTGGTCAACTAAAATTCGATCGCTTCCGTGAACGAGGGTATAGTTTGGAGCATATCATCAGGTTGCTTAACTAAAGCTGGGCGATGAACTAAGGAAGGGCGATGAACTAAGGAAGGGCGATGAACTAAGGTAGGGCGATGAACTAAGGAATGGCGATGAACTAATGCTGGGTGATGAACTAAATAAAGGCCATGAACTAAGTAAGGGCGATGTTCTAAATAAAGGCCATGAACTAAGTACGGGCGATGTTCTAAATAAAGGCCATGAACTAAGTAAGGGCGATGTTCTAAATAAAGGCCATGAACTAAGTAAGGGCGATGTTCTAAATAAAGGCCATGAACTAAGTAAGGGCGATGTTCTAAATAAAGGCCATGAGCTAAGTAAGGGCGATGTTCTAAATAAAGGCCATGAACTAAGTACGGGCGATGTTCTAAATAAAGGTCATGAACTAAGTACGGACGATGTTCTAAATAAAGGCCATGAACTAAGTACGGGCGATGTTCTAAATAAAGGCCATGAACTAAGTACGGGCGATGTTCTAAATAAAGGCCATGAACTAAGTAAGGGCGATGTTCTAAATAAAGGCCATGAACTGAGTACGGGCGATGTTCTAAATAAAGGCCATGAACTAAGTACGGGCGATGTTCTAAATAAAGGCCATGAACTAAGTAAGGGCGATGTTCTAAATAAAGGCCATGAACTGAGTACGGGCGATGTTCTAAATAAAGGCCATGAACTAAGTAAGGGCGATGTTCTAAATAAAGGCCATGAACAATGCTTGGCGCTGAACTACGGTTGGGCGATGAAAATAATGTATTAAATGTTACGGCACTTTTCAGATCTGGTGGAAACTTTACCAGTTTGTTTGTTTTCCATTCGCACTGGGTTAAACATTAGCTAGCACCGGCACACGTTGCTGACATAACCGTAATGATGACAACCACGGGAAGGGGGTGGTGTGGGGTGTCGGAAATAGTTGTTCCGGTGTGAAATAATGACGTCAGCAGTAGAGGACACAAGCAGTTCGTTCATCCTCTAACTGACCACGTGACCACTTGACCTACCCTGGCACTGCTGGGCCTGTACAGCCGGCTGACTATCTCGGTCATCTGGCCTTGACCCACCCTCCTCGCACCGATCATGACCGGGGGTCGGGGTGGCGTGATGACCTTATAATAGTAGCTGGACATGATCCGGTGGGCCTTAACGCATCACTGATAGCCGCTTGCTGGACTTGACCGCTGCAGAACAATAAGAATATGAAAGCGAGTAAATGAATTGGATAAATTGACAATTTAAGGGTGAAGAGCTGCGGTAAAAATGTCAACAGTTTAGAGAAGTCAATAAAAAAGAAATACGTTTGAAAAAGTTGGGTGGAAAAAAAGTTATCAGTAAAAATCTCACATATAAAAAGTCATCAGTAAAAAAAGTCATCAGTAAAACAAAGGCATCAGTAAAAAAAAAGTCATGTATAAAACAGTCATCAGTAAAAAAGTCGACAGTAATAAAATAATCAGTAAAAAAAGTCATAAGTAAAAAAAAGTTATCTGTAAAAAAAAGTCATCAGTAAAAAAGTCATCAGTAAAAAAAGGCATCAGTAAAAAAAGTCATGTATAAAACAGTCATCAGTAAAAAAGTCGACCGTAATAAAAAAATCAGTAAAAAAGTCATAAGTAAAAAAAAGTCATCAGTAAAAAAGTTATGTATAAATCAGTCATCAGTAAAAACAAGCAATTAAGCCTGTCCCATTCTGGACACAGGACGTGTTAGCGCATTTTCATGTAATGTTTGTTAGCTTTCAGTAAATATTTGTAAATTTTGGAAATGTTTATAAATTCAATTGTGTAATGCATATATTTGTAAAAAAAAAATTATAAAGACGTTTCTTTATATTTGAAAAAAAATTATTGTCTCTTAAATCTAACTACAAGTGGTTTGTGGTTACTGAAATAGGACTCATAATTGAAAACATTCTAAATTATAGTCATTTAATCGTCCGAAAACTCCGTCAATTGTTGCATAGCTCTGATACTTTCAATTAAACAAGCTTACTATTTCATTTGATGAATTTCTTAATAATTCTTGGTGAAACTACGTGCTGCAGTATTTCGCACCAAATGAACGGGTTATTGAACGTACAAGGTGTATATATAATATATAAGCCCCTTAGGAGCCCTGAAGCCCGGCCCTCAGAGGTCCTATCGCGAAATGAACTTTTGATGTACACATGGCAAGACCTACAAAATGATATATACATCATGGGTCTAGGACTTATAGTTGCTGAGATATAGCGCTCCTTTATTAATATAGCTTATATAGTAAAAAAAACGGTACTAAGGCCCCTTTTACGGCCCTGAGAGGTCAGATCGCGAAATGGAAAAAAGTCATTTCTTGGCAGGCCAAGACCTACAAAATGATATATACATCATGGGTCTAGGACTTATGGTTGTTGAGATCTAGGGGGATGACGGACAGACGGACAGACAGACAAAACGGGGACAATAGAGCATTTTTTTTCGAAAATGCTCTAAAAAGTCGTCAGTAAAAAGTCATAAGTAAAACAAGCAATTAAACCTGTTCCATTCTGGACACAGGACGTGTTAGCGCATTTTCATGTTATGTATCAGTACGTATGCTATCTTTCAGTAAATATTTGTAAATTTTGAAAATGTTTATAAAGTCAATTGTGTAATGCATATATCTGTAAAAAAAAAATTTATAAAGACGTTTCTTTATATGTGAAAAAAAATTATTTTCTCCTAAATCTAACTACAAGTGGTTTGTGGTTACTGAAATAGGACTCATAATTGAAAACATTCAAATTTATAGTCATTTAATCGTCCGAAAACTCCGTCAATTGTTGCATAGCTCTGATACTTTCAATTAAACTCAGAACACAAGCTTACTATTTCATTTGATGAGTTTCTTAATAAATCTTGGTGAAACTACGTGCTGCAGTATTTCGCACCAAATGAACGGGCTATTGAACGTACAAGGTGTATATATAATATATAAGCCCCTTATGAGCCCTGAAGCCCAGCCCTCAGAGGTCCTATCGCGAAATGAACTTTTGGTGTACACATGGCAGGCCAAGACCTACAAAACGATATATACATCATGGGTCTAAGACTTATAGTTGCTGAGATATAGCGCTCCTTTATTAATATAGCTTATATAGTAAAAAAACGGTACTAAGGACCCCTTTTACGGCCCTGAGAGGTCAGATCGCGAAATGGAAAAAAGTCATTTCTTGGCAGGCCAAGACCTACAAAATGATATATACATCATGGGTCTAGGACTTATGGTTGTTGAGATCTAGGGTGATGACGGACAGACGGACGGACGAACAAAACGGGGACAATAGAGCATTTTTTTTTCGAAAATGCTCTAAAAAGTCATCAGTAAAAAAGTTATGTATAAATCAGTCATCAGTAAAAAAAAAGTCGTCAGTAAAAAAGTCATCAGTAAAAAAGTCTTCAGTAAAAAAGTTATATATAAAAAAGTCGTCAGTAAAAAGTCGTCAGTAAAAAGTCATCAGTAAAAAAGTCTACAGTCAAAAAGAAAATAATTATATTATGTAGATTTGAAAGAGAGGTTGGTAGTCTGTAAACAAATATTAATTAATTAATTTTAATTGTTTACAGTGATCAACAATAGAGATGGACTACTGATAAGAAGAACAGGGATTTAAAAAAAAGTACCCGGCTTTGCCCGGGTTTAAAATAAGGTTTTCTGTTTACCTTTTGTTTTCTCCCTCCCCCTCTCTCCATCCTCCACTCCCTCCTTACCCCTCTCTCCCTTTCTCTTTCCCTCCCTCCCTTTCTCCCTCCCTCCCTCTCCTTCCCTCTCTAACTCTCCCATCTCCCCCTCTCTCCCTATCTCCCTCCCTTCTTCTCTCACCCCCGTCCCCCTCTCTCCACCTTCCTCCCTTCCTCCTCCCCCTCTCTCCCTCCCTGCCCCCTCTCTCTTTATCTCTCACTCCCTCCCATTTCTCCCATCCTCTCTCCCTCCCTCCCTCTCCCGTCTCCCTCTCTCCCCCTCTTCCTCTCTCCCTCCTACCCCCTCTCTCCCTTTCCCTCCCTCCCTTTCTCCCTCCCTCCCTTTCTTCCTCCCTCTCCCACCCTCTCTCCCATCTCTCTCCCCATTCATCTCTCCCCCTCATTCCCCCCTCCCTCCCTCCCCCTGCCCCCCTCACTCTTTCTCTCTCTCCCTCTCTCCCACCCCTCGCTTTCCCTCCCTCCCCTCTATCTCCCTTCCTACCCCCCCTCTCTCCCTCCCTTCTTTTTCTCTCTCTCCCCTCTCCCCCTGCTCCCTCTCCCATCTCCCTCTCCCCCCTGCTCCCTCTCCCATCTCCCTCTCCCCTCCCTCCTTCTCTCCCCCTGTCCACCCACCTCCCTCCCTCTCTCTCCCCTCCCTCCCTCCTACCCTCCTTTCCTCTCTCTCCCCTGCCCCCTCTCTCTCTCTTTATCTCTCTCCCTCCCTGCCCCCCTCACTCTTATCTCTCCCCTCCCTCCCACCCTCTCTCTCTCCCTCCTACCCCCTCTCCCTTTCCCTCCCTCCCCCTTTCTCCCTCCCTCTCCCACCCTCTCTCTCCCATCTCTCTCCCCATTCATCTCTCCCTCATTCCCCCTCCCTCCCCTCCCTGCCCCCTCACTCTTTCTCTCTCCCTCTCTCCCACCCCTCGCTTTCCCTCCCCCTCCCTCTATCTCCCTTCCTACCCCCTCTCTCCCTCCCTTCTTTCTCTCTCTCCCTCTCTCCCTGCTCCCTCTCCCATCTCCCTCTCCCCCTGCTCCCTCTCTCATTTCCCTCTCCCCCTCCTTCTCTCCCCCTGTCCACCCACCTCCCTCCCTCTCTCCCTCCCCTCCCTCCTACCCTCCTTTCCCTCTCTCTCCCCCTGCCCCCTCTTTCTCTCTTTATCTCTCTCCCCCTCCCTGCCCCCCTCACTCTTTATCTCTCCCTCCCCTCCCACCCCTCTCTCTCCCTCCCTCCCCCTCTCTCTCCCTCCCTACCCCCCTCTCTCCCTCCCTTCCTTTCTCTCTCCCTCTCCCCCTGCTCCCTCTCCCATCTCCCTCCTGCTCCCTCTCCCTCCTTTTCTCCTCCCAGTCCATCCCACTCCTTCCTCTCCCCCCCTCTCCCTCCCTCCTTCCCTCTCTCCCCCCTGCCCCCCTCTCTCTCTCTCTCTTTATCTCTCTCTCTCCCTCCCCCCTCTCTCTCTCTCTCTCTATATATATATATATATATATATATATATATATATATACTTATTATTATGGTTTCACCCTTCTTCTAAAATCCTTCTTCATTCCTTTACCTTCCTCAAACTGTACACATCAGAGAGCATGAAAAAACATCAATAATTCTTTGCATCACAAAGGCACAATACAGCACCAGCGCGCAAGTTCTATTCGATCATAGGGAAATGACGTCACAGAGGAATTTTATTTATGGCGCCGTTGAGATTACTTTAATATAGTAAAATACTAAAATAAAAAAAAATAATTACAATTAAACTACCCATCGAGATGAAACGAAACCTGTCCTATAACCTTCCCCATGTAATTATGTGTATGTGTAACAAATTTCACGTTATTTGTTTGTCTGGATCTTGAGTTATAAGGGAACAGACAGACAGTCAGACAGACAGACAGACAGACAACGAATGCGTCTTATAAGTATAGATACAATATTATTCACTATTATATAATGTACAACTGATAATACACTATTATACACTACTATATACTGACATACACTGTTTTATTCAGCTATCGACTGGTATATATATATCCACTGCTATTTACCGGTGTGTATATATATATATATATATATATATATATATATACATGGGCGTCACTAGGAATTTTTCCAGGGGGGGGCAAAAATTTTCCAGGGGGGGGGGGCAAATAACAACTTTATGACATTTTTTTCAAAATGTAGGGGGGGGGGGGCAAAGCAGAACGTAAACTGTGTCAAGTTGGTGTAAGATTAGTTAATATATTGTCTAAAGTATGTCAATGCGCCAATATGGAAATAATACATCAAAAAAATTGCCATAATTACAATTATTGTTATCAAATTAACATTTACAAAAATACCCATTCGAGTAGATACATTTTCATGACAATGGAAGATATATTTCGGCAATAGCATGTCTTCAAATAAGGGTTTATTTCCCTTGAATTAATAAATACATATGGTTATCTCAATATTTGGTTACATTTTTTGGATGCATGTTTACTCATTATTTATTCCTTTTATAGTATCCGTAAGATGCGCTATTTGTCTCCTTTTTGTTACACAATCTGCGAATTTTTAATGTCCCCAAAAACATTTCAAATAACAATAGCACAAAGTTTTTAAAACTAACAGATTTTCTAAAATAAATAGTTAACAAAATTTTTTTTTATAAATTTTAATCTTCTAATGAATTTTTCAATGCAAGGGACACAACTCATTTATTACTGTTGTCCGCCTTAATAAAACACGAGTTAAATTTCTTGAGTAGTATAATGAGAAATTTTTGTGTGTACCCCGTGAAAAACTGCGGTCTGCGGGCGAACAATCTATTCTACGAAATTATTATGACCTAAGACATATCTAATTTCTTTGATGATCGCGCATGCGCATCATCTGGGCGATTATATAAGCAGGGTTGTTAACAATACTCTAAAATTGTTTCGCCAATACCGATACTAATACTTTATGAAAACAGTATCGCCAATACCAATACAAATACTCAAGTAAAAATGTATTGCCAAAATCGATACCGGTACAATAACATTACTTTTGAGAACAACAAAATGTTTTTATTTAAATATAATGAGTTCAAGTTTCGCAAGTTTTTGAAAAATGTAAAAACAATAGAATATATTGTCAAAGCACAATTTTAATGCTAATCACTTCACCACTTGGCAGCAGGGTTGTTAACAATACTCTTAAATTGTATCGTCAATACCGATACCAATACTTCATTGAAATAGTATCGCCAATACCAATAAAAATACTCAAGTAAAAATGTATTGCCAAAATCGATACCAATACAATACCAATACTTTTCAGAACAACAAAGTATTTTAATTTTCAAAAAAGTTAAAACTATAAAATACAATGTCAAAGCACAATTTGTAGGCCAATCACTTCACCACTTGGCAGCACGTAAGAAGACCATCATTTCAAAATGATCATTGGTTAGCCTTGAACGTAATGGCATAAAAACACGCCCACCCAAAGAAAACAGGCGTTCAACTGCAGCACTAGCCGGAAGTCCAGTGTTCAGTTGCAGGTATAGTTTCTTAATACTTGGGTAGGCTGCTAATGACAGCGCTTCTGGTGATTTATCTTCAAGATATCTGTCTACTTCAGCAGAACTGTTGCTATTAAGCAACTCGTCCTGCTCCATCCGCCGCGCAGTAAAACAAGCGAAAAAATCTGTAGATTCGGATATCCGTACTGCTGACTGTACTGAAGCTGCACCATCCTGCCGAGTAAGTTGAATTGGAACTGCACTCAGTGCACTGCACGAACGCTTTAATGTTTGTACAACTTCAGCCTTGTGATCCAAGCTGTCAATCCAGTCGGTCTTAAATTTTGGATTGACAACTGCTGCCAGTTTTGCCTCTGGGTCAGAAAATATATAATCGAATCGCGCATTAATTCCATCAATGACAGCTCTGGCAAGGGGTTCACACACCGTGAGCGGGTGTCTATGTCGCACAATCATTTCCTGTAGTTGGCCTTTTATAACGGTTAGTGTGGGCAGCAAATAGCCAAATCCAATATTTTTTTCTCCTTGCAAAATGTCCAGTCCACGACACAATGGAGCAAATACTTCAATATATTCTGCTATGAATATTTTCTGCTTCGGAGTCAGTCTCTTGATGTCAAGGTCATCAAACAACATATCAAGTTTAACTTCTAATTCTGGATTGGATAGTAAGCAATGTATTTTTACAACAGAATCGTAAGTGGAATTCCACCGAGTGTCACCGGGAGTAACGAGATACGTGCCAATTGCCGCTTTGATTGCATCTGCAGCCAAAGGTGAGCGATTTTGTTTGTTCCAGATAGCTACTAACTTTGCAAATGTTGACACTGACAACCGTTTGGTCACTTCTTGTAATACTTTAGCATCACGCGTAACAACAAGATTTAACAAGTGGCATGCACATTTACGATGTGGTGGCAGCTGGTAAATAATCTGTTCATGTTCGTCATTATTAACCCATGATGGATTCAGTAAATCATCAATTTGTACAAATCCCATATCCACATCTTCATCATCCTGTTGCTCCTGACTGTGATCTTCATTTAAATCCACATTGTTTATACTTAAGTTCATCATTTCATCTTTATTCAGTCCAAAACAGCGAAAAGCTTTTAAAAAATTTGATCCGCTGTCTGTTACAGTGAAAGAAATTTTGTCACTTATTTCATATTCTCTGTTGATTGCTTCTAGTGTTTTGGCAATTAAATCATATGTATGTCGGCCAACTATTCTACGCACGGCCAAGCAGCAGCCTTTTCGCTCAAGTGACACAGGTTCTAACCAATGCACAGTAACACCAATAAAACTTCTTCGTCTGGACGTCCAGCAATCGGCAGTTGTACAGACAGTATTAATTGAAGCCAACTTATCTTTCAGCTGCTGCCTACGAAGTTCAAATCTATGTCCCAGTTGTTTTGTCAATGTTTGTCGACAGCGAGGCATCATTTGTTGCCTGGTAAGTCTATTAATTAACGTTCTGAAACTAGCGGTGTCGATATGATGGAAAGGCAAGACTGAATCAATTAGATAATCCATAACCCATTCATCTAATAAATGCTGAGTGACGGGCTGGCAAAATGTAATCTTGGCTTGTTTCAATGCTGGTCCACTGCAATGAGAACTACCACCAGTGTCATCGTCATTGCTATTGTTACTTCCACTATTAATTTCAGTTGAGGGTCTCTTCTTTCGTATCAATTTTTCATGAATTATATTACAAGCCATCTCAAACTTGGTAAGTAATGCTCCATGACGTCTCTGTGAAACAATAATAATAATCCAAGTACTGTATTTGTGCAGTGTCACAACTTATCCATAAGTAACATATTAAAGTTATTCAAATAGTTCTATTGACCTACAATTAATAAATAATGAGAAATATATTAAGCTAACTTAGCTTTTGTAAATTCTAACGTTCTAGTTGTTTTAGGTTTTAAAACCTTATTTATATTATTCATTTATTTAAAATTTACCTCTATATGCTTCTTCAAATTTTGTCTTGACTGGTTATGGCACGATAAAGACTTGTTAGTCAATCCGGGCGGGCAGTGTAAGCATTTATACAGTGAATTGCCCCTTTTTTCAGCTGGTCCCAGGTATTTGAAAAAATCGGTAGGAATATTAATTGTCTCTTCTGCCATGACTACTTACAGATGACTGAGTGCAACGACTAGTGCGTACTTCAATGTTTTAAATGCGATAAAAATATACAACTAGGGAGCGACCGATATGCCTTTTTACCAATAGTCCGATACCGATATTTTCTTTTTAATCAACAAAAATGCCAAACACGTGCTATTCTCGTGCTGTATAGTTCCCAATATAATGACGTATGTCAACCCATGTTCACCCCTTCTCTGTCATATTTTTGTAACACTTCGCCCACACATAAGTCTTGTTTACCCCTCCCCCCCCCCGCCCCCAACTTCCCATCCCAAAAAAAAAATACACACAGATGGTCACTAATTGTTTCATTCAAGGTCATACATTAGAATTAAGAAATGCCAATCCTATTGTTTCAAGGTCATATCGCTGATGTAATGTTATGTAGAGTGGCAATTTCTGTGTACGGGTTTTTTTTTTCCTTTTTTTAAAATCTTGTCTGATCTGGTTATAGAATTGTGTTATTTACTGATTTTTTTTTCTGCAACTCTGTAAAAACTGTTACTATAACCAAATATAATTCAAAGAAAGAATGTATAATGTTGACACATGAAAGAACAACAGAAGATGAAACAATGAAAAATGAAAGCCGACCGATCAATAAAATAATTTTACTTTGAACGTTTGAAAATTGCCATGCGGTTGCATCAAAGAGTTTCATTTTTACAAGATATTTAGAGCATTTTCGAAAAACAAGCAATTAAGCCTGTTCCATTCTGGACACAGGACGTGTTAGCGCATTTTCATGTTATGTATCAGTACGTATGCTATCTTTCAGTAAATATTTGTAAATTTTGGAAATGTTTATAAATTCAATTGTGTAATGCATATATCTGTAAAAAAAAATTTATAAAGACGTTTCTTTATATTTGAAAAAAAATTATTTTCTCTTAAATCTAACTACAAGTGGTTTGTGGTTACTGAAATAGGACTCATAATTGAAAACATTCGAAATTATAGTCATTTAATCGTCCGAAAACTCCGTCAATTGTTGCATAGCTCTGATACTTTCAATTAAACTCAGAACACAAGCTTACTATTTCATTTGATGAGTTTCTTAATAAATCTTGGTGAAACTACGTGCTGCAGTATTTCGCACCAAATGAACGGGCTATTGAACGTACAAGGTGTATATATAATATATAAGCCCCTTAGGAGCCCTTTTGATGTACACATGGCAGGCCAAGACCTACAAAATGATATATACATCATGGGTCTAAGACTTATAGTTGCTGAGATATAGCGCTCCTTTATTAATATAGCTTATATAGTAAAAAACGGTACTAAGGCCCCTTTTACGGCCCTGAGAGGTCAGATCGCGAAATGGAAAAAAGTCATTTCTTGGCAGGCCAAGACCTACAAAATGATATATACATCATGGGTCTAGGACTTATGGTTGTTGAGATCTAGGGTGATGACGGACAGACGGACAGACAGACAAAACGGGGACAATAGAGCATTTTTTTTCGAAAATGCTCTAAAAATGCTAATAGTGGCAATAGAAAAGTATTGGTATCGAGTATCGAAAATTGTTCGTTTAAAATGTATCGGCGATACACAAATCAATACATGTTACAAAAAGGAACGGCAATACAGCAACCAATACTAAAAAAGTATCGCCGATACTGTATTGGCCGATACCGATACTTCGATACTAACAACCCTGCTTGGCAGCACGTAAGAAGACCATCATTTCAAAATGATCATTGCTTAGCCTAGAACGCAATGGCATAAAAACACGCCCACCCAATGAAACCAGTCGCTCAACTGCAGCACTAGCCATAAGTCCAGTGTTCAGTTGCAGGTATAGTTTCTTAATGCTTGGGACGAAAACTAAAACGAAAACTAAAATTGGGCCTAACACTAAAACTAGACTAAAACAAAATTATTAAAGAAAAAAACGAAATAAAAACTGAAACTAAAATAGGACCTGGGACTAAAACAACACTGCTGCCATATACTGCTCTACACCACTATTTCATCAATTTCAGCAGTGAAAATGTTTTCCAGAAACATTCGTGGGTTGGGGAGGGGGGGTGGAGGAGGTAGGGAGAAGAGCATAAAATGAACATTTGTCTTTGAAAGTATTCTAGACCCACATTCCAGGTTTAGATACAGGAAGTGGAGTCTCCAATGATAGAGCCACCCCCCCGCCCCATTCCCCCACACCCAACTCCTCCCTTCCTAAATTTAACTCCATGTTTTTATGTTCTTCATCTCGTAAAGCAGAATGTATAAACATCTCTCTGCAATGAGTGGAAAGGGTTGTAACTTAATGGCTGCTTCTGCTACTTTCTCGTACACAAAATATTACTCCTTTACTCAGCATCCCTCCTCATTTTCCAAATGTGGAAAAAAAAAGGCCGACTCATCAAACGGTTATTTAATCCTGCCTGTCTTACTCGCCCCTTCAACACCCCCCCCCCCGCAACCCCAGCTCCACCAGATTATTAAACCTCTGCTGTGAACTACACTGCATACATTTGTTTGAGGGGAAACCGGAGATAGGAAATCACCTATTATTATTTCAATGTTATTTTAGGAGATTCGTATAGGACATAATTTACTCAAAGTAAACAAGCCCCCCCCCCCCCCCGGGAGGGGATATTTTAAAATTCACCCAGAAGATTATATCTAAACAAGCAGTTCCTAAAAATAGCCAATTTTTTAAGCAAACATAGATGCCGTGCCACTGCCCGCTCAGTGTTTGAGGTGATGGGTTAGAGAGTCATAACTTTATGTGGCTATTCTTTATGACGTCATCATTCCACGGGTTCCGTCGGAAATGTGTCGACGCGTGTACTAATATTTAAATTACTATGTATAATTGAATAAGTAATATAGATTGATACTTTAGAGATAACAAATCATAGACCGTCTATACAAAGGTGTGGGTTCTGGCCTAAGTAAAGAAAGGTTTCTTGACTTTGAAAGGGTTTGGCAGTGTCCCAAACACGCCACTTGGTTCATTGGGGTATGTTAATTTCCCTTGATCGTTGACAAACAAACGAATTAATCCCCTTGTGTTGGTGGAGATTATTTTGGAACAAAAGAATTCACACAACCGAAGGGGAGATCATTCAAGCTGACGCCGGAAACTATTTATAGATGCTCTTGATATGTTAACACAAAATGTACCAGTACATTGTATTATGTTTGCACAATCCACCTATATATTTAAAACTCAATCTAGCAGTATATTACTACATACTGTACCAATATTTACTACATACTGTACCAATATTATAAACACAATGTATCAATGCATTTCTCGAGCAAAATACCAATAAACAATGTATTAATATATTACTTGAACAAAAATACCAATAAACAATGTATTCATTTATTACTTGAACAAAAATACCAATAAACAATGTATTAATATATTACTTGAACAAAAATACCAATAAACAATGTATTCATTTATTACTTGAACAAAAATACCAATAAACAATGTATTAATATATTACTTGAACAAAATACCAATAAACAATGTATTAATATATTACTTGAACAAA
Organism: Bulinus truncatus; assembly: GCA_021962125.1. NCBI lineage: Eukaryota > Metazoa > Mollusca > Gastropoda > Planorbidae > Bulinus > Bulinus truncatus. Next base: position 242,569 of record JAGDYQ010000022.1, on the reverse strand, counting down.
AATACCAATAAACAATGTATTAATATATTACTTGAACAAAAATACCAATAAACAATGTATTCATTTATTACTTGAACAAAAATACCAATAAACAATGTATTCATTTATTACTTGAACAAAAATACCAATATTAAGATCACCCAATGTACCGCTATATAATAGGCCTACCATTGACACACTATACACATCTAACAAACACATGATGTTCAGCACACACAGTGTACAGAATCAACGAACACATAATGTTCAGTGTACAAATGTAATGAACACATTATGTTCAGCACACAGTGTACAGATGTTATCAACCAATGTTCAAAACACAATATACCAAAGTCTTATTACATATCCTAACAATAATTTTTTTTTAAAGTAATTATTCAACATTCTTAATGATACAATGAGTATAATTAGCCCCGTAGCGTGAAAATTCTACAGCAGGGGCCAGGCCAATAGCGGGGGGGGGAGGGGGACAGGAAATAAATGTTACTAAGTAGAGTAAACAAGCAGGGGGGGCCAGACAAAACCCAGAGGGGGGGCCCGCCCCCTGCCCCCCCCCGCACGCTACGGGCCTGAGTATAATACTATTCTATCCCTTCCATGATGTCGGGGGCACCAAAAGGTTACTTCGCCAAGGCCCATCTATAGACCTAGGAACACCCCTGGACAAATTGACCCCCCCCAACCACTACCCCGCCCATCACGCTAGTAATATCACAACCATCAAATGTCCAGTTAGGTCATTTTAAGAGAGCAGACGTCAGACCTTCTCTGATTCCACCCCCCCCCACTTCCTTAATTCAATCCTCCTTCTGCTACCGTCTGTCTATCCCAACTAGTATTTGGTAGATTAAGTTAGTTCAACTTACCAAGCGTCCGATGGAAGGAAAGAACGAAGCAGCAGCAAATGGCAATCGAATTACTTGAATATTTTTTTTTTAAACTTCTGCTAGCCAAGAACGAGAACTTGTGTGTAGCTTCCCCATTTTTTCTACCACCCAGCAAGGTGGCGCTAGTAGTCGATGGTTGGTGTGTGTGTATGTGTGTGTGACTGTGTGACAGGTTGTGTTCTTGGTGGTTCCTTGTTTGCCATTTCGGGTAACTCTTGACGCGGAGACCAAACAATTTTACAGCGACGGGATTGATAGCTGGTGCGTCCCAGCCAAGGAAATCGTCCTTACACGGAAAGTCTCTCACTCTTTCATTGAAATATTTTGATTGAGCGGTAAAGCGATCAACTGTCGACCTGAAGGTTCAGGGTTCGATATCCGATGTGAATTTTTTTCAGGTCACGGTTAAAGTTTTAAATGGGTTACCTGACTTAAGTTTGGGAAGTAAAGGCGGCTGGGCGTTGTGCTAACCACACACAATCCCTTCATATGCCGAGGTTATAGAAACAGATTGATTCTATACTTCATCTGCCCCGATGGCCCGTTAGGGCTAAGGGAACTCAGTGCCCTAACGAGCTTAACCTGCGCCCGGGGCACAATACCTTTTTAATACATTTTTAGCGCCCCCCCCCACCATATTCGAAAATCATATAATATTATATGTAAAATATAAATTTGGCGCCCCATTGTAAGTAGCGCCAGGGGACATATGTACCCCCGCACCCCCCCCCCCAGCTACGCCTCTGAGGGAACTTTACTTTTTAAAGTTTCCTCCATGACTCTCGTAGTGGGAATGAAAGAAGGACATTGCAAACATCTTCCCATTGTGGTTTATATGGTATAAGGGATAAATATCCACTCCTTACAGGGACTTCACAGGTCTATAGTCCTATAGCTATCAATATATCTTACATATATATATATATATATATATATATATATATATATATATATATATATATATATATACAGTGAATTCCGCTTAATTGGGACACCGTTTAATTGGGACAGCCGCTTATTTGGGACAAAAAGCCTCGGTCCCGATGTGTCCCAATTAAGCGGAATCGACTGTATATATATATATATATATATATATATATATATATATAAATAGTTATCAATAAATCTATTTATGTATATATATAATTGTTGTCAATAAATCTATTTATATCTATATATATATGTATATATAATAGTTATCAGTAAATCTATTTATGTATTAATGTCTGTCCAGGAATGTTCTTACGATATGTAAACTAGACATGAATCATTACAAGTGTATTTATTCATTTTCTTGTTCTCTAAGAGGACCCAGTTCATCGGTGGGACGCACCCAATGCTCTAAACGGATTGTCCCGTCGATCGATACGATCGATAGTCTATTGAATATTTTGATCTGTCAGGGTCTACGGTTAGACGTGGCTGGTATTAAAATATATGGCTGTGTGTAAGGTGTGTACCGTGCTACGTATGTGTGTGCGCGCGCGCGCTGAATTTCTTTGTTTACTTAAGTGATTGGCCATAGGCGTAGTGGAGATAATCTATCTATCTATCTATCTATCTATCTATCTATCTATCTATCTATCTATCTATCTATCTATCTATCTATCTATCTATCTATCTATCTATCTATCTATCTATCTATATCTATCTGTCTGTCTGTCCGTCCGTCCGTCCGTCTGTCTGTCTGTCTGTCTGTCTGTCTGTCTGTCTGTCTTTCTATCTATCTATCTATCTATCTATCTGTCTGTCTGTCTATCTGTCTGTCTGTCTGTCCACCCGTCCGTCTGTCTGTCTGTCTGTCTATCTGTCTGTCTGTCTGTCCGTCCGTCCGTCCGTCCGTCCGTCCGTCCGTCTGTCTGTCTGTCTGTCTGTCTGTCTATCTATCTGTCTGTCTGTCTTTTCCCCACGCCTAAGGACGGCTATGACCCGGGGATCGACTTGTGCCGATCCTAACAGGAACTCCATTTGAATACCTGTACTTACCTAAGCCCTCCCCCCCCACCACACAAAAAACAACAATGACAAAACAAACGCACAAAAGATAATAGAAATAAAGCGTTGTTGTACACACACCCCCCCCCTCTGCCTAGCTCAAGTGTCACAAGGTAAGGGCGTTAATTTGATCCTCATGTTTCACTTCGCCAAGAGCGTTAATACGTTGTTCTTTGATACTCTCGGCTCAAAATGATTCCAGGAAACAACATTCTATTTGTTGTCTTGTTATTGTGAATGTTTCTTTGTGTGTGGGTGTGGGATTAGTTAATTGTGTGAGATTATTTTATTGTGTGAGATTAATTTATTGTGTGAGATTAATGTATTGTGTGAGATTAATTTATCGTGTGAGATTAGGCTATTGTGTGCGATTAGTTTATTGTGTGAGATTAATTTATTGTGTGAGATTAATTTATCGTGTGAGATGAGTTTATTGTGTGAGATTAGTTTATCGTGTGAGATTAGTTTATTGTGTGAGATTAGTTTATTGTGTGAGATTAATTTATTGTGTGAGATTAGTTTATTGTGTGAGATTAGTTTATTGTGTGAGATTAATTAGTTGTGTGAGATTAGGTTATTCTGTGAGATTAGGTTATTGTCTGAGATTGATTTATCGTTTGCGATGTCAGTTTCTTAAGATTTCGCCACGTTTTCTTTTTAAAATGATTGTTTACATTTGTAGTTTTCACTGTCCACTAAGTAGGTCAAATACTTGAGTAGATCTTTTTGTACTAAAATAGGAGAGAGTGTGCGGGGGGGGGGGGTGAAGTTGTAATTTGTCAATCCCCCCTTACTGACCTGACCAAATCCAGGTCATTTTGTTATCCAGGCAGGTGAACTTTTAGCTGATGTAGGCGATTCCTAACGTCGTTCTGGATTTGAACCAGATACCAACATCGGGTCAACTACCACACGAAAGACAAAGATGGTCGTCAGGTCTAGTTTCCCTTGTGTGAACACAAACACTCGTTTGTATGTTTGTTTGTGATTTTCACGGACTCCGTCTCCTGGCGGAAGACACACAAACAAACACATACTCCCACATATACACATATACACTACATACATACACACACACATACACACACATACACACATATACACACATACACACACACACACATACACACACATACACACACATATACACACATACACAGCTAACAGTGGGTCATCCTGACATCAACTGAAGCGTCTAAAAGGTCAGGCGAAGTAATCCCCGAGTCTGCCCTGGATTGAAACACGCAGGTGAGCCAGTGCCCTCTGATAATGTAGGAGGCACTGGGTGAGCTCTGACCGATTCCTGGTATGTGGGTTGGGGGGAGGGGGTGGGGAGGATACAAAGTTCATGAGAGATTCCCCCCCCCCCGGCTCAACAAGTATTTTTTTTCTTTGATTTATCATTACATGTGCATTTACAATGTTTTTTTTTTTAATTTAAATAATATTTCTAAGTTTAAGAGGGCAGACCAGATCGTGGACAACAATTCTTATGGACATTCAAATTTGGGAGTTGAATAGAGCCTGTACGCGTTCCTTTCAAATCTGACGCTTAAATTGCCCCTCTAATTTCCCTTCTAGCTGCCCCTCTAGTTGCCTCTCTAGTTGCCCCTCTAGTTGCGTCTCTAGTTGCCTCTCTAGTTGCCCCTCTAATTGCTTCTCTAGTTGCCACTCTAGTTGCCCCTCTAGATGGCCCTGTAGTTGCCCCATCTAGTCACCCCTCTAATTGCCCCTATAGTTGCCCCCTCTAGTCGCCCCTCTAGTGGCCCATCTAGTCACCCCTCTAATTACCCCTCTAGTTGCCCATCTAGTCACCCTCTAATTGCCCCTCTAGTTGCCCATCTAGTCACCCCTCTAATTGCCCCTCTAGTTGCCCATCTAGTCACCCCTCTAATCGCCCCTCTAGTTGCCCATCTAGTCACCCCTCTAATTGCTTCTCTAGTTGCCCCCTCTAGTCGCCCCTCTAGTTGCCCATCTAGTCACCCCTCTAATTGCCCCTCTAGTTGCCCTCTAGTCGCCCCTCTAGTCGCCCCTCTAGTCGCCCCTCTAGTCGCCCCTCTAGATGCCCCTCTAGTTGCCCCTCTAAATGGCCCTTTTACCTAGGAGTCCCAAATATCTCTAGGTCTCATCCCAAGGTCCCCATAACAACCAAAGAATTTAATCCTCGGACCCATACTTGATACTCGCCCATGACCCCTCGCACAGCTCCACACCCCCCCTCCATTCCAATATGAAATGTGGCTGATCGATGTACATATTTAAAAATAGGTTTGGACGTAATATTCCTTTCATATCATGTGCTTGACGATAGAAGGATAACTCTTGGCAGTTATCTCCTTGAACTGACTTACTGCCCTTGTTTCTCGACAATAAACTGTAATGTTAACCATGGGACTATTCTATGATGTGGACTATCACTGCCGGCTTCCTACACAGAATATGAATTACTGCGCATGACCGCTTACAGAAACAGGAAGTGCCGCCCCGTTGGTTCCATTAATTCCACCGAGCTGCATCGAGGCGCAGAAATAAGAAATGAATGACTTACAATTCCCCGTGTGAGTCATACTGTTAGAACTTGGCGAACAATCATATATGCCTTTGTACATATTGGTGCATTACAGTTTTAGTACATATTGGTACATTACAGTGTTAGTACATATTGGTACATCTCAGTGTTTGTACACATTGGTACATCTCAGTGTTAGTACATATTGGTACATTACAGTTTTAGTACATATTGGTACATTACAGTGTTAGTACGCAGAAGTGTAGGAAGGGATTATGCGAGCGCCAAGCTAGAAATGTTTTTTGCACTGTTCAGATTGGGAGAAGGGCGCCGACAATGTAACTCGCACAGGGCGCCGACAATGTAACCCGCACAGGGCGCCACAGTAACTATCTACGGGTCTCTTTGCCCGAGTTTGAATTTCTCATAGGCGGACCAACAGGATCGTCAAAACGCATACAGTACGCGGGACGTAGGGCGAAAGCCATTTGCGTGGCCCGGGGGGATGAGTGTCGTATGCGGGAACGTACGTTAAAGTTTGTCACAGTTGGTTGCAAAATGCAAAATAATCTCAGCGTGTGGGGGGACCAACGAAGGCCCCCAGCTGCCACTCCCTAAGGCCGCTAATGACGTATGATCCGGCCTGGTCATTTCCCCCCTCCCCACAAGTATGGTGTCCCCCCAACACACACCAGTATATTGGCGGCAAACTAGTTATTTTGTCTAGTATTTAATTCTTTTTGAGTAGTTTTTTGTTGGGGCAGAGGCGTAACTAGGGTGAGGGGGCCCAAAGTTGAAAGACCGCCCCGGGCCCCAGCTTGAGGGGGGCCCCGATTTTTTTACATTAAATATTCAGTACATTATCTTATATCATGGTATCGAATGTCAAAATGCAGGGCCCCCAAATCCCTAGGTTCGGCACTGTGTCGGGGCCCCAACATACTGGAGTCGGCCTCCTTCATAACATTTCGTACAAAATCCAAATAATATACATTTCGTGTTTGGATTACTGATTATAAAAACCTCATTGCCTTCATCTGTATCATCGACGAGGTCGTAAGACGAGGGCATATTTGAGGGGGTGAGTTCCAAAACCTGCTAAGTACAAAATTTTCAAAAATTGAGTTATCATACTCATTAGCTTATTTCCCTATATTGGGAGTGGTTAATAATTACTAGCGCTGATTTAAATAGTTTTTAACAGTTTTTGGAATCAACCACTCCCAGAATATATGCCAATATAGGGAAATAAGCTAATGAGTATGATAACTCAATTTTTGAAAATTTTGTACTTAGCAGGTTTTGGAACTCACCCCTTCAATTGGAAAGCATCAATTTTTATTCCTTATGGAGCCCAATGCATCCTAAAGCCGGCCATTCGTTCACAAAGAACCCCACCCACCGCCCCATCGACTCATCAGGCATTCTCTCCTGTTCACACCAGTGGCAGAACTTATCATTTAGATTGTGTTCTCCCCAAAAAAAGTTATCCGTCGCTGACTCTGTTTGCTGCAGTTATCTGCCCCTTTCCATCACAGACGATGACATCATTCCTGACCTACTTGTTCAGTTTTGGTAAATTCTCAAAAAAAAACAGACAGAAAAAAAAGAAAGAATCGGTTTCAGGGAAAAAATATCAGATTTCTCGCATACCAACCAAATTTTTTCTTCTCAATGGAATCAAACACAAATTAAAACATAATCTTTTTGAAATATTAATATAATCGAATATAGGTGTCGTTTTTTTTTAAAAACTTCTATGAGTACTAATTAAAGTATCGATTACTCGTAAAAACATTATTTTTCATATTTTTTTTTTTTGGTTTGTAAATACAATGTATTTAGTTTATATAAAAATCTACCTGAATTTCTTTTTGTGTTTGTGTTAAAAATATCAACTATCAATATTATCAACTGTCAATATTATTAACTATCAATATTATCAACTATCAATATTATAAACTATCAATATTATCAACTATCAATATTATCAACTATCAATATTATCAACCATCAATATTATCAACCATCAATATTATCAACTATCCATATTATCAACTATCCATATTATCAACTATCCATATTATCAACTATCAACATTATCAACTATCTATATCCATAGTAAATAAAAGTTTAATGACGAAGAATTTTACATTACATTTGATGTTGTCTTTTCCCCCCTTCTTTCTAAGAAAGTGTAGAATTCATCTGTTTCTATAACCTCGGCATATGTAGGGACTGTTAGCACAACAACCCAGCCGCCTTTACTTCTCCACCCAACTTTAAGTCAGGTGACCCATTTAAAGCTGGGTGGACTTGTGGGACGACTTAGCACCAAATAACACCTGGAAAAATTCCACACGGTTCTAAGCGAGGATCGTTCCCAGGACTCTCAGGTCGACAGTCGAGTATCTACACCACTCGGCCACCCGCCCACACTAATGTCGTAAAATAATATTATTAATTTAGTTTTTTTTTAATTGTTTAGATTTTAATGCGCATTTATATAACTGTCACAAATCTCGCCTTTGTAGGGCTAATGTGATGGTCGTTGTCTGTGGGGTAATCTAGTTCTGAACTGAATACGTGAGGTCAATAATTTATATTTGCATACAGCCACGTGACGAGTAAATACAGAACGACTCAAGTCGGGTGCGATTAACAACACTTAGACTTTATTCAAAGCAGGTACATATAAACATCTAGTTCTAAAAAGAACTCTTAGCTGGGCCGCTAAGTTACAATATGCAGATCATAAGTATCCAAATAGCTCTAAAGGAAGTTTAGAGTCGGGAGTCAAACAGACTCGTATGACGTGGGCCCCTCGGAGTGGGGGGAATGCGCGTATAATCCTGTCCCCGCAAGGGGATGTACTGCTCCCCGATTACTAAACTCATCTCAATTTATACAGTTGAAACATACTCTGAAAACATACATCAACGTCGTGTCAGGTCCAGGTGTAAGAACCAACAGTGCCATATGATAAGGCGCAACGATCTGTTATCATATAGCCTGGTCCGAGGAATTAATCTCATGGGGGGGGGGGAGATGGATGTCCGGCGGAGACGTGTCCACCTTCACGGTCGATTGGTTTTACGGACAAGTCGGGGCATGCCAATATAGTGAGAGGGGGGGGGGTAGAGATAAACAAGGAGGTTGTGGTGGGGGTATGAGAAAGGGGGGGGGGTGTTAAACGCGGGAAGAAAAGGGGGTGGGGTTTGATGTTTACGCGGGAAGATGTCTTAACTACAGTTTGTAACAATAACCCCGAGGGGGGGAAGGAGCGAAACATGAGGTGGATGAGTCAGACCGTGGTCGATGTATACAAAATTATTGAACAAAAGTATTTAAATAATTGAACAACACACACTAACTCATCTTGAGTGGCAAACAAATGTTTATCATGCTTAATGTCTTTGACAAGTGTTCGGGCTGCCCGGTCCCCCTCCCCCCAGCTACTTTTTCTTCTAGCCCCGTAGACATCTCTAAAAAAAAAAGGCTCCGATTAGGACCAGCAAATACGCAAGCAGTGCCGCCGAGAGGAGAGGGGGGCAAATGTCCAGGTGCCCGGAGAGTTTTAGGGACCAGGATTGAACTGGCCAATCAACATTTGAAAAATATTATTATCAGCATGGTGTGGGGGGGGGGGACGGGCGGCCCCTGACAGCCCTGCCCAGGGGCCCAAAATTTCTGTCGGTGGGCCTGTACGTAAGAACGACTCAATGCCTGATGGGGGGAGGGGGGAGACTTTCCCCCCCCCTCCTACTCCCTCCCACTTGTTTCCCTATTTAATCTTAGTTTTAAATAAAGTCCAAGCCTCTGAAATAATTTAATACATAATAATACGATTTGGATTCAAGTTTCAACATGACCAACAGACCAAAAGTTGGCGCCATAAAAAAAACACGATAAATTATGGGATGGGATTTTTCGTTGTTGTTGTTGTTGTCAATGTTTACATTTCAAAAAAAAAAAAAAAGAATGTTTGCATTCATCTTTTGGAGGAGGCAAAAAAAACTTGACGTTTCCGCCATTGGTTATGCTGAGCTGTGAGGAAGCGTTTGAGTTGCCGACGGTGACCTTTGACCCCAGCTGACCTTGTGATGGCGGGATGTTGGTATGATAGTGAGGTAAAAAAAAAAGATGCGCCAGTGCTCGACACGGTGTCGATATGGATTGAAATAAATTCAAACAGCCAACCAAACCGACAGAATGGATTGAAGCCGACTTTGATAAGTAAACATTGGACACAGTTTTTTTTTCTTAATCTCCCTTCATCTTCTGCATTCTATCAAAAATCTGTGTCGCCATGACAACAGACGCCATATAGTTTCTTTGAATTCACTGCTGTTATTTTAATTTTTAAAGCAGAGCTAAAAATCTATGTTTTTTTAAAATGTTTTTAAACATATAATATAAACAATAATGCATATAAACACAAGATAGAAAAATTAATATTTTAGAAGCACATGTTCCATTGGCCGCTGATACCAAGTGACCTCCAAAAGTCTAAATTTAGCTCAACTCTCTTCATTGGTGGATCGGGAAATTCTTTCGCGGCGGGGAAACGAAGTGCTTCGCCGACAATAAATGCCTCACTGAGAATGAAGTGTTTCGCGGATATTCTATAGTTTCGGGAGGAAATGGGAAATAATAAACAGCTCTAATCATCAACGCCATTGTAGGGAGGGTGGGGGAAGGAAGGCAGGCTCAGTTGTATCAATCGATTCTAAAAATGGAATCCTTGAAACTGTCAGACATTAGTAAACTCCGGAGATTGCGACAGGTTTCTAGGAAAAATAAAAAAAAAAATTACATATAAAGAACCCAGATCAATATCGTTGACTTTTGACCCTCCCCCCCACCCACTCACCCACCCCCTCTCAAAAAGAACGATTGCTCTGTCTCGTTCTTAGACGTTAAACTTTTCAGACTGGACAGGCTGTGGACCATCAAATTGACCACGGGTCAGTTGACCCCATTGACCTTCAATAAGAAAAGTTCACTTGCTTTTTTTTTTCTTGCGAGAATCGAGGCTGGAAGGGCCGGGGAGGGGGTGGGTGGGTGGGGGGATGACTTTACTTGACGCTCGAGTTATACCGTACGTGTGTCTGTACGTGTGTCTGTACGTGTGTCTGTACGTGTGTCTGTACGTGTGTCTGTACGTGTGTCTGTACGTGTGTCTGTACGTGTGTCTGTACGTGTGTCTGTACGTGTGTCTGTACGTGTGTCTGTACGTGTGTCTGTACGTGTGTCTGTACGTGTGTCTGTAGGTGGGTCTGTACGTGTGTCTGTAGGTGGGTCTGTAGGTGGGTCTGTACGTGTGTCTGTACGTGTGTCTGTACGTGTGTCTGTACGTGTGTCTGTACGTGTGTCTGTACGTGGGTCTGTAGGTGGGTCTGTAGGTGTGTCTGTAGGTGTGTCTGTACGTGTGTCTGTACGTGTGTCTGTACGTGTGTCTGTACGTGTGTCTGTACGTGTGTCTGTACGTGTGTCTGTACGTGTGTCTGTACGTGTGTCTGTACGTGTGTCTGTACGTGTGTCTGTAGGTGGGTCTGTAGGTGGGTCTGTAGGTGGGTCTGTAGGTGCGTCTGTAGGTGCGTCTGTACGTGTGTCTGTACGTGTGTCTGTAGGTGTGTCTGTACGTGTGTCTGTAGGTGTGTCTGTACGTGTGTCTGTACGTGTGTCTGTACGTGTGTCTGTACGTGTGTCTGTACGTGTGTCTGTACGTGTGTCTGTAGGTGGGTCTGTACGTGTGTCTGTAGGTGGGTCTGTAGGTGGGTCTGTAGGTGGGTCTGTACGTGTGTCTGTACGTGTGTCTGTACGTGTGTCTGTACGTGTGTCTGTACGTGTGTCTGTACGTGTGTCTGTACGTGTGTCTGTACGTGTGTCTGTACGTGTGTCTGTACGTGTGTCTGTACGTGTGTCTGTACGTGTGTCTGTACGTGTGTCTGTACGTGTGTCTGTACGTGTGTCTGTACGTGTGTCTGTACGTGTGTCTGTACGTGTGTCTGTACGTGTGTCTGTAGGTGGGTCTGTACGTGTGTCTGTACGTGTGTCTGTACGTGTGTCTGTAGGTGGGTCTGTACGTGTGTCTGTACGTGTGTCTGTAGGTGGGTCTGTACGTGTGTCTGTAGGTGGGTCTGTACGTGTGTCTGTAGGTGGGTCTGTAGGTGGGTCTGTAGGTGGGTCTGTAGGTGGGTCTGTAGGTGGGTCTGTACGTGTGTCTGTAGGTGGGTCTGTACGTGTGTCTGTAGGTGGGTCTGTAGGTGGGTCTGTAGGTGGGTCTGTAGGTGCGTCTGTAGGTGTGTCTGTACGTGTGTCTGTACGTGTGTCTGTACGTGTGTCTGTACGTGTGTCTGTACGTGTGTCTGTACGTATGTCTGTACGTGTGTCTGTACGTGTGTCTGTAGGTGGGTCTGTACGTGTGTCTGTACGTGTGTCTGTAGGTGGGTCTGTACGTGTGTCTGTAGGTGGGTCTGTACGTGTGTCTGTACGTGTGTCTGTAGGTGGGTCTGTACGTGTGTCTGTACGTGTGTCTGTAGGTGGGTCTGTACGTGTGTCTGTAGGTGGGTCTGTACGTGTGTCTGTACGTGTGTCTGTAGGTGGGTCTGTAGGTGGGTCTGTACGTGTGTCTGTACGTGTGTCTGTACGTGTGTCTGTACGTGTGTCTGTAGGTGGGTCTGTACGTGTGTCTGTAGGTGGGTCTGTACGTGTGTCTGTACGTGTGTCTGTACGTGTGTCTGTACGTGTGTCTGTAGGTGGGTCTGTACGTGTGTCTGTAGGTGGGTCTGTACGTGTGTCTGTACGTGTGTCTGTACGTGTGTCTGTAGGTGGGTCTGTACGTGTGTCTGTAGGTGGGTCTGTACGTGTGTCTGTACGTGTGTCTGTACGTGTGTCTGTACGTGTGTCTGTAGGTGGGTCTGTACGTGTGTCTGTAGGTGGGTCTGTACGTGTGTCTGTACGTGTGTCTGTACGTGTGTCTGTAGGTGGGTCTGTACGTGTGTCTGTAGGTGGGTCTGTACGTGTGTCTGTAGGTGGGTCTGTACGTGTGTCTGTAGGTGCGTCTGTAGGTGCGTCTGTACGTGTGTCTGTAGGTGGGTCTGTAGGTGGGTCTGTAGGTGGGTCTGTAGGTGCGTCTGTAGGTGTGTCTGTACGTGTGTCTGTACGTGTGTCTGTACGTGTGTCTGTACGTGTGTCTGTACGTGTGTCTGTAGGTGGGTCTGTACGTGTGTCTGTAGGTGCGTCTGTAGGTGCGTCTGTACGTGTGTCTGTAGGTGGGTCTGTAGGTGGGTCTGTAGGTGCGTCTGTAGGTGGGTCTGTACGTGTGTCTGTACGTGTGTCTGTAGGTGTGTCTGTACGTGTGTCTGTACGTGTGTCTGTACGTGTGTCTGTAGGTGGGTCTGTACGTGTGTCTGTAGGTGCGTCTGTAGGTGCGTCTGTACGTGTGTCTGTAGGTGGGTCTGTAGGTGGGTCTGTAGGTGGGTCTGTAGGTGGGTCTGTAGGTGGGTCTGTAGGTGGGTCTGTAGGTGTGTCTGTAGGTGGGTCTGTAGGTGGGTCTGTAGGTGGGTCTGTAGGTGGGTCTGTAGGTGGGTCTGTACGTGTGTCTGTACGTGTGTCTGTAGGTGTGTCTGTACGTGTGTCTGTAGGTGTGTCTGTACGTGTGTCTGTAGGTGGGTCTGTAGGTGTGTCTGTAGGTGGGTCTGTAGGTGGGTCTGTACGTGTGTCTGTAGGTGGGTCTGTAGGTGGGTCTGTAGGTGGGTCTGTACGTGTGTCTGTACGTGTGTCTGTAGGTGTGTCTGTACGTGTGTCTGTAGGTGTGTCTGTAGGTGGGTCTGTAGGTGGGTCTGTAGGTGGGTCTGTAGGTGGGTCTGTAGGTGGGTCTGTACGTGTGTCTGTACGTGTGTCTGTAGGTGGGTCTGTACGTGTGTCTGTAGGTGTGTCTGTAGGTGTGTCTGTAGGTGGGTCTGTAGGTGGGTCTGTAGGTGGGTCTGTAGGTGGGTCTGTACGTGTGTCTGTAGGTGGGTCTGTACGTGTGTCTGTAGGTGGGTCTGTAGGTGGGTCTGTACGTGTGTCTGTAGGTGTGTCTGTACGTGTGTCTGTAGGTGTGTCTGTACGTGTGTCTGTACGTGTGTCTGTAGGTGTGTCTGTAGGTGGGTCTGTAGGTGGGTCTGTAGGTGGGTCTGTAGGTGGGTCTGTACGTGTGTCTGTACGTGTGTCTAAAGGTGGGTCTGTACGTGTGTCTGTAGGTGTGTCTGTAGGTGTGTCTGTAGGTGGGTCTGTAGGTGGGTCTGTAGGTGGGTCTGTACGTGTGTCTGTACGTGTGTCTGTAGGTGTGTCTGTACGTGTGTCTGTAGGTGTGTCTGTAGGTGGGTCTGTAGGTGGGTCTGTAGGTGGGTCTGTAGGTGGGTCTGTAGGTGGGTCTGTACGTGTGTCTGTACGTGGGTCTGTACGTGTGTCTGTAGGTGGGTCTGTACGTGTGTCTGTACGTGTGTCTGTAGGTGGGTCTGTACGTGTGTCTGTACGTGGGTCTGTACGTGTGTCTGTAGGTGGGTCTGTACGTGTGTCTGTACGTGGGTCTGTACGTGTGTGTCTGTAGGTGGGTCTGTACGTGTGTCTGTACGTGTGTCTGTAGGTGGGTCTGTACGTGTGTCTGTAGGTGGGTCTGTACGTGTGTCTGTAGGTGGGTCTGTACGTGTGTCTGTAGGTGGGTCTGTACGTGTGTCTGTAGGTGGGTCTGTACGTGTGTCTGTACGTGGGTCTGTACGTGTGTCTGTAGGTGCGTCTGTAGGTGGGTCTGTACGTGTGTCTGTAGGTGGGTCTGTAGGTGTGTCTGTAGGTGGGTCTGTACGTGTGTCTGTAGGTGGGTCTGTAGGTGTGTCTGTAGGTGGGTCTGTACGTGTGTCTGTAGGTGGGTCTGTACGTGTGTCTGTAGGTGGGTCTGTACGTGTGTCTGTAGGTGGGTCTGTACGTGTGTCTGTAGGTGGGTCTGTACGTGTGTCTGTAGGTGGGTCTGTACGTGTGTCTATACGTGGGTCAGTACGTGTGTCTGTAGGTGCGTCTGTAGGTGGGTCTGTACGTGTGTCTGTAGGTTGGTCTGTACGTGTGTCTGTAGGTGGGTCTGTACGTGTGTCTGTAGGTGGGTCTGTACGTGTGTCTGTAGGTGGGTCTGTACGTGTGTCTGTACGTGGGTCTGTACGTGTGTCTGTAGGTGCGTCTGTAGGTGGGTCTGTACGTGTGTCTGTAGGTGGGTCTGTACGTGTGTCTGTAGGTGGGTCTGTACGTGTGTCTGTAGGTGGGTCTGTACGTGTGTCTGTAGGTGGGTCTGTACGTGTGTCTGTAGGTGGGTCTGTACGTGTGTCTGTAGGTGGGTCTGTACGTGTGTCTGTAGGTGGGTCTGTACGTGTGTCTGTAGGTGGGTCTGTACGTGTGTCTGTACGTGGGTCTGTACGTGTGTCTGTAGGTGCGTCTGTAGGTGGGTCTGTACGTGTGTCTGTAGGTGGGTCTGTACGTGTGTCTGTAGGTGGGTCTGTACGTGTGTCTGTAGGTGGGTCTGTACGTGTGTCTGTAGGTGCGTCTGTAGGTGGGTCTGTACGTGTGTCTGTAGGTGGGTCTGTACGTGTGTCTGTAGGTGGGTCTGTACGTGTGTCTGTAGGTGCGTCTGTAGGTGGGTCTGTACGTGTGTCTGTAGGTGCGTCTGTAGGTGGGTCTGTACGTGTGTCTGTAGGTGCGTCTGTGAGGTGGGTCTGTACGTGTGTCTGTAGGTGGGTCTGTACGTGTGTCTGTAGGTGCGTCTGTAGGTGGGTCTGTACGTGTGTCTGTAGGTGGGTCTGTACGTGTGTCTGTAGGTGCGTCTGTAGGTGGGTCTGTACGTGTGTCTGTAGGTGCGTCTGTAGGTGGGTCTGTACGTGTGTCTGTAGGTGGGTCTGTACGTGTGTCTGTAGGTGCGTCTGTAGGTGGGTCTGTACGTGTGTCTGTAGGTGCGTCTGTAGGTGGGTCTGTACGTGTGTCTGTAGGTGCGTCTGTAGGTGGGTCTGTACGTGTGTCTGTAGGTGGGTCTGTACGTGTGTCTGTAGGTGCGTCTGTAGGTGGGTCTGTACGTGTGTCTGTAGGTGGGTCTGTACGTGTGTCTGTAGGTGCGTCTGTAGGTGGGTCTGTACGTGTGTCTGTAGGTGCGTCTGTAGGTGCGTCTGTAGGTGGGTCTGTACGTGTGTCTGTAGGTGCGTCTGTAGGTGGGTCTGTACGTGTGTCTGTAGGTGCGTCTGTAGGTGCGTCTGTAGGTGCGTCTGTACGTGTGTCTGTAGGTGCGTGTGTAGGTGGGTCTGTACGTGTGTCTGTAGGTGCGTCTGTAGGTGCGTCTGTAGGTGGGTCTGTACGTGTGTCTGTACGTGTGTCTGTAGGTGTGTCTGTACGTGTGTCTGTAGGTGTGTCTGTAGGTGGGTCTGTAGGTGGGTCTGTAGGTGGGTCTGTAGGTGGGTCTGTAGGTGGGTCTGTACGTGTGTCTGTACGTGTGTCTGTAGGTGGGTCTGTACGTGTGTCTGTAGGTGTGTCTGTAGGTGTGTCTGTAGGTGGGTCTGTAGGTGGGTCTGTAGGTGGGTCTGTAGGTGGGTCTGTACGTGTGTCTGTAGGTGGGTCTGTACGTGTGTCTGTAGGTGGGTCTGTAGGTGGGTCTGTACGTGTGTCTGTAGGTGTGTCTGTACGTGTGTCTGTAGGTGTGTCTGTACGTGTGTCTGTACGTGTGTCTGTAGGTGTGTCTGTAGGTGGGTCTGTAGGTGGGTCTGTAGGTGGGTCTGTACGTGTGTCTGTACGTGTGTCTAAAGGTGGGTCTGTACGTGTGTCTGTAGGTGTGTCTGTAGGTGTGTCTGTAGGTGGGTCTGTAGGTGGGTCTGTAGGTGGGTCTGTACGTGTGTCTGTACGTGTGTCTGTAGGTGTGTCTGTACGTGTGTCTGTAGGTGTGTCTGTAGGTGGGTCTGTAGGTGGGTCTGTAGGTGGGTCTGTAGGTGGGTCTGTAGGTGGGTCTGTACGTGTGTCTGTACGTGGGTCTGTACGTGTGTCTGTAGGTGGGTCTGTACGTGTGTCTGTACGTGTGTCTGTAGGTGGGTCTGTACGTGTGTCTGTACGTGGGTCTGTACGTGTGTCTGTAGGTGGGTCTGTACGTGTGTCTGTACGTGGGTCTGTACGTGTGTCTGTAGGTGGGTCTGTACGTGTGTCTGTACGTGTGTCTGTAGGTGGGTCTGTACGTGTGTCTGTAGGTGGGTCTGTACGTGTGTCTGTAGGTGGGTCTGTACGTGTGTCTGTAGGTGGGTCTGTACGTGTGTCTGTAGGTGGGTCTGTACGTGTGTCTGTACGTGGGTCTGTACGTGTGTCTGTAGGTGCGTCTGTAGGTGGGTCTGTACGTGTGTCTGTAGGTGGGTCTGTAGGTGTGTCTGTAGGTGGGTCTGTACGTGTGTCTGTAGGTGGGTCTGTAGGTGTGTCTGTAGGTGGGTCTGTACGTGTGTCTGTAGGTGGGTCTGTACGTGTGTCTGTAGGTGGGTCTGTACGTGTGTCTGTAGGTGGGTCTGTACGTGTGTCTGTAGGTGGGTCTGTACGTGTGTCTGTAGGTGGGTCTGTACGTGTGTCTGTACGTGGGTCAGTACGTGTGTCTGTAGGTGCGTCTGTAGGTGGGTCTGTACGTGTGTCTGTAGGTTGGTCTGTACGTGTGTCTGTAGGTGGGTCTGTACGTGTGTCTGTAGGTGGGTCTGTACGTGTGTCTGTAGGTGGGTCTGTACGTGTGTCTGTACGTGGGTCTGTACGTGTGTCTGTAGGTGCGTCTGTAGGTGGGTCTGTACGTGTGTCTGTAGGTGGGTCTGTACGTGTGTCTGTAGGTGGGTCTGTACGTGTGTCTGTAGGTGGGTCTGTACGTGTGTCTGTAGGTGGGTCTGTACGTGTGTCTGTAGGTGGGTCTGTACGTGTGTCTGTAGGTGGGTCTGTACGTGTGTCTGTAGGTGGGTCTGTACGTGTGTCTGTAGGTGGGTCTGTACGTGTGTCTGTAGGTGGGTCTGTAGGTGGGTCTGTAGGTGGGTCTGTAGGTGGGTCTGTACGTGTGTCTGTAGGTGGGTCTGTACGTGTGTCTGTAGGTGGGTCTGTACGTGTGTCTGTAGGTGGGTCTGTACGTGTGTCTGTAGGTGCGTCTGTAGGTGGGTCTGTACGTGTGTCTGTAGGTGGGTCTGTACGTGTGTCTGTAGGTGGGTCTGTACGTGTGTCTGTAGGTGCGTCTGTAGGTGGGTCTGTACGTGTGTCTGTAGGTGCGTCTGTAGGTGGGTCTGTACGTGTGTCTGTAGGTGCGTCTGTAGGTGGGTCTGTACGTGTGTCTGTAGGTGGGTCTGTACGTGTGTCTGTAGGTGCGTCTGTAGGTGGGTCTGTACGTGTGTCTGTAGGTGGGTCTGTACGTGTGTCTGTAGGTGCGTCTGTAGGTGGGTCTGTACGTGTGTCTGTAGGTGCGTCTGTAGGTGGGTCTGTACGTGTGTCTGTAGGTGGGTCTGTACGTGTGTCTGTAGGTGCGTCTGTAGGTGGGTCTGTACGTGTGTCTGTAGGTGCGTCTGTAGGTGGGTCTGTACGTGTGTCTGTAGGTGCGTCTGTAGGTGGGTCTGTACGTGTGTCTGTAGGTGGGTCTGTACGTGTGTCTGTAGGTGCGTCTGTAGGTGGGTCTGTACGTGTGTCTGTAGGTGGGTCTGTACGTGTGTCTGTAGGTGCGTCTGTAGGTGGGTCTGTACGTGTGTCTGTAGGTGGGTCTGTACGTGTGTCTGTAGGTGCGTCTGTAGGTGGGTCTGTACGTGTGTCTGTAGGTGCGTCTGTAGGTGGGTCTGTACGTGTGTCTGTAGGTGGGTCTGTACGTGTGTCTGTAGGTGCGTCTGTAGGTGGGTCTGTACGTGTGTCTGTAGGTGGGTCTGTACGTGTGTCTGTAGGTGCGTCTGTAGGTGGGTCTGTACGTGTGTCTGTAGGTGGGTCTGTACGTGTGTCTGTAGGTGCGTCTGTAGGTGGGTCTGTACGTGTGTCTGTAGGTGGGTCTGTACGTGTGTCTGTAGGTGTGTCTGTAGGTGCGTCTGTAGGTGGGTCTGTACGTGTGTCTGTAGGTGCGTCTGTAGGTGGGTCTGTACGTACGTGTGTCTGTAGGTGGGTCTGTACGTGTGTCTGTAGGTGCGTCTGTAGGTGGGTCTGTACGTGTGTCTGTAGGTGGGTCTGTACGTGTGTCTGTAGGTGCGTCTGTAGGTGGGTCTGTACGTGTGTCTGTAGGTGCGTCTGTAGGTGGGTCTGTACGTGTGTCTGTAGGTGGGTCTGTACGTGTGTCTGTAGGTGCGTCTGTAGGTGGGTCTGTACGTGTGTCTGTAGGTGCGTCTGTAGGTGGGTCTGTACGTGTGTCTGTAGGTGGGTCTGTACGTGTGTCTGTAGGTGCGTCTGTAGGTGGGTCTGTACGTGTGTCTGTAGGTGGGTCTGTTCGTGTGTCTGTAGGTGCGTCTGTAGGTGGGTCTGTACGTGTGTCTGTAGGTGCGTCTGTAGGTGGGTCTGTACGTGTGTCTGTAGGTGGGTCTGTACGTGTGTCTGTAGGTGCGTCTGTAGGTGGGTCTGTACGTGTGTCTGTAGGTGCGTCTGTAGGTGCGTCTGTAGGTGGGTCTGTACGTGTGTCTGTAGGTGCGTCTGTAGGTGCGTCTGTAGGTGCGTCTGTAGGTGGGTCTGTACGTGTGTCTGTAGGTGGGTCTGTACGTGTGTCTGTAGGTGCGTCTGTAGGTGGGTCTGTACGTGTGTCTGTAGGTGCGTCTGTAGGTGCGTCTGTAGGTGGGTCTGTACGTGTGTCTGTAGGTGCGTCTGTAGGTGGGTCTGTACGTGTGTCTGTAGGTGCGTCTGTAGGTGCGTCTGTAGGTGGGTCTGTACGTGTGTCTGTAGGTGCGTCTGTAGGTGGGTCTGTACGTGTGTCTGTAGGTGCGTCTGTAGGTGCGTCTGTAGGTGGGTCTGTACGTGTGTCTGTAGGTGCGTCTGTAGGTGCGTCTGTAGGTGCGTCTGTAGGTGGGTCTGTACGTGTGTCTGTAGGTGGGTCTGTACGTGTGTCTGTAGGTGCGTCTGTAGGTGGGTCTGTACGTGTGTCTGTAGGTGGGTCTGTACGTGTGTCTGTAGGTGCGTCTGTAGGTGGGTCTGTACGTGTGTCTGTAGGTGGGTCTGTACGTGTGTCTGTAGGTGCGTCTGTAGGTGGGTCTGTACGTGTGTCTGTAGGTGGGTCTGTACGTGTGTCTGTAGGTGCGTCTGTAGGTGGGTCTGTACGTGTGTCTGTAGGTGCGTCTGTAGGTGGGTCTGTACGTGTGTCTGTAGGTGGGTCTGTACGTGTGTCTGTAGGTGCGTCTGTAGGTGGGTCTGTACGTGTGTCTGTAGGTGCGTCTGTAGGTGCGTCTGTAGGTGGGTCTGTACGTGTGTCTGTAGGTGCGTCTGTAGGTGCGTCTGTAGGTGCGTCTGTAGGTGGGTCTGTACGTGTGTCTGTAGGTGGGTCTGTACGTGTGTCTGTAGGTGCGTCTGTAGGTGGGTCTGTACGTGTGTCTGTAGGTGCGTCTGTAGGTGCGTCTGTAGGTGGGTCTGTACGTGTGTCTGTAGGTGCGTCTGTAGGTGGGTCTGTACGTGTGTCTGTAGGTGCGTCTGTAGGTGCGTCTGTAGGTGCGTCTGTACGTGTGTCTGTAGGTGCGTGTGTAGGTGGGTCTGTACGTGTGTCTGTAGGTGCGTCTGTAGGTGCGTCTGTAGGTGGGTCTGTACGTGTGTCTGTAGGTGCGTCTGTAGGTGCGTCTGTAGGTGCGTCTGTAGGTGGGTCTGTACGTGTGTCTGTAGGTGGGTCTGTACGTGTGTCTGTAGGTGCGTCTGTAGGTGGGTCTGTACGTGTGTCTGTAGGTGCGTCTGTAGGTGCGTCTGTAGGTGGGTCTGTACGTGTGTCTGTAGGTGCGTCTGTAGGTGCGTCTGTAGGTGCGTCTGTAGGTGGGTCTGTACGTGTGTCTGTAGGTGCGTCTGTAGGTGGGTCTGTACGTGTGTCTGTAGGTGTGTCTGTAGGTGCGTCTGTAGGTGCGTCTGTAGGTGGGTCTGTACGTGTGTCTGTAGGTGCGTCTGTAGGTGGGTCTGTACGTGTGTCTGTAGGTGTGTCTGTAGGTGCGTCTGTACGTGTGTCTGTAGGTGGGTCTGTACGTGTGTCTGTAGGTGCGTCTGTAGGTGTGTCTGTACGTGTGTCTGTAGGTGTGTCTGTAGGTGCGTCTGTAGGTGGGTCTGTACGTGTGTCTGTAGGTGTGTCTGTAGGTGCGTCTGTAGGTGCGTCTGTAGGTGTGTCTGTAAATGTGTCTGTAAGTGTGTCTGTATGTGTGTCTGTAAGTTTGTCTGTATGTGTGTCTGTATGTGTGTCTGTATGTATGTCTACCAATATGTCTGTCTGTGTGTCTGCCTGTCTGTAAGTCTGTCTGTATATGTCTGTATGTATGTCTACCAGTCTGTCTGTCTGTATGACTGCCTGTCTGTATGTCTGTATATGTCTGTATGTCTACCAATATGTATGTCTGTATGTCTGCCTGTCTGTATGTCTGTCTGTAGGCTTATGTCGCATGAGAACCTCTCATCTGGTCAAATAAAACAAACAAGGAAATTAGATTGCTCGCCCCTGATTTCAATTCTCAGTGAAGCCCCACCCAACGCTTCACTGCCAGGCAGAGAAAATGACGTGGCTGGCGGGAGGGGACGGGGACTATTAGATGACCGTAGACTGGACTCAGTACCACATAGTGACCACAATAGATTTACGTAGATAGATGGATAGTTAGACTGATAAATATATATATATATATATAGAGAGAGAGAGAGAGAGGGGGGGGAGCGACATAAAACTACAGATCAAGCAAAGACACCTTATGTAGTAGAATCAGACACTTTGTGGGTTTGTGTGTGTGGGTTTGTGTCCTCATGCGAAACTTTACTGTGGGCGACTCGACATTACGACCCCCCTCCCGCCGCCCCTTCCCTCCCCTCCCCTCCCCTCCCACCCCCACACACACACGGACCCTCTCAAGAGAATTGTATACAACATGGCTGTGGGTCCTACCACCATTAACCCAACCAGTTTAATTGCTCCATGTTTTGCCAGTTATTGTTCTTTCTGATTTTTTTTTTCGAGGAATGGGTGTGGTATCATCTCATTGGCATTCAATCTCTGGCCACAAGACTTATTGATCTGGTCGGAAATGTCCGATTGGGGCTAGGAGGGGGGACAGGGTGGGGGGGAGGGGGGGTATATAGAGAGAGAGTCTCTTAACGCTATCGTCCCATCTTTTATTTTTTTCTCGTCTCTTCTCTATCTCCCCGCCCCCTCTATATTTCTACTTCTCTCTCACTCCCCACCCCCCCCCCAACTATGTTTGTCTTATTTATTTATTTTTGTCACTCTGATCAGGGAGTAGAAGGAGACTTAACGATTATTTATAGATTAACTCATCTGATATTTACATACACGGGGGGTAAGAGAAAGAGGAGGTGGGGGTGGGTGGGTTCGGGGGTAATGAAAATAACAGGGCGCCTGATGGCTCTGTCGGGAGGGAAGGGGGTGGGGGAGGTTGGGGGCTCGCTCACGGGTGGGGATGTTGTTCTATTTTCACGACGAAACAGTCATTTCGGAAAGTCTGGTTGTATTTGCATACAGAGATCAAAACAAAGTAGAAATGAGAGGACAATGTGAAAATACAAAACACAAACAATGGCCCTGTTCAAATGAGGGAGGGGGATTGTTGGTGGTGGGGGGGGCATTAGGGGGGTTAATATGTGGCGTTTGTGTAGTCTGGTTGTCAGACAAATTTTCTTAGGAGGGAGGCGTTGGGGGTAAATGTGTCATGTGCCACTGCTGCACCATTAAGTCGTCCTCTCTCTCTCTCTCTCTCTCTCTCTCTCTCTCTCTCCCATTCATAACTGCGGGCTGAAACTTAGCCTCTTTGAGACCGTGAGACCCAACTCCCTGTGTCTCTCAACTTCTGAGGACTCCCATAAAAGCCAAGGGCCAGCAAGCTATCCACCAGGTCCACCTTGTGGTCCTCCGTGTGGTCCGCCAGCCCGGGGGGGGTGGACACTCAAAAAGCCCATGATCTAGTATTTCGTCAACCTCTCAGCAAAGTGTCGGCGAAGGGAATCGACATTGGGGGCCCAACCTATATAGTACTCACCTACAGGACACAATGCCCCTGATTGGGGAAACTGGGCATTTAGTGCCTGCTCGATTCTCCATTTAACCGTCATCCCTGTATTTATCCACTTCAGATGTTAGTAATCGAAGAATTATCAGTGATGGTTGGGGCCAAAGTTTTTTGATGTTTCACCAATCACCACGTCTGTGAAGTCCACCTTATTTACCAATATAAACAATGTATTTATGAAGTCCACCATATTTACTAATATAAACAATGTATTTATGAAGACCACCATGTTTACTAATTTAAACAATGTATTTTAAAAAACAAAAACTATTTTTTTTACAGAAAACAAATTTGTCTTCATTCTACGCCGCGGTTCATTTGATTTTATTGTCTGTGATTTTTCTGTGAAGGAGATTTAGAGTGACGTATCTTGGCCTTTCAGTTCCCTGGGGTAGGGGATAAGGGGTCGTGGGTACAAATATATACATATATAGACAGACAGACAGACAGACAGACAGACAGATAGATAGATAGATAGATAGATAGATAGATAGATAGATAGATAGATAGATAGATAGATAGATAGATAGATTATATGATAGATAGGCAGATAGATGGATTATATGATAGATAGATAGATAGATTAAATGATAGATAGACAGATAGATGGATTATATGATAATGATAAATATATAGATATATAGATAGATATAAAGATAAATAGATAGAAAGATAGATAGATAGATAGATAGATAGATAGATATAAAGATAAATAGATAGATAGATAGATAGATAGATAGATAGATAGATAGATAGATAGATAGATAGATAGATAGATAGATAGATAGATAGATAGATAGATAGATAGATAGATAGATAGATAGATAGATAGATAGATAGATAGATAGATAGATAGATAGATAGATAGATAGATAGATAGATAGATAGATAGGGCTACGGGAACTTCACTTTTACTTACTTTGAAAGGACGCACTGGCACATAAAAGCCTCCGACGGGCAACAGCCAGAAAGGCTAGGTATCTGTTGTCCTGATGGAAACAGAAAGTAACGCAGTTCAATGTACACAACTCACGAAGCATGACTGAACTATTGAACTCACGTGCTCTACATTGAACATGCCTCATATAATGGCTATTAATAACTTCTTTTTGGAATACATTTGATTCATAAATGTAATTTTGTTTTTTTTCAAACCCCCCAAAAAGTCACATGACCTCCAGTGCTCGAGGGGGGAATAAAAAAATCAAATGTAAAATAGTTACATGTAAACCATTTTTTAAAATTGTTATACTATTTCAATTATTTATAATTTTTAATTTTTTTTTTGTCTTTCGTAATGTTTTTTTTTTTTTAATTGTTATCATTTCGCAGTGAGACCTCAAAGTCACGTGTTTACGGCCTGCAACAGTGGGGCAGGTAAATAGCGGAAGTTAAACAACAACAACAACAACAGTACAATATATATATATATATATTGACGTCATCAGTCTTTGCAGCCGAACTCACTGGAAATGAACGTTCAATATATTGACGTCATCAGTCTTTGCAGCCGAACTCACCGGAAATGAACGTTCAATATATTGACGTTAATCAGTCTTTGCAGCCGAACTCACCGGAAATGAACGTTAAATATATTGACGTCATCAGTCTTTGCAGCCGAACTCACTGGAAATGTTCAATACAACCGCCAGGAGTGAAAAGGTTTGACCGAAATCAAAAGGAAAGTCAGCATTCTTAACTTCCATCACTCAACATACACACACACACACACACACTGTTGGACCAACAGCGGCTCCTGAGTACCCGTATCATGTTTTTGCGTTGTTTTCTCTTCCCCTCCCCATCGTCCAACCTTACCCCCCCCCCCAAACCAACCATTCCATCAGACCACTCTACCCCCCCCCCCCACCCACACACCATACAAACTCTCTAGTTCTCGCCCAACTGCTCGTTATTTTTCTATTGGCTGACGAGAACACATCCGGGCTCTCTACTTACAGCGATGACGTAAATCATGAAGTAAAGCGCCCCCCCCCCCAAATCTCCTTTTATTTATTATTATTATTAAAGCTTCTCGTTTTTTTTTTTTAAATCTTAGTTGTTGTTGTTGTTGTTTTTACCTTGATGAAAAGCCCCTTTACTGCCTCCATTATAGCCGGCCCTTAGAGAAAACCAGTTTCGACAGGAAATAAATGTATAGAATGATGAAAACTGGAAAGGTTTAGGAACGATGGCTGTTCAATCTACATACGGTAATGGTGATCTATCTATCTATCTATCTATCTATCTATCTATCTATCTATCTATCTATCTATCTATCTATCTATCTATCTATCTATCTATCTATCTATCTATCTATCTATCTATCTATCTATCTATCTATCTATCTATCTATCTGTCTATCTGTCTGTCTATCTATCTGTCTGTCTGTCTATCTGTCTACCTGTCTGTCTGTCTACCTGTCTGTCTGTCTCTATTTGTACTTTCCCCCTCTTTCTGAGCTAATTTGTGCCGACCATGACACTTAGTCTGTCAGATTATAAAACATCTCTGATCTTCATAAATCCATAATTTTTCTCCATTGTCCGTGATCCAGTCATGTCTGGACATTGTACTGGGGGGGGGGGTGTCTTCAAGTTGGCTGTATTCATAAATTCTAACTCTCTATTTAGTGCCGGCTCTAACAGCCCAGGATTCCGCCCAATATTTGAAAGGGGCTGTCTTAAAAAAAATAATTTCCCCTATCTGGGGGGGGGTCATTTATGCCCCCCCCTTCCCTCTAAAGACGCCACCGTATGAATATATTCAATGGATAAGCCAACATTTTCATCTGGAAGCCATCAAGTCTGACACGACTGTTATATCTGGTAATAGTTCACCGGGAAGACGGTTAGATCAGATGTGCCCCGGGCTGTGGGTGGACCAGTCGGGTAGCTCGCTGACCATTGGTCTGTGCGGCAGTTCCTTTATGCTGAGGATCACAGAGAGAGTTCTAAGAGATTAAGTGTAAGCTAGCAGATAAACTAAAAGAGTTCAAAATAGATAGTGGGAGAGAGAGAGAGAGAGAGAGAAAGAGAGAGGAAAGAGAGCGAGAGAGAGAGAGAGAGAGAGAGAGAAAGAGAGAGAGAGAAAGAGAGAGAGAGAGAGAAAGAGAGAGTTCAAAGAGAGAGTGTGTGTTCCAAGAGAGAGAGGGAAAAAGAGAGAGAGAGAGAAATAAAGAGAGAGAGAGAGGGAAAGACAGACACAGAGAGAGAGAGAGAGAGAGAGAGAGAGAGGGAGAGACAGACAGAGAGAGAGAGAGAGAAAGAGAGAGAGAGAGAGAGATGTCTATGAAATGCTATAAATGAAGCCGTCCCCCCCCATATCATGACGTCATCTCAGCCGGTATCAAACCCGTGATCTCGAAGTCTGTGCGCGAGTTCTCTAACCTACAAGTCACACACACACACAGACACACTCGCGTGATCAATGGTCATCTCTTTCACGCCAGGAAAAACATTTTTTTTTTGTCTTCCACCTCCTGTTTTTTTGTTGTTGTAATTTATCTGTGTATTTTACTGTTTCTGTATTTCTATGGCAGAGATACGAAAACCAAACAAAGGCCATCACAAGTTGTACTTTGTTTGTAATTTTTCTTCTGTTATGAATGTATTCACGTGACCTCATTGACCCCGCCTGAACGTGCCAATAAGAGGTCAGCCGAGTTAAGCCGTTCAATCAGACCGGATTGAAGACTGATACAGCGATACCCGCTCCCCCCTACCCCCCCTCCGGTCATACTGGACAAAATTTCTTTGTTTTTTGAACAATGTTTATATATTTATTTACAGGCTTGTTTCCATGGGAACGGGATTCCCCGCAGGAACCCCAATGGGACGTTTCCCCGTGAGATGGGACGGGATAGTACAGCACACATTTGTATTTTCCATGTCTCATGGGTCACGGCATGGGACAGAGTAGCCTCGTCATAGCGACTTGATGTGCACCTGAGCTCAGCGCCACCGAGAGCTGACACGGGCCATCATTGTGGGCCCCCTTAATAAACAATAAGTCGTGAAAAAATTGACATGGTCGGGGCGGCCGGGCCCCCTTACAGATGCGGGCCCCCTGGCAATGACCCCCCTCCCTACCCCCCCCCCAGATTATTTATATATATATAACAATATACAATAAACAATAAAACAAACAATGTACATAGGCGATATAACAGATCACTGCAAAAGATCACACCACACAATAAATCTCAGCAAAGATCATGAACAGATCACAATTTATTGCACAACAAAGAACATGTACTCTGTTTAAAGCAAAATGTAATCTCGGAGGTTTCTGAACGTAGCGAGTTATCGTTCGTTACAATTACTCCACTCCATTCAAAAAAAAAAATAAATTACGGTATATATGAATAATGAGTTTTAATTAAAGTGTGCATTAACCCAGTTCTCGATTGTTCTTCGAACTGATCACTTCATTCTTCTTTCCTTTAAAAAAAATAAAAAATGATTTTCTGCTTGTCGATGAACATCTTTAGAAGTGGAATGCATTTAAAGTGATTAAAATTTAGCAGAAGTGGGTATCAGACATCTCTTCTCTCTCACACACTGACACACACACACACACACTTACACACACACACATATATATATATGTTACGGGCTCTTTTGTAGATAATCAATAAACACACAGTGAAACACACAGTTATATCAACAGATAAGTCAACGCTTATTGATTTGAAATATAAACTAAATGAACTTTATTTAAACTACTCGTGACTGCACGACTATCTCATACAAACTCTAATCCAACACTAACTAACTAAAAACTAACTTCAAACTTCTGGTCCCCGATCTGGTGGGTAGGGATGGGGGGGGAGGGGTGTTTCGGACATCAAAGCCTGACTCGGAGGTTTGACCAGAGTCCAGTGGTGCTTTGATTTCGGTCACTTTAAACTGTGCTTAAGGTGTGGGGGATGAAAGGGCCGTAATATGGGGTATTGTGGTGGAGGGGGGGACGTAATATGGGGTACTGTGGTGGAGGGGGGGACGTAATATGGGGTACTGTGGTGGAGGGGGAAGGGGTCCGATCTCCACAATATATATATATATATATATATGAAATGTTTGACGCCAGACTAGCTTAACCCACTTCTTGGGGTGGGCTAAAATGAATTGCAATATATAAATTTGAAGCATTGGGGCGTTGTGTTATTATGCCATTTCATATTCCAAAATGCACTCCACCCCCAAGGGCGAATGAAACTTTACCTACTTGTCGATATGAAACGTTTGGAACCATGGTAGCCGAAACGACAATATGGTTTTGAGGCTAGTCTGGCTTCACATACACATAAACTGGTGTCACGTGTTCCCATAATCTCTATCCGTGACGAGCAGCACGTGTTTCCGTATTTCACAAAGGGGTCATCACTCGTAATCAAATATATATATATATTTTTTTTTCTAATTTAATTGTCTCCCCCTTGATGTTAAATCTGCACTATGAACTTGTCTTGAACTTGTCATGACCCGACCCCCCCCCCCTGAACTCTTTAACGCAACCCGAGTAATGCCCCTTTCACTGTCTGGTAACAATACTAATAATGAGTCCGTCATTATGTCTTTGAAGGGAGGGGGGGCGGGCTAGGCAGAAGCGTACGTGATTTAGGGGAGGGGAGGGGGGACTAAGGCGAAAGTGCAAGACGGGAACCTTAAGGATCAGATTTACGAAAAAAAATTGGAAACAGTAAGCAGCTAGATGTAACAAGATGTAACTAGATAAAACAAGATGTTACTAGATGTAACAAGATGTAACTAGATGTAACAAGATGAAACTAGATAAAACAAAATGCAACAAGATGAAACTAAATGTAACAAGATGTAACTAGATAAAACAAGATGTAACAAGATGTAATTAGATGTAACAATATGTAACTAGATAAAACAAGATGTAACTAGATGTAACAAGATGTAACTAGATGTAACAAGATGTCACTAGATGTAACAAGATGTAACTAGATAAAACAAGATGTAGCAAGATGTAACTAGATAAAACAAGATGCAACAAGATGAAACTAAATGTAACAAGATGTAACTAGATAAAACAAGATGCAACAAGATGAAACTAAATGTAACAAGATGTAACAAGATGAAACTAGATGTAACAAGATGTCACTAGATGTAACAAGATGTAACTAGATAAAACAAGATGTAGCAAGATGTAACTAGATAAAACAAGATGCAACAAGATGAAACTAAATGTAACAAGATGTAACTAGATAAAACAAGATGTAACAAGATGTAATTAGATGTAATAATATGTAACTAGATAAAACAAGATGTAACTAGATGTAACAAGATGTCACTAGATGTAACAAGATGTAACTAGATAAAACAAGATGTAGCAAGATGTAACTAGATAAAACAAGATGCAACAAGATGAAACTAAATGTAACAAGATGTAACTAGATAAAACAAGATGTAACAAGATGTAATTAGATGTAACAATATGTAACTAGATAAAACAAGATGTAACTAGATGTAACAAGATGTAACTAGATGTAGCAAGATGTAACTAGATGTAGCGAGATGTAACTAGATGTAGCTAGATGTAACAAGATGTAACTAGATGTAACAAGATGTAACTAGATGTAACTAGATGTAGCAAGATGTAACTAGATGTAACTAGATGTAGCAAGATGTAACTAGATGTAACTAGATGTAGCAAGATGTAACTAGATGTAACTAGATAAAACAAGATGTAACTAGATGTAACTAGATAAAACAAGATGTAACTAGAAGTAGCAAGATGTAACTAGATGTAGCAAGATGTAACTAGATGTAGCTAGGTGTAGCAAGATGCAGCTAGATGTAACTAGATAAAACAAGATGCAACAAGATGAAACTAAATGTAACAAGATGTAACAAGATGAAACTAGATGTAACAAGATGTCACTAGATGTAACAAGATGTAACTAGATAAAACAAGATGTAGCAAGATGTAACTAGATAAAACAAGATGTAGCAAGATGTAACTAGATAAAACAAGATGCAACAAGATGAAACTAAATGTAACAAGATGTAACTAGATAAAACAAGATGTAACAAGATGTAATTAGATGTAATAATATGTAACTAGATAAAACAAGATGTAACTAGATGTAACAAGATGTAACTAGATGTAACAAGATGTAACTAGATGTAGCAAGATGTAACTAGATGTAACAAGATGTAACTAGATGTAACTAGATGTAGCAAGATGTAACTAGATGTAACTAGATGTAACTAGATGTAGCGAGATGTAACTAGATGTAGCTAGATGTAACTAGATGTAACTAGATGTAACAAGATGTAACTAGATGTAACTAGATGTAGCAAGATGTAACTAGATGTAGCTAGGTGTAGCAAGATGCAGCTATATGTAACTAGATAAAACAAGATGCAACAAGATGAAACTAAATGTAACAAGATATAACAAGATGAAACTAGATGTAACAAGATGTCACTAGATGTAACAAGATGTAACTAGATAAAACAAGATGTAACAAGATGTAGCAAGATGTAACTAGATGTGACTAGATGTAACTAGATGTAACAGGATGCAACAAGATGTAACTAGATGTAACAAGATGTAGCAAGATGCAACAAGATGTAGCAAGATGTAACAGGATGCAACAAGATGTAACTAGATGTAACAAGATGTAGCAAGATGAAACTAGATGCAACAAGATGTAACTAGATGTAACAAGATGTAATTAGATAATATTCCCAATTGTAATGTTATTAATAAACCATCTATGGAATTCTCCTGGCGGAAATGTGATACTCTTTCTAGCCGGGATGTGCAGTTCGCCATTGCAAATTGTGCTCATGTTGTTTTGTTTCGTGCCATGCTAGATCTATGTTTTGTTTCGTGCATGGTAGATCTATGTTTTGTTTTACTCTAAATATAGTAACGAGTTCGTTAACCTCTCCCCTAGAGAGTCGGTTAATGCAGCCAGCTTGGGCATAAATACTGAACGTGGGCACTTTGGCGATAAAAGCCCTACGCCAGCCATGGGGGTGAACTACATCCCGCGGGTCAAATGGGTCCCCCCGCCCGTGGGTAGCCTCTCGTTTCAGAGAGAAGACGCCCCCCCCCGCCTTTGCATGTTGTGTCGTTTACATTTAATTTATACTTTTCATGGCCCATAGTTCATGGTTCATAGTTCATGGTTCATAGTTCATGGTCCATAGTTCATGGCTCACAGTTCATGGTCCATAGTTCATGGTTCATAGTTCATGGCCAATAGTTCATGTTCCAGCCTGCCGATGAAATGTATGGGCCAGATGTGGCCCGTGACCCAAAATCGTTTGCCCACCCCTGCAACGAAGGGGTCGCCTAGTGTACCTATCCATATGAACTGCCCTAGTACTAGGGCTGTGGCACTTGTACGGTGGGCTACAACTTCGAGATCCGCGGTACGTCACTCGCCTATATAACGACCAAGCTAAACAAAAAAAAAATAGTTTACTATAAGCCTCTGAAACGCCTCTGAATTAAACACAGACAGACTCGCGGTAAAAAAAAAACGTATCAATAAATCTTCATCAATTCGTTATTTCCCAGCTGTTGCCCCTTGCTAAAAATAATTCAAAAACCTGGCTCGTGAATTACTGATGTAACCCCCCCCCCCCCAACGTGTGGGCAACATAAGGTAAAAAACAAATTCTATCCCCCCACCTCCTACCCTGTTCTCCCAGCCTAAACCTTTATTCCACTGAACGTCTGTTAGCGAGGCAACAATAGACTTAACTAGCAGGTATGAAAAGAGGTACTCAAGGATAAATATAAAACAAAATGTAGAAGTATGAAAGACCGGTTTGGTTAAAGATTTTATTTTTGTATGGCCCTGCTGATTACCGAGGCATGGATTAAGTATTGTAATATACATACATATATATACATATATATCTTCACGTTTTAGGAGAATATATCCAACTTTTATTAAACTCTGTTCAATTCTGCTTCACTTGATGCCAATTTTATCACAAATAGATGCGACAAGTCCGTAGAAGCTTGCTTTAGCTCGAGGACCACATTCCCCTAATTTTAACGCTTTTTTTACGACCCCATTATTGTCGCCGAGCAACGCGACCTATATAAAAATAGTAAAAACTGATGATGCCGAACCAAAAATTACTATAAATACATGAAAATTGTCCATACCTATACAAATTACACGGATGGTTAGAAAATCTGACAATTATTTTAAAACAGCAAAGTTAAGTGCTGTCCGGGGCATATCGCCCTTTCCGCCCCTGTCTTGTTGCCCAACGGCATTCTGCTTACACTAAATCGTTCATAGTTGGATCCCCGCTCACCCAAAGTAGACCCTTGGTAAACAAATTAAAATCATATATGGCTGAACGTATTCATCATACACTTGACACATTTGACGCACCGTACACAAAAACTCATTTCTGCTTACAGCGATTGGAAGAGATCAAGTAGTGAGCAGACGTAGGCCGTAGGGTTCTGCGAAAGAAAAAAAAAACCGAGTCGCTAGTGCCTCCACGGGATTTTAGCAATTTGTTATGTCAATTTCTTTGGGGCATAGTGTCTGTTTCGGAAGATACTGAATATCAATTGTGTGCTGAACTTGGTCTGTTTTAATTCCACCAGGGAGTTTTATTTAAGTTTTACGTATTTACTTTTTCAAAAGACAGATTTTTAAGTAGGAGAAGCGCCAAGGTGGGTAAACATGTACAATGACTTATTATTTAACTGTTTAGTTTACCATTCCTTATGTTATTATTATTATTATTACTATTATTATAAATATATAAAAAAAAGAAATTTAATTCTAAATAAAGTTTATTCGAATTTTTTTTTTGTTTATAGAAATATATACTCTAATTCGATGTGCCGGTCCGTGGATAGAATGGTACTGGGCCGCCCAAGAAACATTAAGTTATCTCCTGTATATTTACTGTGGTGTATTTCTCTCGGAATTGGGCGACTTTCTATGGACCAGAAATAATCAACGTCTGCCCTCCTCCCTTTATGCGGGCCACACTGACATTATCAAACGCTGACCGGTCCGTGGCAAGAAATAGGTTGGGGGACACTGCTCTAATTGATAGGTTAAGAAAGCAGTTCATGTACATAACCGTTATTATAGAAAGCAGGTTCATGTACATAACCGTTATTATAGAAATCAGGTTCATGTACATAACCGTTCTTATAGATGCTAAAGGGCGCCCTTGTATTATTAATTCCTTTGAAAGCCCCGTACATGTAATTTTGCCTCAAACATCTCTGGAGGTGTCAGTGCGGGGCCCCCACATACATAACAACGGCCCTACTCGTATGAATGATTGTGGAGAGATATAGATTGTTGTCCAATGTAGAAAAGGGAATATAGAATTGATATCGAGTGTGAGTGACGGATTAGGGATTATCATTATCCAATGCCGCCCTAATCCATGGTCTCACCAGATAACTTATTCGGTGTGTGTGTGTGGTGGGGGGATGGCTCATGCTACTCGATCGTTTGGATTTAAATTTATTTTTATTAGTTGTCAAATGGGGCCGCAATACTGTATTCTACACGGGGTCTCGATCAGACAAATGGTTGTTCGATTATCTCTCATAACGTGAATTGAACAGACCATAGAATTACACTGTCCTATTCATGAGAACCTCCAAGCTGAATTATGAATATCTCTATGCAAAGGTATTTCAGGGTTCGGTTAGTTTATGAAATAATAATATACATAAAAGCGATTTGGGATCTGCGTTAAATCGAAAGTAAAGAATTAATACAATAGTATTCCAGTTAAAAATACAATCATGAAAAAAAAATCGGATCTGCCCGAAACCAAAAAAAAATAACATAGCCTACCGATCAAGCCTAAGGGGATATAACTCTATGCAAACTACTGCAGGGTACGGCTAGTAGTTGTATATTGTTTAACAAACAGCTATGTGATGATTAACTTAAGAATACTCACGCAGTACTTGATATGCAGAGAATCGTTACATGCCCTCATGCTCATTAACAACCGGCATGCAGCGTTCTTCTCTGTTTCGCTGGGCCAGCAAATATTTATCCACCCCCCCCCTCCTGCTGCCTCATCACACAGTCAAGTGTTTGTCTATCTATATGTGTGTACATGTGTACTTTATAGACCTGTACATAGCCAGCGAATCAATTTACATGTGTACATGATATTACACATTTGTAGAGTGTAGTATCTATCGAATATTTACTTTGTTTACGTACATATAGCTCAGTGGCGTAGCGAGCTTAACCCGCGCCCGGGGCACAAGACATTTTTAGCGCCCCCTCCCATTTGAAAACAATATAATATTATATGTTTTGTGGATCATTTGGCGCTCCTTTGTGAGCAGCGCCCGGGGCATGACGCCCCCTTTGCCCACCCCTCACTACGCCACTGATATAGCTATCAAATGTATCTACATCTGCACTTGGCTTTATTTACCTGTAGATCAGTAACGGATTTAGATCGTTTGGGGCCCAGAGGGGCAACAGGACGAATAAGGCCACCTTTCAAATAGGCCAACAGATTGATTCAGAGTCTATGTACCTGTGTACTTAAGTTTATCTATCTGGAGATATCTATCTGATCTATCTACGACAGATATGATACATGTCATGGCACAGGGTACAGATACACCCCCAAGCATTGACATCGATGGGCACACCCTAGAGGTCGTCGAGAACTTCACTTACCTCGGGTCCACCATCTCCAGCTCGCTATCCATAGACCCGGAGATCGATTGCAGAATCGCTAGGGCAGCCACAGTCATGGCGAGACTAAAGCAACGTGTGTGGGAAAACCCCAGCCTCACCGAAAATACCAGATTGCGCGTCTACTAGGCCTGCATACTTAGTACCCTCCTCTATGGATGCGAGACGTGGACCACTTACGCGAGGCACGAAAGAAAGCTAAACAATTTCCATTTGAGGTGCCTGCGACGTATACTGCAGATAAAGTGGCAAGACAAGATCCCCAACACTGGGGTGCTGGAGAGGGCCAACATGAGCAGCTTGTTTGCAGTTCTCAGCGAGAGACGCCTCAGATGGCTCGGTCATGTCAAAAGAATGGACGCAGGCCGCATCCCGAAAGACCTACTCTATGGCGAGTTAGTTACCGGCCAGAGGAAAACAGGGCGACCTAAAATGCGCTACAAAGACACCTGCAAAAAGGATATGAAAGAGTGCTCCATTAACCCCAACTCCTGTGAGAGCCAAGCAGCCGACCGCCAGTCATGGAGGCTCGCGGTCCGGCAGGGTTCATTGCGCGCAGAGGCTGAGCGACAGGACAATGCTGCCCTGAAAAGAAAAAAACAAGACGGAAGCGGAAAAAAGAACAGCTACAACAACAACTACAACAACCAACTATCTTCAAGTGTGACAAGTGCGGCAGGGATTGCCACTCCCGAGTCGGACTGCACAGCCATTCCCGGCGGTGTTTTGTAGACTCAACTTAGCTACACCATCGTCTCTCGAGACGGACGGATGCCGACGACGACGACGAGATAGATGGATGGAATAAAGAACGGTTGGATGGACAGACGGATATAGAGATGTATGGATAAAAGAATGGATTGACGGACTGATAGCAGGCCGGTAGCGTGCAGGGGGGGGCAGGGGCCGTGTCCCCCCTGTGTTTTGTCTGGCCCCCTCTGCTTGTATGCTCTACTTAGTAACATTTATTTCCTGCCCCCCTGCTATTGGCCTGGCCCCTGTTGTAGAATGCCTGGCCCCTGCTGTAGAATGCCTGGCCCCTGCTGTAGAATGCCTGGCCCCTGCTGTAGAATGCCTGGCCACTGCTGTAGAATGCCTGGCTGGCCACTGCTGTAGAATGCCTGGCTGGCCACTGCTGTAGAATGCCTGGCCCCTGCTGTAGAATGCCTGGCTGGCCCCTGCTGTAGAATGCCTGGCTGGCCACTGCTGTAGAATGCCTGGCTGGCCACTGCTGCAGAATGCCTGGCTGGCCACTGCTGTAGAATGCCTGGCCCCTGCTGTAGAATGCCTGGCTGGCCACTGCTGTAGAATGCCTGGCTGGCCACTGCTGCAGAATGCCTGGCTGGCCACTGCTGTAGAATGCCTGGCCCCTGCTGTAGAATGCCTGGCTGGCCCCTGCTGTAGAATGCCTGGCACCTGCTGTAGAATGCCTGGCTGGCCACTGCTGCAGAATGCCTGGCTGGCCACTGCTGTAGAATGCCTGGCCCCTGCTGTAGAATGCCTGGCTGGCCCCTGCTGTAGAATGCCTGGCACCTGCTGTAGAATGCCTGGCTGGCCACTGCTGCAGAATGCCTGGCCACTGCTGTAGAATGCCTGGCTGGCCACTGCTGTAGAATGCCTGGCTGGCCACTGCTGTAGAATGCCTGCCTGGCCAATGCTGTAGAATGCCTGCCTGGCCACTGCTGTAGAATGCCTGGCTGGCCACTGCTGTAGAATGCCTGGCTGGCCACTGCTGTAGAATGCCTGGCTGGCCACTGCTGTAGAATGCCTGGCCCCTGCTGTAGAATGCCTGGATGGCCCCTGCTGTAGAATGCCTGTCTGGCCACTGCTGTAGAATGCCTGCCTGGCCACTGCTGTAGAATGCCTGGCTGGCCACTGCTGTAGAATGCCTGGCTGGCCACTGCTGTAGAATGCCTGGCTG
The DNA here is from genome assembly GCA_021962125.1 of Bulinus truncatus. Lineage (NCBI taxonomy): Eukaryota > Metazoa > Mollusca > Gastropoda > Planorbidae > Bulinus > Bulinus truncatus. Next base: position 206,313 of record JAGDYQ010000022.1, on the reverse strand, counting down.
GCCACTGCTGTAGAATGCCTGCCTGGCCACTGCTGTAGAATGCCTGCCTGGCCACTGCTGTAGAATGCCTGGCTGGCCACTGCTGTAGAATGCCTGGCTGGCCACTGCTGTAGAATGCCTGGCTGGCCACTGCTGTAGAATGCCTGGCCCCTGCTGTAGAATGCCTGGCTGGCCCCTGCTGTAGAATGCCTGGCTGGCCACTGCTGCAGAATGCCTGGCTGGCCACTGCTGTAGAATGTCTGGCCCTTGCTGTAGAATGCCTGGCTGGCCCCTGCTGTAAAATGCCTGGCACCTGCTGTAGAATGCCTGGCTGGCCACTGCTGCAGAATGCCTGGCCCCGGCTGTAGAATGCCTGGCCCCTGCTGTAGAATTTTCACGCTACGGGCTGACTGATAGGTAGGGGACGATAGAGTTACATTTATACTTATAGATACATAATGATATGTATATATAAAAAGAGGCACTCCTATCTAGTTTTGGGGCCCTAGCAAGATGCTTCACCTGCTGGGCTGATTAGGGGCTAAAGTAAATCTCGGGGTGCTCTAATATCCAATTTGATGTAAATCAAGAATTGAATGGGGCCCTTTAGCAGTGGGGGAGCCTGGCCGGTTACCTAGTTTGCCTATCCATAAGAAAGGCCCTGCGTTCAGAAAAGTTTACATCAGGGGAGCATATCCTCCCCCCTCCCTCGACGGCCACATTGAATGTTCTAGACTAATCATGGTATACCGATATATATCTAATCTATTTATAAAGAAATATATAATAACAAAAAATTTTCACGGGCGCCATTTGCCCCCACCCACCCCTCCTACGGCCACAAGGATTTCATTCATTCGATGAAATGTTTAACGTTTGAAAAAGACTTTTTTTTTCCCTCCCGGCGATGGGTACCCGCCGACAACTCAACTTCCAAGTGCCACAACTCTTGAGATGAAAAGATTTCCGATTGTTATGTAGGGGAAGTCACTCTGTCCAAAAAATAAATGTAGCAGACGTTTAAAAAAAAACAACACAGAACAGAAATAGAAAGAAAAAAAATGACAAACGCATAATTACATGTATATACAAAATATTTGAAGTAATAAAAGCAGAGTATTGTTAACATAAACTGTATTGAGGAGTTTATTTCAAAACTTGAAATGAAAAATAATTGTTGAACAGGACGGAGGATGGGGGGGGGGGGAGCGCTGCCAAGTCTGGTCATTTAAGATAAAGAAAAAAAGAATAGTCCCAAAAAGGGCACCGTTTTAGCTATCGGGGGCCATAAGGTATTGCAGTACGAAGGTTCTGCTTCTAAGTAAATGGGCAGCCAAACACATAGACCAGGGGCGGCCAAACGAGGCACTTAAAATTGTTTTTTTTTTGTTAAATAAAAACTCAGAGTTAGGCTCTCAAAAACCTCTTGCGTGACCCCCCTAATATAGACACACTCTCCTGTCGTTGTGACCGCCCCTGATATAGACACACTCTCCTGTCGTTGTGACCGCCCCTGATATAGACACACTCTCCTGTCCGCCCCTGATATAGACACACTCTCCTGTCCGCCCCTGATATAGACACACTCTCCTGTCCGTCCCTTATATAGACACACTCTCCTGTCGTTGTGACCGCCCCTGATATAGACACACTCCCCTGTCGTTGTGACCGCCCCTGATATAGACACACTCTCCTGTCCGCCCCTGATATAGACACACTCTCCTGTCCGTCCCTTATATAGACACACTCTCCTGTCCGCCCCTTATATAGACACACTCCCCTGTCGTTGTGACCGCCCCTGATATAGACACACTCTCCTGTCCGTCCCTTATATAGACACACTCTCCTGTCCGCCCCTTATATAGACACACTCCCCTGTCGTTGTGACCGCCCCTGATATAGACACACTCTCCTGTCGTTGTGACCGCCCCTGATATAGACACACTCTCCTGTCCGCCCCTGATATAAACACACTCTCCTGTCCGTCCCTTATATAGACACACTCTCCTGTCGTTGTGACCGCCCCTGATATAGACACACTCCCCTGTCGTTGTGACCGCCCCTGATATAGACACACTCTCCTGTCCGCCCCTGATATAGACACACTCTCCTGTCCGTCCCTTATATAGGCACACTCCCCTGTCGTTGTGACCGCCCCTGATATAGACACACTCTCCTGTCCGCCCCTGATATAGACACACTCTCCTGTCCGCCCCTGATATAGACACACTCTCCTGTCCGTCCCTTATATAGACACACTCTCCTGTCGTTGTGACCGCCCCTGATATAGACACACTCCCCTGTCGTTGTGACCGCCCCTGATATAGACACACTCTCCTGTCCGCCCCTGATATAGACACACTCTCCTGTCCGTCCCTTATATAGACACACTCTCCTGTCCGCCCCTTATATAGACACACTCCCCTGTCGTTGTGACCGCCCCTGATATAGAAACACTCCCCTGTCGTTGTGACCGCCCCTGATATAGACACACTCTCCTGTCCGTCCCTTATATAGACACACTCTCCTGTCCGCCCCTTATATAGACACACTCCTCTGTCGTTGTGACCGCCCCTGATATAGAAACACTCCCCTGTCGTTGTAACCGCCCCTGATATAGACACACTCTCCTGTCCGTCCCTTATATAGACACACTCTCCTGTCCGCCCCTGATATAGACACACTCTCCTGTCCGTCCCTTATATAGACACACTCCCCTGTCGTTGTTGCCGCCCCTTATATAGAAACACTCCCCTGTCCGCCCCTTATATAGACACACTCTCCTGTCGTTGTGATGTCACACTCACACGCTGTAATTACAAACAACTAAAAATCCCCAACACTTGAAAACAACATGGATACAAAAAACATGCCTCAACTTTGTGTTTATCAAAACACGATCTTGTAAAGAATGCAAATAAACATCAAAAATAAACTTTCTTCTATTTTGTAAAAAATAAACTTGAAAGAGAGAAAACTTTTAGAAAAAACAACAACGAATTTTCGGTTGTCACTTTTATTTTTAGGTTTTCGTCAAGGATAAAAAAAACCGGTATTTAAAACTCGTTTTTTTTTTTGTTTTTTCTGTTTTCCGTTTTTTATGACTCAGAAAAAAAATATTTTGGCGCGGGGGGGGGGGGGGGGGAATGCAAGTTTGTTTGTTTTTTTTTTTTTTCTGGAGGGAGAGAAAGATGTATTTTTGTAATCCTGGGGTAATCAAAGACTTGAAGGCCTGGTGTGGGGGGAGCAGATCACACAGGGGGGCGCTGGCACATCACACGACTAATTGGTGCAGACGTTGTCAGAGCTGATTCCCGCTCTTGAGAGAGGAAACATCAAAACAGAATAATTTGTAGAGAAATGACTTTGTTTTAGAAGGTGGAATGACCTCTTCAGAGAATGACTTACTCTGGCTGGTATGAGAAGAGAGAAAGAGAGAGAGAGAGAGAGAGAGAGAGAGAGAGAGAGAGAGAGAGAGAGAGAAAGATGTTCCGTAATGAAAATCGATGGTGGAAAATTAAAAAATATATTTTGTAGGAATGTAAATTTATAAGGGAGACAGACAGAAAAATATATATAGACAGACAGACAGATGGAAAGATAGATATAGACAGACAGACAGATATAGAGAGACAGACATTAAGATAGATAGATATATGGATATAGACAGACATACAGAAAGATAGATAGATAGACATACAGACAGACCAACAGACATATATATATATATATATATATATAGATAGATAGATAGATAGATAGATAGATATAGATAAAGATATAGACAGATAGATAGATATAGACAGACTGACAGACAGACATATAGACAGACAGACAGACAGACAGACAGACAGACAGACAGACAGACAGATAGATAGATAGATAGATAGATAGATAGATAGATAGATAGATAGATAGATAGATAGATAGATAGATAGATAGATAGATAGATAGATAGATAGATAGATAGATTCAGATACATTATATTGCAACCAGGCTATCGGGTGTGTGTATTTTTAGCTCAAATCATTCTAAGCTTTCAGGTCATTTCAACCTCACATTTTTTCCCCACACAAGTAAAAAAAGAAAGAAAAACCCAAATAAATTGCAGTTCAATAACTGATCGTGTGGAATTTTAATCGACGTTCGGTGATGAGCACAGCTTGATTGTCTGACGACGTTTAGTCCATTTGAGAGATGTGGGTGTGTACGTGCGTGCGTGTGTGTATGTGCGTGTGCGGTGGGTGAATGGTCATGTTCAATTGTTTCGTTTGCTGGAGTTTGCTTGCTTTTTAAATTTATTTGTTTAATTTTCATAACTGCACCGAGTTATGATTTCAGGGTGTGTTTCTGTGACAGTGTCGATGAGGCAGTACTAAATAAAGTCATATATTCATGAAACTTTTTCTGTGCTGTTTTGAAGTCAAAGGAAACACAAAAAACAAAATGCTCCATAAAAATTTGATAAAAATTTATTTTGGGCCACCGCCCACCCTAATGTATACTTATGCTTTTTACCTTTTTCTGTCCAACAAAGATTCAAACCTGAACTCTTATCTTAGTTCCTGTTTTTTTGTAAATTCACCTTCTGGCCTATTAAATCAACATACGACCCTGAACTTATTTAAATGAACCGACGATCCTTTTTTCTAGACCTACATCGTAGTCACTATTCTCCGTTCTGCACTTTATAAATCGGCTGAAAATAAGAATATTTCCAGTGTATGACCCCCCACCCAAGGTCTGACCCCACCGCGATGTCTGATTCACTCCAATGTCTGACCACACCCCGATGTCTGACCCCACACGAATGTCTGACCCCACACCAATGTCTGACCCCACACCAATGTCTGACCCCACACCAATGTCTGACCCCACACCAATGTCTGACCCCACCCTGTACTAGAACTACCCCCCCCCCCTCAGGATCCAAAACATAAAACCCACTGAATTTCCATTCAAATAAATTACTTTTTTTTTCCTTAACAAAATATTCTTTGACAACCCAGTGTGTTTAAATGTGTTTAAATGTGTTTAAATGTGTTTCAAGATCTCACCTTAAACAGACACAATCCAATCTGCGATTGTTCTCATCAATAATTCGTTATCGATCACAATCAAAGAGACTCTCGTGGACTCGTGAGATATCTCCAAAAACTCTTCACCCAATGACACTGTACCAGCCACTAAACAGACATAGAAATTCTTTTTTGGCGGGGTGGTGGAGGGAGGGGGTAAGCAAACATCGTAAAGGATTGCTGTGTCCCCATCCAACCCGCAGATTTGGACCAAAAAAAAAACCCCAACTGTGGGATAAAGTGGGGGTGGGGATAAGAGGGGAAGTAACTAACATGATTTCATGCCGAGATGTAAACATTGGACACGAACGAGGGCAGACAGCACGCGAGAAACACGAGGAAATTCCCGAATCTAAATTTAGATTGTGCTGGCTGGAGAACATACACGTATTATCAACGTCTAGGGAATAAAAGGATGGGTAGGGGAAGATGGGGAATTATTTGGGGGGGGGGGGGGGAAGGAGATCAAAATAGTTCAAAATACACCCACGAGGAGGGAAAAGGATGAAGATTTAGTTCTGAAAGACGGCGCGTGGACGTGATGGACATAGGGGTCAGTCAAGTTGACCGAAACATATCAGAGTTATTTATTTTTTTGAGAGAAAACATTTCACAGATTTATGACGCCCGGGGGATCTGCGGGTGAATGGGGATCATGGGGATCATGGGGATCATGGGGATCATTTGCAAATGAGGTTATAGGGTTGTTTGTAGATTACATTTTTATGCAAGATGCATTAGTGACCTCTCGGGGGGGGGGGGCGGGGCAGTATAAACTGTGTAATATAAATGGGTTGATATAAATGGGTTGATATAAACGGGTTGATATAAATGGGTTGGTATAAATGGGTTAATATAAATGGGTTGATATAAATGGGTTGATATAAATGGGTGAACTCGCCATGAATCAGAAGTTGAAAAGTAATGCCTGGGTTGCCCCTTGCCCCAAATTATGTTTCAAGAAATTGTATAGATAATTTACGGGACTCGGAGTAACGAAAGCGTGTGATCGGGCCCTGATAGAATAATTTATTGGTTACACATTTAATGTTGAAATAACACGAATTATTCAACCATTGTAGGAAACTTAAAGCTTGACTGGCCCCCAATTGTTAGTTCACTGGTTTTTAAATGAGGGAACATGGGTAGTTCACTGGCTTGTACATGAAGGAACATGGGTAGTTCACTGGTTTGTAAATGAGGGAACATAGGTAGTTCACTGGCTTGTACATGAAGGAACATATCACAAAATTGTGGCAAGTATTATTTATTTATTTTCAAGACAAATGCATGTCTCGTAAATCTGTTTATCGATGACGTAAAACACAAAACTGCTACATTTATGATGACGTAATTCTGTAGATTAAACCCGCCCGCTGGACGCGATGATTGTGACTTATTGTAACGAGACATTGATTGCGCACCGAATACATCGACGAGTCATGCTGATATATTACCCATTACGTGGGTGATTAACACCTGTCAATATTATATTTATCATTATTTACCCTTATGTATGATTGATTGATGGCTGTAATCATTACGATCGATGGGTGAAGAAAGATGGAGAATGGATGGGAAATCTTGTCCTGAAAGAGTCGCTTAACGCCTGAATCAAAATACATCGCCCCCCTCACCCCACCACCCCCCTCCTCCTAAACAAAGCCGTTGTTATGGATAGGCCGACCAGCTACCTATACTAGTGGGTGGCGAACCTATGGCACGCGTGCCACAGTCGGTATCGCAGAGCCTCACCAGTGGGCACGCGGTCCCCCCAAAATAACGGTTGGCCACAACTGCCCAGAATATGAATTCGCCAGTCTATAAGAACAGCCCTGGATTCACACGCACACACACACACACATGCCAAGAGGGCGCAGGGGGGGGCTAATCCCCAGGGGCCCAGCGAGTTTTAGGGGCCCGAACATAGCTGGCCAATCAACTTTTGAAAATACTATTATCAGCACGGGGGGGGCGGCCGTGACAGCCCTGCCCAGGGGCCCAAAATTTATGTCCCCCCCCTCTAGGCGGTACTGCTTACACACACACACACACACACACACGCATATTGATAAGAAAAACCACAAGTAGCCCACAACCTATTCAGTTGGAGTGAAATCCAACAGCCAAAACAGACGTGCTAGTCACTAGTCAATCACATGTTTAGTTGGGGGTGAAATTGAACAGCCGTGCTAGTCAGTCGCGTGTATAACACAAGTACACTTTCTTTCACAGCATCAGTTCTGTCAATCAAGCCAAACACTAATCTCATTTTCAGGAATGGAAGAGTTCTGGAGAGTCTACTGTAAACATCGTATATTTCATGTAACCTTGTAAACAAGATAAAGCTACGTTAATTTTTGTTTTCGTACAATTACCTGTTTAAACAATTTGCCGGATCCCATAACGTACAACGAGGGAATTTAAACAAAAAAATGAAATTTCGTTTCATTCAGTACGTTGGTTCGAAGATGTTGGCGTCACAAGGGAGGGGCCGATGGGAGCGGTCCGCCCCGGGTAGAACTTTGTTAGCCCCAAGCAAGGGGCACGGAAAAGGGACGGCGAGTCCGCCGAGGGCGCCAACGACACTAGTTTGTGCCACTTATGATGTCTAGTGTTTTTAGCTTATAATTGTAATTGTTTTTATTTCATATAAACAGGGCCGTCTTATGCTTGCGAAGGAGAGGGGTAGGGGCCCAGGCAAAGGTACATTTGGCTCTTGGAGGTCCGACTAAAAAAAAAGGCTTACATATCTTGAGCCCCTAATCATCTTTGCCCTCTAGTGGCCCCCCACCTGATTCACCGATTTTTAAGTATTTTATCCCGGGGGCCCCTGCTTAGATTATTGTGGGCCTGACTGTTTCTAATGTTGGACTCTACCAGAGTGTGAAATACACAATAGGGGGGGGGCTCTTATCATTTAAGGGGGGGAGGGTCGGCAGTTTACCTTCACATTAGAACGGCCCTGAATTTTAATGGCGATGTTGTTACTGTGGGTCAAGTTGACATTTCATTATAAAATCTACATTACTGACCTGACCTGACCCATATGTGACCTAGTGAAAGCCCGCCCCCCCCCAAACATGTTAGTTAGGGCACTAAAGTATCCCTAAAGCCCTCCTCCAAGTGGAGCCCCAAAATAACCATCTACTATCTGTCAAACGGAGCGTAAATATCTACCAATACTTCTGCTCTGCTATGGGAAATTATCGGAAAGATTGGCGCATATTGCAAGCTTAACATCTATTCAACGGAATTGATGGGCCCAATTGAATGAGTGCTAGCGACGCCCATCTTCTATTTTTTTTTTACAATAACAACTATCTCTGTTAATTAAATGTAAATTGCAGGGCCTCTGGCAGGCGTGGGGCCCAACTTGTAGCAATCGGTCAAACCGACCTAAGGCCTGATTCAACTACAGTACATTTCCAAAATATAGAGTACATGATATATATAAACATTTCTGTTGCTGTTATATAAGCATCCCCGAGTCGGAGCTAAATGCGTCATTTCCGGTTTATTTCGTTCGACGGCGGAAAGACCGAATTTCCACGAAAGAACAAAGATAGAAGGGAGACGATTTTTATTTTGTCGTTGGCTTGGAATTGAACAGTAAGGAGGAGAAAAAAAAAGTTGGGAGTGTGGAAGCGAAGAATAATGAAAAAGGATAAAATGGCATCTCAGACAGGAAATGACATCACACGTTGGCACCTCATATCTCATTGACTGCTTGATGTGGTTAATGGAGGAGGGGCTTAGTAGTTTAAATCCCAGGCAACGAGGAAGACGCGACAGAGAGATGGAGAGAGAGAGAAAGAGAGAGAGAGAGAGAGAGAGAGAAAGAGAGACAGAGACAGAGAGTGAGAGAGAGAGAGAGAGAGAGAGAGAGAGAGAGAGAGAGAGAGAGACAGCGCGAATGGATCACGATTAACTCCTTAATACCTTCAGTCCTGCCCAGGATGATTTCCTTCTCCCTGCCCATTACTCCGTATTGTTCTCCCTATGAAAGTCACGTTGGTAGAGTTCGAAGTTCAAGTACTTTAGTATAAATAGAAACAAAAATCAAATACGTGCTGATGTCAGAGCAATTCATTTGGTTTTATTTTCTTACCTAGCGACAGAGGCGTACCTAGGCTTGGGGAAGGGGGTACCAAATTCGAAAGTCCCCCCGGGCCCCAGCTTGAGGGGGGGCCCCAAATTTTTTTAATATTAAATATTAAGTACATTAACTGATAACTCATGTCATGGTGGCAAATGTCAAAATGCAGGGCCCCCAAAAAGGCCAACCTCCGGGGCCCCCAAATTCCTATGTTTGGCACTGCTTAGCGAAATTAACTCAGTGTTTGTGTGATTCTTTTTGTTTTTATTAGAGTTATTAGAAGGGCCACCTAAATACTATATAGTGTCCCTTGGTGATCTGAGGACCAATAAGGACACATACACATTCGTGTGAGGGGCCCCTGTTAAGTACTTAATCCTTCGGAATAATAAAGATGTTTTAAAATTTTTAAAAAGGGGGAGGGAACCGTTATATATTACATAGAGTTGTGGACCTTGTTCAATTTCAACTGAACATACGGCTAATAGTCGTCCCTACGGACCTCACAGGGAGTTTAACACCTAGGGGCCCCCTGTCAGAGTCTAAGAGCCCCATCAGTTTAGAGGCAGTTATGACGAAATGTCCAGTAAGGATGAACTGCTAGCTGTTTTAATAGTGCCCTTTGACTGTTCGTTGACTCGTTCACATCATTGTCAAGTGTGCAGTGGCTATGGAAGCACCACGGGAGCAGGGGGGACATAGGTAGGTGACTGGGACGGGATGAAAGGGGAACCGCAGTGCCGATCCTAGGGGCCCCTAAATTTTGACATTCGACACCATGACATGAGATAATGTACTTAATATTTAATGTATTAAAAAAATTTTGGGGCTCCCCGCAAGTTGGGCCCGGAGGGACTTTCAAATTTGGTCCACTTCCCCCCCCGCCCTAGGTACGCCTCTGGGGAACCGGTGACCTACATTATGCTGATTTGGGCTACAGGTCAGCCCAGTCCATGTTTAGAGAGAACAAGAAGTAGACGACACTTTCTTTTGCCATTTCGTTTCATAATAGATGTGTGAGTGTGTGCACGCATGTGTGTGTGTGTGTGCGTGCGTGGCGAATGAAAAGAAATACGTAGCTTACTTTGAAATGTTTTATTTGAAAATTAGCCGTTAATAAAGGACGCAAGCTGCTGTGTGGCAGATTAATTTGAAAACATGCCCCTCCCACATGAACCCCCCCCCACACACGCACTTACATACACCTACACACCACTCCTTTCCCGTTTGTCTATATCTAGTTAAACATGCTGACTTAAATACAGAAACACAAACACACACACACACAGCCCCTAACTACACATATTCAAACACACACACACTCACGCACAAAAGCACACACACACATTCACAAATTACCCTGTGTCAAAGGTCAAAGTGCAAGCGCGAGCTGAAATTCCCTTGGTTCAATTGTGAATTAATTACAGAAAAAAACTCCAGAGTTCTATGGGCGGCCTGACACGTGGGGGGGGGGAATCATTAAGGAACACTGGGCCCTGAGCAGGGCTGCCGACCGATATATATTGGGCCCCTAGAATCACCAACCGGTACCCCTCTGATCTCTCTCTCACACACACACATTAATAGCAAGGTCATTTTAAAGCAGATTGCTGTGCCTTTATTGAAAGGTAGGGGAGGGGGGGCTAAGAACAAGGACTCCCCTGACATTTGTTCTGGTGGCCCAACCTCTTTAGTAGGGGTGGGGGCCCTGATTGAGTATCTCATATGGGGCCGAGAGTTTAGTTGTTTATTTTTTTTTAACAAATAGGTGGCATTAAAATAAAAAGTTTCCTATCACGTGTTCAGGGGCGGAGTCTGGGGGCGGTTGTCCCCTGGTAGCTCCCCTCCCCCTCCCCCGGGCTGCCTAAGTGATCCATTATACTGTGTGCGCTTTCTTGAAAATTATAGCAATAGGAAATGTAAGGGGGGGGGGGGGGGCTGGAATGAACGTCATTAGGGTCCTCACAGTGATTCCCGTTTTTTCTCCCAATTTTTACAGAAAATAAAATTTTGAAATACAAGACCCCCCACCCCCACCCCACTTACCTTTTACCGCCCTTGAAATAAGTTTGGATTGCTTCCCCCCCCCACTCCGGTTCGAGTCCGGCACCTGTATGAAGTAGTGTGAACATGTTTACCTGATAGTGGAAGGGGGGTGAGGGGGGTGGGTTGCCATCGGCTCATCTTAATGACATTAATAATAACAATAAAGAACGGCATTAGCATTAGCGGCATACATAGCACGTGGGCGGCCATTTGCATGTGACGTATGTCTGCACTTTTCACATTGGGAGGAGGAGGGAGGGGCGCCACAAAATGTAGCTCGCAGAGGGCGCCGCAGGGTTTTGTATAAATATATTTATTTATTTATTAGGCTTTATATATATATATCAGAGCAAGTAATGGGTCAATGGGTCATGGGTCAAATGGGTCAAATGGGTCGCAAAATTGGATGGGTCACATGGGTCATGGGTCAATGATCCCTGACCCACGACCCACCCTTAGTCTCTGCCCGACCCTAAAAAAAACCCGTCATCGCGCCTTTTTTTTAAATTTCAAAATGGTTTCTATGGCGACGGCCGCCGTCTTGAAAATATCAACATTCAATGGGTCATGGGTCATGAACTTGATGGGTCATATGGGTCATGGGTCAAGCTCAGTGACCCATTACTTGCTCTGATATATATATATATATATATATATATATATATATATATATATATATATATATATATATATATATATATGTTTTAAGATA